>CM040404.1:60286240-60621230 GCA_022702515.1 Ilyophis sp. 1 JC-2022
AGGGCCAATAAGAGATTTGGCTTTTCTGTTCTGTAACAGCAACGCCATCCTGACCCTCCTCCCTGGGCATGTTTACAGTGGGGATTTCCAATCGGGCAGTTAGGGGTGTAGGGAGGTTCTGGTATCTCCCACACGGTTGGCATAGGCATAGGGTGCTCATCACATGGTTCAATCAGTAATGGTAGTACAAAACATTTAATCGACTAACATACGATACTTTTCCCGCAAAATTATGTTGGCTTCTTCTTCTTTGGTCCAAGTAGCCTCAACGTCGGACCAATGGACAGAGGAGAGGTTACTAGCACATCACTCAGCCACGGTCTTTCTTTGGCAGATTATGTAATGCCTCTAGGTGTGTGTATTCTCTCTATCTGCCATTGATGAGGGAGCACATAGCTCCTGGTTGTGTAATTCTTTCTTCGTGTGTGTGTATATTCAGTGTTAGTGTTACCCCAAATTGCTCCCAATGAGCAGGCCAGCACCCCGCACGGCAGCCGCCGCCACCGGTGTGCAAATGTGTGTGTGAACGGGTGAGTGAGAGGCCATTGTGAAGCGCTTTGGATAAAGGCGCTATATAAGTGCAGTCCATTTTCCATTTACTTTAATATACACCCAATCCCCGGTTGGAAAATAATCTTGCACATTCTAGTTAAGTGTTACACATAGCTCGCTAGTTCCCTCTTGAGCTGTTCAAGCGGGGGTCCATTGTACGGACCTCATACAAACGGCATAGGCCCTCCTATGGTCGATTGTGCCCTATTGGGGAAAAACTGATACTTTCCAAATTATTATACATCACCACTTCCCCCCCTTTGCGCAATGGTCCTGCCCATGCGCATCCTTAATCACACTTTGCTCTGTGTGTGTTATCTGTTTATTAGTTGCTCGAGGTTGTGTGCTTCTGTCTTCTTGGGCCCAATATCTGTAGAGAAACCTGACAATTTCAGTTAGTCACACAGTACTTTGTCATCTCATCTCCAATCCCCTGTAATTCTTCACAGCAGTGATAATTCGTCCCTGGAATTATCATTGGAGTTCCTGTCATAAATTCAAAAAAGGGGAGAAATTAGCAATATTTAGTGGGGCCTAGTTCAGCTCTCATTGTCAGTAGAGCTGCTTGAGAGCCGCCACCCAGTTCCTGCTGGAAACAGAGAAGAACTCTTTATTAGTCTTTTCCCTTCACTTAGGGTACATTTTCACATACGGGGCAGCGTAGGATTTATTTGTCTGTTCAGTTTATTTATTTATCTTTGTTTTGGTTGTGCATCTAAACTGACAACCCCTTAGGAGAGATCGCATTGCCGGGTTTCACTTTGATGGTTTTTAGACAAAATCAAACAATTAAACACAAAACAAAACCACACAACTTAGGATGTAAATTAAACTAATTATTTATCTGCACCCGAACAAAAAACACAAACATTGGGAAGGTGGCCTTGCCCTCCACTTCCCCCAGCTTAAACTGTAAAGTTTCCACTTCTTATCTTCGCTTAAACATTGTTTCAATACTCCGCTGTTGCTCAATTATTTTCACTTGGTCCTTTATAGCGCAACCTATATAAAACATGGTTATAGCATGGCCTCCTTAAAATAGCCTACATTTATTGTGCTATTTCGATACAAAAGAAAACAAAAATGTGCTTTATTTAATCAATATCATTATTTGAAATGGTTTAATAACGGGCAGACTTTCATTAACTAGGGGTAATCTGTGGTCAGTACAGTTCGCTACAGTTCCTGACCGCTGATGCGCACTCAAGCATATTAACAAATCATTGAGTGATGATCCGGTACACTCAATTCACTTTAAAGATTCGTTCAAAAAGATTCGTTCAAAAAGATTCGTTCAAAAAGATTCGTTCAAAAAGATTCGTTCAAAAAGATTCGTTCGTTCACGTACTGCACATCACTAAGACACGCTCGCGCATGCCCACTACACTGGTTAAAGAATGAGTTCCTGGTCGCTCCTGACAGTGTTGTTGTTATACAATATATACACATACTCGGTTAAATCACACTAAAACACTGTCTCACTTTCTATGTCTTGGCTGCTGGAAACTACAACTAAAGTTCCCTCATGGGAAAATAAGTTATTCTATCCTGTTCTATTCCATTCTCTTCTCTGGCCACCAAACAAGTCCCCTTTCCCTGAAAGACTGAAAAGTTAAATTCAAAGCGGGCAATGCAGACTCTCTCTCTGCATGAAATCTACTCGTACATGCAGAGAATGGCACTCAAAACGAATTGTAACATTTTGCTTAAACACTAATATCTACTTTCACTTCTGAGGCACTAACCACATTCCAGGCAGCAAGGAAACATCGAATCAACCTCGCCAGCATGTCATTGGCAACAGTATCGGTCAGCAACCAACTTTCCATGATTGAGCACCCACCGGTCACTGATGTATCAGTGTAATAATAACACTGAAGTCATACTGATGAATAACATTAATTTTTACTTTGATAAATCAAATTCAGATGCGCTTTCTTTTTTGTAACGCTTAGATTTATTAATTTGCTATTTGTACAGTCGCTGCTGTAGTTATATTCTTCTTAATGCAGCAAAAACCATCCAATTAAGCGAATAATGTCTCAATACTCCTCCATTCCTTTATCTACAGAATGTGCCCTGCTCCAGCCTCACATGCACAAGCCTTCAAACTCCTTTCACCAGACCCCCCCTTTATGACTAACAGGTTTTGTCTGATTGTGTCAAAACCTTCCAGTAAACATGTGATCATACATTTTGGATAATAAACACCTCTATTTAATAGCTTTAATCATTGAGTAATGCATATATTTGTTTTTCTCTAACAATCATCCCTCCTTTTATCATCTTTAGTGATAAATATACATTAAAAACATAAAAATATTCAAAATGAACTTAACCGCATATGTTTGTGGTTAATGCCAACGTTTATCAATTTGTTATTATTTATTTATTTTTTTTCTTCTACCTAAGAATCCCGATATCTCACGATGGAAAATGTAATAAAGCCCCTTGTAGTTGAAATCGGTGCTCGGCCCGACCTCCCTGCTAGAAATAAATTACCATCACGTTATCATGGCAACTCACACCGTGACCCTCATTGTGCAACAACCCCGTATTAGAGTTCAGTTGTTGTGACAAATTATAGATTATTCATTATTTATATACAATTATATATCATACTGTAGGACCAACTATATGAAAATGTAGTGTCAACATGAACATGTTTTTCTGTGGTAGGATGAATTGCACAAAAAAGCCCATATGTGCACAACTGCAGCACAAGGCCTCAGACCCAAGGGCAGACAACCACGCACAAAATCAGCTCATTATTTGTATCGAAGTGTGTTCAATGAACAATGGCCCCAAGCCAGGCACCCAACACGAGCTCATCTCGACACCTGCAAATCAAGGACACACACACACCCACATGCAGAGAAATTGAAACAGCCACACCGCAAACACACTCCTCAAAATTTCCCACGGCGAGGTTTAGTTATCTCAAAATTTAGGCATTCATTCACACACACATACACACACACACACACATATAGGCAATTAATTGTTCCTAGCCCGTCCGAAGCGATAAGCATGAATTACTCCCCACACATTCCTTGTCGGGGCCTGACCGTCAGGAGGAACATCCAGTACCCTGGCCTTGAAAATGTATGTGTGAATGAAGTTTGAGGAACTGATAGAACTCTATCTTTACAAACATTGGTGTAAAAACTATGTATTGGACTACTATTGTCAAACCGTGACTAGGATGTTTCTGATATGATTAAATCATAGCATTTCATCAAAACTACCATATAAATAAGGGTCATATGTAATGCTTAATTATGACAGGCAGAGACCTCTGCAGACCATGGAAACACCCAAAAAAAAAAAAAAACACACAAGATGTCAGCTGAACTTCATGGTGCGCTGTTATGTTTCGCTTCTGTCATTAACGGACTTGTTTTTACGTCTTGCGGGTGAGCATGAAATTGACGGACTCAGACTGGACTGTGTGATTGAGTGTTTTTTAACATATGTATGTTTTAGCCGATCAGCCTGGGTATGTATATTTGTGCTAAACCTTTTATAATAAATTACGTTATACCAGACTCTAGAATGTTGTGTCTATTTTGGAAGAAAGTTTGAATTACGTGTAGTGCAATGGTCCTGACCCCTCCCAACAGGACAGTGAAAGGATTGTTCGATTTATCATACTTCACTAGCATGAAGCTATAACTGTATAACTATAACTATAACTGCGTGTATTATCTGCATTAACCAGAGGTTTAAAATCAGTACATTGGCCTGCATTACTTACTTATTAATTTATTTGGTAAATCAGACCTTTTTCTTCAATCTTGTCTGTTACAAAATGACGCTCGAGCTTGTACTCAATTTATTTCTTTCAAACACTTTGAAGGACAAAAATACGGTTCGGTTATCATGCTGAGATCAATCTTAGTTTTTATTTATTTATAACCATAGGCTAAAATCTTCTCCACAGCAAATTCGCTGTAGCCAGTAGCCTATGCTATTTGAGCACAATAAACTGCAACAGACTGTCTCTGCCTTGTTTTGCCTGCAACTAAATCGAATCACTACCTGAAAATAGAGAACTGAGTAGCACATAACTCCAAGCCAGTCAAAGGACAAAGTTACAAATTAGTGCGCTCAGAATTTTCCATGAAAATAAACTGCATATATGTATAATATCATATAATATATATGTAATGTAATAACAAATTAACTAATAACGCAAATTGAATAACACTTTCACTTCCTTCTATGTTGTCTTGCTTTCTGTCACAATCCTATGCAAGTTTCCCTCGCGTATAACTTCCTCTTATCTATCTGTACTAACCATAAACTTAATCAACCGTAAACTCTGATTAAGATCTTCCACACTTCTCTGCACAACACTGTTTACACTTTCCCAGGCAGGTCTTCATTACGATGCGTCTGATCATAAATTTCACAAATCTTATAGTATACTGGGATTATAACACAAACTATTGCAAATATATCATACATTGTAGTATAGCTCCGGAGACACAGAATAATAATTGGGCACATAATTTAACTCTTTTTCTTAAGTTCTCTCCTACATGAGCTATTACGGTAATTCTGGTGGTCAGGTTACACGGCACTTCAAAACGAAAGCTACGGGATAAAATCAATTTTAACAAAATACACTCGCTGGTTATTTCACTCAAGGTGTAAAGGGTTCAAAGCACTGCAAGTATTTTTAGTTTTCCTTTATAAATTCACCAATAATGTGCCTTCTACCCACTTAATAACTGCTCACTTCATTACGAAGGCTACAACTCAACAAGCCAAAAGTATTTGGACGCCTTTATGCGTGCACCGTTAGATTGTCTGTTCTTCCAGTCTCTCCGCTATCGGTTTTTGGCTGCCCACGACCAACAGGACACTATAATTTGTTCAATCAGAATCCCACTTTATCACAATATACCATGAGTTAGGCTTTCCATTCACTTTGAAATCACATTCTTCTGGATTAAACAATTTGCAAGTATTTTCTTCTAAACTACTCAGCTGATTTAACATAAACACAACACAGCTCATACAACGCCACAGCGCTGTAATCTCATACTTGTGTCGACACACATTCATTCTCTGGCCAGCACTCACACAACCCACACTTTTTCTCAGACAAAAATGGTTTGTCTGGCTCGGGGAACCATCCCAATTTATTCCACTCGGCCAAATATTTAGTCCATTTATCACGACGTTTTTTCAATTCCTGGGCACATAATTTTGTGCTCAGATTGTCCCATAGTTTACGCAATACTTCTACTGTAGTAGGCATTTTATTTTATTCCGTAAACGTTATTTATTACTTAGAAATTGATGTTTGATTAGGACCCACAATTTAACAGTTCTAATTAAATTAACACAACCTTATTTCCCTTAATTTATTCACCAAATATCAGTTATATTGCAGTCATTGGCTGTGATCAGCTGCATTCAGTTACTCATTTAATTTTCTCAATGCACGTCTGCATTATCAGAAAATATTTTCACTGAATCAGTATCACGAAAGCTTACAATGACACCCACAATTTTGTTTATCCCCTTTTATCATTTTAATACAGCAGATATACAACAGATAAAATAAAAAAATAAAAAACTCAAAGACCTGTTTATGAATCAAAACTGTATTCCATGAATCAAGTCCTTTTGTATGTTTTCACTCGTGGATTTAGCGCCACTCTATCTATCTCACCCATTTAATGTCGACTATTTGGTTCGACGGACCTTACATTGATATCACTAGATCAATGTATCACCACAGTAATTTGCGTATTTAGTTTCCGAGGTGCATATGCGTCGCACTATGTAACTTGATAATGGCCCAGAATCCTAAGGCTGAATTCGTTTCCAAAAGACTACGCCCTTAGAATCTCATTACATAGGTCCCACAAATAATGGACCCGCAAATTTTTAATTACACACAACCAAAGAATATTTTATTCTGTGTCTTCACTGCACTTTTTATCCTTATTCTTTGTCAAGTTGGGTCATGGAATACACCTTAAATCATTTATATTCGTTCTGACAAATTTAGTTTTCACAAATCAGTTTTATATCTAAAATTTTGGAAATAGTCAGTTATATTTCTCAGACATTCTCTAAATCCTATGCAGATTTTATGATAAAGGTTCTGCTTACCTTAACTTTTTGAGGCCTCAGAATGTCCAAGAGATTAAACCAGCAATTTCTTTTCTTTTGGGCTCGTCCTAGATCCACGACCCCTCCCCACGTCGGGTTCACCAATTTGTTAGCAATCTAAATATATTGCTTTTCGTGGTCAAGGAGGTGGATCAAGGATACTCTTCAATTCAATTCGAAAGATTAAAACACTTTGTCTTTATTGTGTCAGCTCCAGGTCTTTACAGAATAACACAATGGGTTAGTACATCTGTGGTCCTCTGGAAGCGCGCTGGAAGCGCGCTCTCGCTCGCACGCTCTCGCGCACGTGGACCCCCCCCATCTCTGCTACTGTGGTGCTTATATACTGTATGCTAAAAAGGGGTATGTCTTCTACCTTCCATTTTCATACATCACTGGGCGTATAATTAAAACCAATCAAACGCTTAGAATTACTCGTGTTCAGCTCATGTCTTGTATTTTTCCACTAAGATAGAAACTTATGAGTTTTGGCGTTTCCTGTTTTTGCATAAACTGACTCTGCTTTTGTGGCAAATCCTTTATCTGGAGAATGCTCAGGACCTCCCTCTCAGAACTCTCAGAACACAGGCCCAAGGTCACCCATTCGAAACTTAACTACCACAGACAAGTTTATACATTTCTATTACACATATATGCCACAGAACCAAATGTCAGATTCTCACACTTTGAGCAGAAGCACCTCTTTCCAACGGTGAAACATGGTGGAGGGGGCGTTATGGTTTGGGGCTGCTTTGCTGCCTCAGGGCCTGATAAACTTACCATAATACATTCAACCGTGAATTTAACTTTATACCAGACCATTCTTGAGGAGAATGTGAGGCCACCAGTTCAGATGCTGAAGCTGAAAAGGTCCTGTATCGTCCAACAGGATAATGATCCTGCACATACAAGCTAATCTACTACAGAATGGCACAGAAAGAAAAAATGGAGGGTTATGGAATGGCCAAGTCAAGTCCAAACTTCAATTAGGGCTGGGTGATAATATATATAATATCTCTGTATTATTGGCGATATACGATACATATCTCAATATTAAAGCTTTCCTATGAAATAGCTTAACAGAGTGATTTATAATCAGTAATATACTTAATGTAAGCAGCCTTTATTTAGTGCAATTATATGTGCATAGCTTGTGATTGTCTTAAGCAGCCGCTTGAACCAAGATTTCATAATAGTACTGATAAGAACAATTCCTTTGGTTAAAGAATACTTAAATACAGCGGTTATTTTTCTCCATGTCCAACTATTTTTAGAAAGGAATTCATTGACTAATGAATTAGACTTCGCCTAATAGCCAAGATGGCGCCATTGACGGTCGCCTCGGTGCGTTGGTGCGCGTTGTTTTGTTTTGTTTTGTTCGTTAATTCAGTGTTTTGTGATAATACCGTATGCTCGTACAACAGAGAAGAGCTCATAACCATCAGGGCTACAATGCCTGCGGATTTATTTCCCACTTTCATCGCCACATCTGCGAAATTACTGGACATTCTAGTCAAAGGTGTGCTCACCTTTGTTCATGCAGCGAAACGCCGGAGGAGAGGAAGACGAGCCGGTGTGCTAGTGCGTCTCCGCCGACGCGGACATCGCACAGCGTTACCTGGAATATTTCTCTCTAACGTGCGTTCGCTGGGAAACAAACTGGATGAACTTCAGCTACTGTTGGGGAGAAACAGAGACTTCTCTTCATCCTCTGTTTTGTGTTTCACAGAGACGTGGCTGTGTGAAACGATACCGGACTCCGCGCTACAGTTGGCAGGCTTCCAACTTTTCAGAGCGGATCGAGACACAGAACTTTCCGGAAAAACAAAAGGCGGAGGTTTGTGTTTGTGGTGTAACGACGTGACAGTGATCCTACAACACTGTTCTCCTGATCTGGAATCTTTTTTTATTAATTGCAAACCCTTTTATTCGCCCCGTGAGTTCGTATCATTCATTCTGGTCGGTGTTTACATTCCACCGCGGGCCAACGTGCAAGAGGCAGAGCGCACGCTCGCCGACCAGATATTGAGTGTAGAGCGGACAAACCCGGATTCTTTAGTTATTGTCCTCGGTGATTTTAACAAAGGAAATCTCACCCACGAACTCCCCAAATACAGACAATTTATTAAATGCCCGACCAGAGAGGAGAACATTCTGGATCACTGTTACACCACAGTAAGCAGTGCCTACCACGCCGTCCCCCGCGCTGCACTGGGACACTCTGACCACGTCATGGTCCACCTGATTCCTGCATACAGGCAGAAATTAAAGCTGTCTAAACCTGTTGTGAGGACATCAAAGAAGTGGACCAGGGAAGCTGTAGAGGATCTTCAGGCGTGTTTGGACTGCACTGACTGGGATGTTTTCAGGACTGCTTCCAATAATCTGGACGAGCACACAGAGGCTGTGACTTCTTACATCAGCTTCTGTGAGGACAGCTGTGTACCATCATGCACCAGGGTGAATTATAATAATGACAAACCCTGGTTCACAGCCAAACTCAGACAGTTAAGGTCAGAGAAGGAAGATGCATTTAGGAGTGGGGACAAAGTCATATTTAAAGAGGCAAAGTACAGGTTTGGCAAGGAGGTGCGAGCAGCTAAACGACTGTACTCAGAGAAACTCCAAGACCAGTTCTCAGCCAATGACTCTGCTTCTGTCTGGAAGGGGTTCAGACAGATCACAAACTACAAAGCAAAAACCCCCCACTCCATGAATAACTCACGCCTGGCCAACGACCTGAATGAGTTCTACTGTCGCTTTGAAAGACAATGGGACAGTCCTGACACCATCCCCCGTGACACCATCCACCAGCTTCAGCCCACCACCCCCACCTCAGCGACACCTCTGTCCTTACTGGAGAGAGATGTGAACAGGGTGTTCAAGAGGATTAACCCCCGCAAAGCAGCAGGGCCGGACTCTGTCTCCCCATCCACCCTGAAGCACTGTGCTGATCAGCTGGCTCCGGTGTTCACAGACATTTTTAACACCTCTCTGGAGACTTGCCATGTACCTGACTGCTTCAAGTCCTCCACTATCATCCCTGTCCCTAAAAAGCCAAAGATCACAGGACTTAATGACTACAGACCCGTTGCCCTGACCTCTGTGGTGATGAAGTCTTTTGAGCGCCTTGTGCTGTCCCACCTCAAATCCATCACAGGCCCTCTCCTGGACCCCCTGCAGTTCGCCTACAGAGCCAACAGATCTGTAGACGATGCAGTAAACTTGGCCCTCCACTTCATCCTCCAGCACCTGGACTCTGAAGGAACCTATGCCAGGATCCTGTTTGTGGACTTCAGCTCTGCCTTCAATACAATTATCCCATCTCTGCTACAGGACAAGCTCTTCCAGATGGGCGTGCCTGACTCCACCTGCAGGTGGATCACAGACTTCCTGTCTGACAGGAGGCAGCGCGTGAGGCTGGGGAAACACATTTCTGACTCCCGGACCATCAGCACCGGTTCCCCCCAAGGCTGCGTTATTTCCCCTGCGCTATACTCCCTGTACACCAACAACTGCACCTCCAGTCACCAGTCTGTCAAGCTCCTGAAGTTCGCGGACGACACCACCCTCATCGGACTCATCTCTGGTGGGGATGAGTCCGCCTACAGGAGGGAGATCGACCATCTGGCGGACTGGTGCAGTCAGAACAACCTGGAGCTAAATGCTGCAAAGACAGTGGAGATAGTGGTGGACTTCAGGAATATCCCAGCCCCACTCATCCCCATCTCCCTGAGAGACTCCACAGTTGACATTGTGGAGTCCTGCCGCTTCCTGGGAACCTTCATCTCCCAGGACCTCAAGTGGGAGCTGAACATCAGCTCCATCACTGGAAAAGCCCAGCAGAGGTTGTTCTTCCTGCGGCAGCTGAAGAAGTTCAACCTGCCAAAGACGATGATGGTCCACTTCTACTCTGCCATCATCGAGACCATCCTCACCTTCTCCATCACCATCTGGTACGCTGCTGCCACCGCCAAGGACAAGGGCAGACTGCAGCGTATCATCCGCTCTGCGGAGAGGGTGATTGGCTGCAACCTGCCATCTCTCCAGGACCTGTATGCCTCCAGGACCCGGAGGCGTGCAGGCAAGATTGTGGCCGACCCCTCTCACGCCGGTCACAGTCTGTTTGTAACACTTCCCTCTGGCAGGAGGCTGCGGTCCATCAGGACCAAAACCTCTCGCCATAAAAACAGTTTCTTTCCTTCTGCAGTTAGCCTTATCAACAAGGCCCGGGACCCCCTCCGACACAGACACAGACTCTATTCCGCCTCATAGACACTTTACACTTTACCTACTTCCCACTGTACTTTTTGTTTATTTATATTTTTACTTATATTTTTTATTTTTATTTTTATCTTGCATATATAATATAATATTATATTGGTTGAAACTTGCACTACTACTTGCACTACTTGTTTTTGTGTTTTGTTTTGTGTTTTATATTATATTATTTTATTTTATGTTTTATGTTGGTTTATGTACGCACCAATAAACCACAGTAAATTCCTTGTATGTAAATACTTGGCGAATAAAGGGATTCTGATTCTGATTCTGATTCTGATTGTACAGGGACTGGAACAGTGGAGACGCTGAAAGGAGAGGCAACTGGTTCACGAAAATTCACGCATTTCTCATATGTAGCCTAATGCTATTTGAGGCGATGAAACAAATAAGGTGTGCTGCTAGCTTTGGTAAGTATATTATTCGAACAGTTTACAAAAGACGGGGCTTTGTTCTGTGTCTAATCTAGGCTATTGAAGCCAAACCATCTCCATATCATTAAGTATTTGGAGCACTCCATATCATTGGAGTTTTTTTAGGGGGGGAGTCTGTATCTTTCTATGCTATGGTTAGTTGATTGCTCCCAATAACATCCGAAACAGTTACGTCTGCAACAGGGTGCGGAATGAACTTTTTTTTCACAGGGTTTTTTTGCCCCCCTTAACTGATTTTCGAGGGCATTGTTTCACATTTCGGGGGCACTAACATGTCATGATGAAAAAACTTATGAAACATCCCGATCGTTTAAAAAAAATACAACTCAATAAATGGCATCCAAAATACTTTATTTAATTTAATTGAATCATTAAATTCACATTTACAAACTTAATTTAGGATATTAATTTAGGATATGTAATCAAATATTAAATATGATGACTTTATTTAAGTTTGTGTTAATTTGTCCAAATACTTTTCGTCCCCTAAAATGGGGAGTTGGGAGGGGGGGCACTTTAACCTCATAGTGTGATGGATTTAGTAGCGGAGAATCAAACGCAAAGATGAGGGAGATATAACAAGAAAAGAAGAAAAGAAAAACAGGAACTAATTCCTGACAGTGAAACAGCTAAATTAAATCTACCCAGGAAAATAGGGAGAACTCAAATAGAACGAGTAAAACACAAATCGAAATCTCCCGAACTCAATACTAGAGCCCAAAAACAGGAGACTAGAAAAGCAAAGAAAACACCCTCGGAACGTAACACTACAACGTCTGATAGAAGGTGAAACAAAACAAAACCACCAAAAGAAAACACTGTCTCGTAGAGAACAGCACGGAAATAAATAGCTCTTCTTATAGTCGGTCCAGACTAAAAAAGGTACTTGAGCACCCTCAAGCCAATGCCGCCACTCCTCCAAAGCCAGCTTGACAGCGAGTAACTCCCGGTTACCTATGTCGTAATTCTGTTCAGTAGGAGTCAAGCGATGGGAGTAGAACGCAAACGGATTAATCTTGTTGTCCTTAGGAGAACGCTGTGATAGAATGGCTCCCACTCCGATGTTAGAGGCGTCTACTTCCACAATGAATTGAGCAGCAGGATCAGAATGGATGAGGATGGGGGCTGTAGTGAAGTGCTGCTTGAGAGCACTGAAAGCTTGTTCAGTCTTGGGACTCCAATCGAACCTAACCTTCACCGATGTGAGAGCTGTGAGAGAGGCCGCTAGGGAGCCGTAGTTGTGAATGAACCTACGATAAAAGTTGGCAAAGCCCAGAAAGCGTTGAATTTCGGAAGAAATCCCTTACGACTTTCCAGTCGGGGCCACTCCATAACAGCTTTGATCTTCTGTGGATCCATTTCCAGGCTCCCGGACGAAATGATGTATCAAGAAGGATGTTCTGGTGCAATGGAACTCGTACTTCTCTGCTTTAACAAAAAGTCTATTCTCCAGCAGACGCTGGAGGACCCTACGAATGTGCTCCGTGTGTTCAGCGAGAGGGACTTGGAGTAGATAAGAATGTTGTCCAGGTAGACAAAAACAAACTGATTGATCATATCACAGAGTACGTTGTTAACAAGGGTTTGAAAAACTGGCGGGGCATTAGTGAGCCCGAATGGCATCACGAGGTATTCCCAGTGTCTAGTAGAACTGTTAAATGCAGTTTTCCACTCATCCCCCTCACGGATGTGCACCTAGTGGTAGGCATTGCGAAGATCCAACTTTGTAAAAACAGTAGCATCCTGCAGAAGCTCAAAAGCTGACGTCATGAGGGGGAGAGGGTACCGGTTCTTGATAGTGATGTCATTCAGAGAGCGATAGTCCAAAGTGATCCATCCTTCTTCCCTACAAAGAAGAATCCTGCTCCAGCAGGTGAAGATGAAGGGCGGATAATGCCAGCAGCTAGCGATTCTCAGAGGTATTCCTCCATAGCCTCAGTCTCTGGGCGGGAAAGTGAGAACAGACGCCCCCTGGGAGGAGTGGTTCCGGGCCTCAGGTTGATAGCGCAGTCATAAGGATGATGAGGAGGCAGGGAGGTTGCTCGGGATTTACAGAAGACCTCTCCTAGGTCCAGGTACTCGGGAGGAACATTCCTCAGGTTGGATAGGTTCTCGGAAGGGGGGCTCGGAACAGGAGAGTGGGCCTTGCGAAGACAATGAGCAGCACAGAATGGGCTCCAGCCTAAAATCTCACGTCTTCTCCACTCCATTTTGGGATTGTGCTTTGCCAGCCAGGGATGTCCAAGGATAATGGGTGAGTGGGGAGAATCGATGATATGGAGCCGAAGCTCTTCTTGATAGTTGCCAGAGATGAGGAGTTTGATGGGTTCACTGGAGTGTGTTATGTTCGCCAGTGTCTGGCCATTGAGCGAGTTAGCCACCAGGGGGCGTGAAAGTCTGGACATCGGAATTCCCCATCTGGCAGCTGCTCCCGCGTCCAGGAAGTTTTCCTCAGCTTCAGAATCGATGAGGGCAGTGGTCTTCCTCGTCTTGTTCCCCCACTCGAGCGTCACAGGAAGGCAGGTGTGGTTCTTCGAGGAGGATTCGACCGGTATCACGCCCACTAGTGCTCCTCAACACACTAGTGGGCATTGGCTTTTAACCGGACAATCTGAAATGAAATGTCCTGGTTGACCGCAGTAGAGGCTGGACCTGGTGTTCTTGCATCTGTCCCTCTCCTCTCTGGTCAAGTGAGCATGGGCCACTTGCATTGGCTCCAGTTCCGACACTTGGGCAGGAGGTGATCTTGGGGGAGTAGTCGAAGTGGTTCTGGTCCTGATCCCCTCAGCAGCCATTCTTGGGAACGCACCTGACCCCCAGAAGCGCTGACGATCTTGCAGCCGAGTGTCCACTCGAATGGCCATGGAGACGAGGTCATCGAGATCCTCGGGTAGGTTACGGGTGAGGATCTCATCTTTGATCTGATCAGACAGACCGTTCAGAAAATTCTCAAACAAATCGATCGCGTAGTCCGACACCGATCTTCTCCCTTCGCGCATATGGAGCATCTCACGGGCAGCCTCGTGACCATGCTTGGACCTGTCGAACACCCTCTTCATCTCGGTGGCAAACAGGTCCGAAGTCTGGCAGCAGGAGAGCCCTGCCCTGTCTCCCCACTTCTTAGCCCCTCCAGTCAGTTGCGTGATGATGTATGCAACTCTGGACTGCTCAGTGGGGAAGGTGGAAGGCTGCAGCTGGAAGACTAGCTGGCACTGGACTAAGAAGGGTCGACAGCCTCCAGGCTCACCGGCGTACTTCTCTGGAGGAGGCAGTCTTGGCTCACAAGGTGGTGCTGGTAGGAAACCCAGCGGGTTTGCTGGGGGACGATGACGGGGGCAGGTGTTCGCAGGGCAGATGTCAGCTCAGCCACACAGGACGACAGGGTCTGGAGGTGTTGGGTTACCGTATCCAGATGCGACTGGTGATGTCCCAGCATCGCACCTTGTTGATCCAGTGCGACACGTACTTGAGCTGGGTCTGCTGGGTCCATGGTGGTCAGAACGTATTGTGATGTTCTGAGAAGGACCCAAACGCAGACCACATGTAACAGGCAAAAACGTAGTTTATTCACAGTCCAAGATCAGCAGCCAGGTAAGGGTTGTCTCAAGAATCTCAAATAACACAGGCTTACAAAAAATTGGCACAGTGAATTGATCAATGTTCTGACAGAGATTACAAGTGGAAGGCAGACTATATCTTCTTCTTCTTCTGTGGGGTTTAACAGCGGTTGGCATCCAAATTGTTGCATTACCGCCTCCTTCTGATTATCTCCATCAACTGCTTCCTTATGTTGCGTATTTAAATAATTCTTTATCTTTTTGTAAACTCTGGGTCTGACTCTAGTATTTTTCCATTTTCTATGTGCCTGTGCTTTTTATTCCTACCGGTATGTGCTAGCAATTTCCACTTATTTTTCTTCACTTTAATCTTTATCTGTATTTGAAGGCCTATGGTAGGCAAGTGAAGGCCCACCAGCCAGCTGTCTGTCCTTGGCTGTCTGGCTTGTATCAGTATTCAACACTTACTCTACTAGAGTCTTTTGATTAGTCCAGTTTCTTTAAAAAAACTGAACAACACCTTTCTCCCCTGCACTTCTCCCACACAACCCACAATGTCCTTCACCCTCAACTCTACTTGTCTCAGTCTCTGCAGTCCAGTCAACATAGTCCTTCTCTCCTCCTCATATCTCCTGCATGAGATTAAGACATGCTCCACCGTCTCCCTTTCCTGACACTGATCACATTGACCAGTCGGATGCTTCCCTATTATAGTAAGTGTTCCATTCAAATGACTATGCCCAATTAGGCAGACTATATACACCAGGAAAGTAATGAAATAAAAAGACATCAAGTGTGGGTGGGAGGAGTAAGGAGCTAGACACAGGTGAACACAATAAGAAACAATAATTCAATAACGAGGCGGAACAGAAGACACGGACTGGAATGCACGCAAACACATAGATAACACTCGGCCTGGGATTAGCAGGTAAACGAGTGCACAGCACGAGGGGTGGATTCTGAAAGTGGATACAGCTGAAGAGAGTTTAAGGAATAACAACGAATAGAGCAGAGATAGAAAAGCTAAGGGAGAATGACAGCTGCAGTGCGGAGCAAGAGAGTGATTAGTAATTAAGTGACGTTAGTACAAAATTCTAAATTTCCTACATTTGTGAATGTGATTTGTTAGTTATATATACAGGTGCAGCTCAAAAAATTTGAATATCGTGAAAAAGTTCTATATTTTTTGTCACTCATTTCAGAAAGTGAAACTCATATATTATATAGATTCATTACACATAGAGTGAAATATTTCAAGCCTTTATTTCTTGTAATTTTGATGATTATGGCTTACAGCTAATGAAACCCAAAATTCAGTGTCTCAGAAAATTAGAATATTTTGCTTTAACATATTTTTAAAGTATCATATTTAATATTTGGTCGCATATCCTTTGCAAGTAACAGAAAATAAACAGAACACAATACACAAACAAACAGAACCATAACAATATTCAAATAATATTCGATGTATCGCCCAGCCCTAACCTCAATCCTATCAAAATGCTTTGGGGGGACTTGAAGCAAGCTGTGCATTCAAGGAAGCCCTCTAACATCGGACAATTAAAGCAGTACTGCAAAGGAGAATGGCTGAAAATTCCTCCCAGTCCAAGAAAGAGACTTATAGCCAATTACAAGAAACGCCTAGAAGAGGTTATTGCTGCCAAAGGGGGGCAACACCAGTTATTGAAGCCAGGGGTGTACTTACTTTTTCCTCACAGGATAATTGCACTTCTGTTGATTTCTGATAAATAAATAATTTAAAAGCATCATTTCTTTGTGTCCTTTGTTAAATTAGACAACCTTTAACAGTAAAAGCATTGGAATAAGGATCAAATATCCATGTGTCCAAATATGTCTAAAAAGAGACAACTTATCTGGGGGTGTACTTACTTTTGCACATGACTGTAGATGTCCAGTCAGGGAGGGCAGAGGCCTGTCCAAAGATCAGCCCTCACCTGCTACACCAAATCATTGATCAACACACACACATGCATAATTACTCTTATAGGACAAAACTCAGAACCCATCAGTCAGCAATGTGTAACCTATTTATAAATCTATGATAATATATAAATGGATCTTGTTGGTTTTGGTAACCGTAAAATAAAATGAACACTAACACGGAGAATCAAGTAATGTATATGATTTATGGGCTAAGTGGGTGAGTGAAAATTTTACCAGCCACAATAAAAATTTTACCAGCATTTGGCTGGTGACTGGTGCTAATTTCCCACCCTCGTCATAGCTGAGTGGATATCTTTGTTTGAAAATGTTATTTTGACACCTTATTCCATATTAAATTACCATATTGGTCCTCTTTTCTTTATTCTCCAACTCTTTGTGAAGCTGTTGGAGCTCCTCCGTATTCTGACATGGACCATTTTCCGTAATGTCCTCCTCTGCCTCTGCCCCAGCTGCCAGTATTCTCCTTTGCATTGCAAGGATTTCTTGCTGGGTGTCTGCAAAATACTTTTGTGAGAATATTTATGGGGAAAGATTAAATCCTTGAGTGTAGGTGTTTACATGCATGTGTGTAATCTAGAAATTTACAGAACAGTTTACTCTTTGTTGCTACTTCTGATAAGGCCCTGGGCTCTTCAGACAGAAGTTGTGACACAGCTGTGACATAAAACAAAAATATACTTAAGTACCAAACTATTAAATTCCATGTTATCCATACAATTTTTAAATTAACTTTACTTAAAAAAGAATGCTACGAAATCTGAAGATACCTTGAACAGGGGCCAATACGCTTGCCAATGGCGGCAATGATGGAGCACATGCTGCTGAAAACAGAGTGAGTGCACATGCTGTGAGAAGTCAAAAAACTATATGTAATTATATAAAATATATAGATTTATCTAAAATAATAGGCAATATTCCTCATGCAGGAATTGCAGTTATAGGTAGTAGCAAATAAAATAATAATGATGCTCACTTACAGTTTTAAGAGGGGCAGCCTGACATGTCTCTAGGTCTGTGGTGGAAGGAAAAAAATGTACTTTGCAAAAATCTAATCACATAATAATATCTTATACAACAGCATACATACTGTAGCTTTACTGCTCTACTTACCCTGCAATTTGCCTTTAGCTAGGCTATGGAAAGACAGCTTAAGCCTGTCAAACTACATAAGAAAAAAATATTCATAAGGGTGGTTTTACATTGTAGTTACTCATTAGGAATATACTCAGAATATTGTTAAATTTTTGTGTGAATCACACAAACACAACTTAAATTGTACTTCATGGAGGGAATTTACAGGTTGGTGTGGTACTCCTCAGTGACAGTGCTGTCATCGTCTGAAATGGAAACATTTCAACATGTTTTCCATGTTTTAAGTACACCACCAAGTCCCCGAGTTAAGGATCGAGTTACCGTGTGATCTTCGCAAACAGCGAACAAAAGCGTTGTTCAACACTAAAAGGGAGAGAATATACTGAAAAAGTAGAGGTTGTCATTATCAAAACTGAAAATGATGCCAGCACACCATTTACGATACAATAACGTAAATACATTTTCACCGGTGAATACGCTAGATATTGGTTCGTGGGAACATTCTCCCCCACACTCGAAAAATCTGCTTTCATAATCTGTAGCTATGTCTTAATGCCACTTTCGGAGTGAAAATATAACTACAATTCCATACAGTCCACAGGTGGCTCCTCCTCCACGTTGCAAGTGACTTAGGATGTCCCGGTTGTGATTTCTGCATTGTAATGCGATGCGGCGGAAATGCGCGACTGGCAATAAAGTTCATAAAAAAGGCAACACGGCCGCCTCTTCTACCCAGTTTCTCCCAGTTGTGTTATTCGCTCAAGTCGCCAGGGCCTTCACTGTCTCGCCCGGGGAAGAGCCCTCACTCTACAAGGAAGCATGAGTGGCGGGCTCATCTACCCCCGGCTATCGGCCATGGAGGACCAGAGACGAGAGCCTGACAACAAAGGAAACCAGTTCCAGGGACCCAAGATCAGGTGGCCAGTTCCCCTATCGCAACCCTGCGAACATTTCCCCTTTTCATTATGAATGTGCCTTCCAACGGAGGAAACTGTTCAAAGGACTTGAATCAAGTAAGGCTGTAACACTGGGCATAGCTTAGCCGCTAGCAACGGCAACATGTTTGTGATAGGATGAATGTAACTGTGATATCGAATGGCTAAATGTTGTAAAAGTTTTGTGTTACCATTTTACTTTGGATGGCTATGTGCCATCCACCGTGCTGCGTTAAGTTTAATGCATCATTCACAGAACATATCTTGCATGTGATCTGTCTTAAACACGAACCGGTCGTAATGTCAACAATGCACGCTGATCTCAACGCACACGCATCGATAAGCTTACGGCTATCCCTTATGCATTTGGTATGGGTCATGCGCCATTGTTAGCTAATCCAGCTAAAGCTAGGTTCAAACCTCCCTCCAATTTAGCTTCTTTGTTCTCTCTGAACACGTGTCCGAGGCAACGCACACACATACACTCGCACATAGTTTGTTGTACATTATAGAAGTGAATCGTGCTTTGCTCCATTTGGTACTTTGTGTTCAATAAACTATTACAATTTCCAAGATTATTAATGTGTGTATTAATGTCGCTCTTGTGTTGAACTGAGTCAGCCAATGCTAATCGCAGGGATTCCCCAAATGCCTTCACCTTTGCTGAATCATTTATATTAGGTATCAACTGAGTACATAATATTGTGATTTTGCTAAGATAATTATTAACGTGTAATTTTATTGGTAATTACTTTCATTATTAATTCAAGTTACCCATTTTTAGTTAATATTCTCTTTTGAGAATAGTATAAATTTTATGACACTGATTTATTATGCAAAAACTATGCCACTAGTTGTATAAGGATGGTAGTGGCGTACTCAAGTACATAAGTGACGCCTATGTATAGATTTAAATGAATGTTCCCTACAGTACTATTACGTTTATGTAGGAAATAACAATGCTGAATACTTCTGACGTAATTTACACAGCAACTGTATACCCAGATCACAGTGCTTCATCTACAGGGGACAAGGGAAATCGATGACGATTCAGAAAATATATAACTTTTAAAGATCTAATTCCATCTTCTACTGGGACTTTTGCCGTTTATCGAGGGTGTGACAGAAATTTTCGTTGCCGCTTACCATCATCGAACGCGTTAACTTTTACGATTCGATTGAACAAGTTACGTTAGAAGTCCATTTTTTATGGGTTAATGCTATTGGTTTCCGCTAGCTTGATCATTCTAGCCTCATATGGCGAACAATAAAAGCTAACTTGCACTTGAGTCATTCTACGAAACGGGTGCCATTTGGGTCCACAATGTTTGATGAGATGCATAAGGCACAAAATATGTGCCAAAGTGTGTTTCCAAAGCTTAAAGCTATTAATTCAAGTGTTCTTGTTAACATGATATATGAGAAAATACTATTCTTAAAGAGTAACATACTATTTTGAATCATTTTGCATTAGTACATGGCCTTTTTCACATGTCCGTATTAACCAACATGACAACAGAGCCTGACAACAAAGGAAACCAGTTCCAGGGACCCAAGATCAGGTGGCCAGTTCCCCTATCGCAACCCTGCGAACATTTCCCCTTTTCATTATGAATGTGCCTTCCAACGGAGGAAACTGTTCAAAGGACTTGAATCAAGTAAGGCTGTAACACTGGGCATAGCTTAGCCGCTAGCAACGGCAACATACTATTTTGAATCATTTTGCATTAGTACATGGCCTTTTTCACATGTCCGTATTAACCAACATGACAACAGAGCCTGACAACAAAGGAAACCAGTTCCAGGGACCCAAGATCAGGTGGCCAGTTCCCCTATCGCAACTATTTTGAATCATTTTGCATTAGTACATGGCCTTTTTCACATGTCCGTATTAACCAACATGACAACAGAGCCTGACAACAAAGGAAACCAGTTCCAGGGACCCAAGATGCATCTAAAATATCACCAAATATTATATTTTTTATCAAACCTTTATTATTTTCAGGATTATATGTGTGTCCCTGTTTACATAAGATATATTTATTCAAAATAAAAACATAATTTTTTGTAAAAATTGTATGATTTGTGTGCGTCCCTCAGTTTGACTTACCACCCCGTCACACTAACTTATTTTGTCTATAAATAATGTACTGTTGCTTTGAATGACATTACAAAGAAGAAGTGACATCATTTTAGCTTTTGGAGCAGCAGGGTACAAAAGCAGGCAAGTTCTGATATTCTTTTTCATGTTAGATGGAGTCCGTCAAGCTCAACCCAAGCAACCCATCACGCAAAATACATAGGGAAAACAGTTTTTTATTAAAATTTTTACACTATTAATGCAAAGAAAATGATATTTCAAATTGAATGCATGTATGCTAGGTCAGGAACTTGACCACATGGAGAACTGCGGCCATTTCAGGATGAAACTTACCACCACGTCACATGTTTTATTGTGACGGGGTGGTTCTGCTTCCCGTTTGAATGTGAAAATTGATTGAATTGGAGCCTATACCAATGTATAGGTTAAAATGTCTGCTTTGAGTAGGAAAGCTCAAGGATGTGTGTTACAAGATTAGTGTTTCTGATGTAGGCTAATCACTTTATTTTCTGTTAACTTAACCCTGTTTGGTTCACTCACTCACTATATCTTTCACTCACTCACTATCTCTTTCACTCACTCACTCACTCACGTTGTGGATTTAAAAAAAAAAAGTTTGCTCTTGATGAAAATTTTAAAAATTGAAAAGTGGAAATGGCACCCGTTTCGTAGAATGACTCACTCACTTCACGAAGTAAGTTTTATCACCACAGCAGTGAAGTAAAAAAAGTCAATAAACTACATTTTCTGTCAGAAATTTATTTGTAGCTCACGTGAATTCACTGCTGTCTATGTTCTAAAGTTCCGGTTTGCCCTCCCCACTAAAAAGGAATCTTGAATTGAGGGGAATGAAAGATATCTTCAACTGGAATTATGACTAGTCAGAATTAAATTGTAGATATCTGAAACTGTAATTACAACTAGTCATAATTGTAGATATGTGTAATGAGAAACCCCATACAAATTAATGGCAAAAGTAGTTTTAATCTTACTAGTCAAAATGTAATTACAGATATCTTGAATTAGAGCTTTGACTAGGCTAAATGACGTTGCAGATATCAGTAGTGAATATCCAGTCTAGCTAATAAATGTTAAAACGGCTTGCCGTAGACTGTAGCTGGTTAGCTAACAGTTAACAAGTGTGCATGCCAGTTATCTTGTGCATAATAATTAAATGGTTTTCAAATGCTTTCACGTGTGTAATATCTAAGGACAGACTTCACATCTCAAGATGCTTTACATTACTAGTAACCTACCCCAGGGAACATGTTGAAAAGTTGATGAAATGCCGTCTTGTGCTGTGAAAAACCCTCCAGATATCAAGAGCCTAGCGGGTCAGCGGACGAGTTGGTCGGAGCTTCACTCTGCTCGCAGACCCAACTGCTGCTCACCAGACACAATCCTCCAGCTTTAATAACAACATTGCCCCACTGACACTGGATGAAAAACGACCATCGTAACGGTAGTCCTAGGATGTAGCCAGGCTATATCCGAGTAAAACTGGCTAAATTAGGGATAAATTGAATTAAATTGGCATGTCTGTCAACCTAAATGAACACCCCTCTCGACGATGCATATATATCATATAGGCAAGCTTGTTGGCTAAGCCTGCTTTGTTCACGGACAGCTTCTAAACATAACGGCGACATTAATCAAAGTTTGATAATAACGCTAGTTAACGAGATGGCTATTAAACATTTAAACAACTATTCGCGGCTCATTTATCTGAATTTGCAGTTGTGATAAGGCTGTGAGGCAATTTCAACAAGGTAACGTTAGCCTACTAAGCCTTCAACATTAATCCGTCTAACGTAGACACAAGTTCACCATAG
This sequence comes from Ilyophis sp. 1 JC-2022, assembly GCA_022702515.1. Taxonomy (NCBI): domain Eukaryota; kingdom Metazoa; phylum Chordata; class Actinopteri; order Anguilliformes; family Synaphobranchidae; genus Ilyophis; species Ilyophis sp. 1 JC-2022. Next base: position 60,309,122 of record CM040404.1, read on the forward strand.
TTCATTATATCAGTCCAACACGGACATTCCGGAGAGACTATACTTGCAAAATAGGCTAATGTACAATTTTCACAGTGGCCATTTCCATCACGATTTATCATAATTTAGGCTACACCTCACGTTAGCCGCACAAGGCTGGTTCACGGAAAGCTCGAGACTGAGCAGTCGGGACTCTGGATCTACCGGTGTAGCTTGCCTTTACCACAGACGGCGGATTAAGCAAAATTACCAAGTGGACGCAATAATCATTATTTAATTATGTGAATGTAATCATACGTAACGTTAATGTATCTATGTATTTATTGTTTTGGTTTTCACACAACATCGATTGTTCAGTGGGTCTGTGGTGGGCGCTGGACTGGAAAAAAAAAGTGTTTTAACATGGGAAAGGTTAGTCAAACATTAGCCGTTTATGTGTTTCACCTTCAATACATGGCGTGCAGAAATAGCCTATATTTTGTCTAACCGCATGACACAGTAACTGCATTATGCGATATGTTTGCGAAGAAGAGCCACTGCTCCCGTTTATTGTAGCTAACATTAGGCTATATAGGACATTGTAGCTTTAGGCCTAGGTTACATAACGTGTGGTGGCTGCGTTTACCATTTCTATGTCGATTGGAATGCAGCTGAATACATCGGTGGGGTTAAGGTAACATAAGCCAAATATGTTCTAAAGTAGGCTAGCTGTAACTATGCCTGGTTTTATTTTAAATGTACATCGAGCTACTATATGCGTATTATCAACAAGCTTTTGTGATAGCATGTCATTGCTACGCCTCTGACTGCTACTGCGAGCTAACAGTACCTTACATTTAGCATAACCACAGAACTGTACAGTTCTGAGAGCATAATTTAGCAGTCGTCGCTAGCTAACGTTATGCATGTCTATGGTCGCAAGAGGTTCCTGCTTTCTGGGAGGGCGGGCTAATAATGGCTAATATAGCCTGTTTTGTTCAACACAGCTTTGAACAACATAACGACAAGTATAGTTAACGTTAACCAAACAGCTTGTTAGTAATGTAGTTAGCTAACGACATAGATATTAAAGATATTAGTAACGTTAACTATTCGCGGCTCATTTATATGAATTTGCCGTAACCATACCTGCAAACTCATAAGAGGCAAAAAAGGTGACAAACCTGTGAACCCCAAACCCTCTAGGCGGGTCTGGGGGCATGCTCCCCCGGGAAGAATTTTTTTTAAACATCAGCTTAAAATGTAGCATTCTGGTGCACTCTGAGAAGAAAATTAAGGGAAAAGACAACATTTACTTTAGGCAAAAAAACACATTTATTGACACCAGTGTTTCAGCTCCAGTGGGGTTGACCAGAAAGTCGTGGCTGGTGAGCCAAAAAGTTTATTTCATTTCTTTAGTCTTGTACAAGTCCTTCAAGTGCTCGTTTCCGCTGCTTAGCGATGTGCCTCTTTCTTGCCACATTTTCTTCCTCGACCACTTGCTTCCTTTTCTCTGCAGCACTTGTAGATGGCTGGCAGTCAAACTCCATCCTTTTCGCTCTGATCAATTTATTCTGTCGCTGGGCCTTGTCTCTTGTTCCTGCCAAATTGATGTTGCTGCGCAGCCTCCTGTCAACTGCCCCAAACTTTACATCATCCCTGCTGAACATCTCTACGGCAGTCTGCTTCCTGGACTGCAAAGTGTATTTCACAGTCTGGATGGCACTGAATGTTGCAATGTCCATGCTGGTGCTTCTTGGGTCAATGATGTCGCCCATCAGATTGAATGAAGATTCTACCAAGGCACCATGGAAGATGGACATGGCTGCCTTTACAGCTTGGCACAGGCCTGGATATTTTCCTGTTTCAATGACAGAGGACCACCATGTCACATCATCTCCCTCTTTAAAAGTGGGCAGGGTGTGGTCCACACTGTACTGAAGTATCTCCTGGTGAGTGTCAGCATCAGGCGGCAACAGGTGACTCATCATGTGTGTGAGCTTCTTCAGTTCAAACCCAGTCTTAGTGTGCCCTCTCACAACGAGATCCACTGCAGAAAAGCACTGCAGGGTCTTGCTCTGCAAAGGCAGCTTTTTCTGCAGGTATTTGGCACATGTACTATATGCCGTGGAGACATCTTGGAGGAATGGCTTCAGCAGCTGAAACAGATCAACAACAATAAGCACACAAACAATTACTACTGTATACAAACCTGGCAGAGGTTCCAAATGAATCATTCTAATTACAGTATTTTAAAGTAGTCACAGGGTGTTGTGGATGTGCCACTCTGAATCGATCAGCCTCCCGTCCCACATACATCTCTCTCACAGGTAGCAGTTTGTCATCAAAGTCCAGAGTAGCCAGAGCTTTGGGCATCGGGTTCAGGTGTTCAGATTTGACAAAGCAGGCAAGAAAGTTTGTGAAGACTTGCAGCTGTTTGTCATGCAGTTTATGAATGAGTGTCTGACTGCCCTGTGAAGAAAATAACATGAAGTTGTGGTTCAATTAACAAAAATGCACACAAGGAATACATTATATACAGATTATAACTCAGGGTGTCAGCAGGTTCAGGGTGTCCGCAGGTATCAGAGTTATATTTAATAGTTACAGTTTTTCTCAATCGCTTGGATGCATTTCTTGAAACTCTAACCTCATTCCCAAAACTCTAAGTGCAATCCCCAAAACAGTAAAATAATTTTTCATAACACTATACCACCTGTGCAAAAGAAACTATAACAATCAAAATGATAACCACATGCGTCAAAAGATACTAAGTCAGTTAATCGCTACAACAATGTCACCATATAGCACCTTCTGATCACTGCGTAAACCCTGACACTCAAAATGCAAAGTATTTGCATCAAAAGTGGACAGATTGTGTTCATAGTGTTGCTATCAATGTAAAACAATTAATGGACACACAAATATGAGAAAAACATGTTTATAACATGTCTTTTTCATCTATAGTATGGTTGTTTTACTTATTTATTTTGTATTTTTTGTTTTTCACTGCTGCACAACCAATCGCCCCTCTGGGGACAAATACAGTCAACTTCTACTTGACTCTCATTGGGCATTCATTTTCTCCTCCCTGTTTGGCCACAGCACTTCATCCACATCACACCTGATGTCTTGCCTTTGAAGGCACCGAGGGAAAAACCTTTAGGGACAACAGATGAAAATTAGCATTTGTGCTACAATCTGGCATGTTTACGTCTGTATCCCTTTATACAGTAATGTTCATGAATATGCATTGTCTAACATGCAAATACTCGAAACAAATAAAGACATAAAGAAATAGATACAACCGACCTTCTTGCATGTCGCAGCCACCCTTGGCAGTCCTCCACTGTGATGTTCCCACACCCACAACTGGCATCCAGTAGAAATAACTGGTTATGGGGCCAGTGATCATACCCCTTCCACCTCCATGCTAAAAAGAATTCCTCAGTTGGATTGAGGAAAGCTGAATAGGGTGGAAGGAACTCCATCAGCATTCGTGGGCGGGCAGAAAACCATTCCCTGACAAGAAGGGAGCGGTGAAAACTGACATCCCAAATCACCACATAATTTGGCAAGTCAGGCCTCACCACTCCCCTCTCATTCTCAGGGATGAACGCATTGTCGAGCCTCCCCAATAAATCCAGAAGACGGGCTGTGTTGTAAGGTCCAATGGTGGGAACATAGTGGATTACGCCATTGTTGGAGATGGCAGCACACATTGATATATTGCCGCCACGCTGGCCTGGCACATCAACTGTGGCACGGCGGCCGATTATGTTCCTGCCACGTCTTTTAACTTTGTTGAGGTTGAATCCTGCCTCGTCCACATACACAAATGTGTGTGGGGTGTTACTTGCCTCCAACTCCATCATCCTCTGCAAAATATAGAAAAACACAGCAGTTCACATCAATCCCAAATACAGGACACCATGGAATAAAACAAAACAATGCACTGTAATAGCACATGCACTGTGTAGCCCACATTCTGAAAGTATACTCATACATATTGAAAAGACACACATACTGTAATTGTCTAATTGTCATGACTGTTTGACCTTACCTGTATATATTGGTATCTTAGCTCCTTCACCGTCTCAGAATTCCTTTCAAATGGAAAAGTTGCTTCATTGACATCTCATTCTTGTTGAGGGCCATGTGAATGGTGGAGAGACTCACAGAGCCGATGTTATGAAAGATGCCATTATCCTCTATGACAGCACTCTGGATCTCTTGCAGTCGGATGGCATTGTTTGCTCTAAGGCTGCACTAGTAAATGGTAAATGGACTGTATTTATACAATGCTTTTATCCAAAGTGCTTTACAGTTTGCCACGCATTCATACACCATTGGCAGAGGCAACCACACAGGGCACCAACCTGCTCAACGGGAGCAGTAAAAATTTAATAGCCATAAGCAGAGGACTCAATCTTCAACTCACCTGGAACACCATGACATATTCTTTAAGGATTGGCAGCACTCCTGTATATACACTGAGGTGCAGCTCAGTTGTGGTGGCTTCACGCCACACCTTCTGAACCACCCTCTTCTTCCTGTCTTTTCCCAGCTGTGTCATTCCTGGATAAAGGGCTAAATTAAAAAACAAAACTCTATAACATAGGGCAGGTAGGCAATCACAGAACCAAGGAGAAACAACTGTGATGAGTTACCTTTTTTGCTGAGGTGCTCGTGAAAGGACCGAATCTGTGTCCGAATCTGCCGCTGACATTGTAATCAGCAAACAGCTGCTTCAGGGGGTCCTTGTAGAGGCCCTTGTCCTCCTTGTCCATGAATACATAGTAAAGGACTTTGTAGGCAGGAAGCAGCCTCTGGCCGATAGAACAAACCTTTTGGGAGCTGAACCAGGAATTCTCAGTACGTTAACTGACAAAGAGAGACAATGGAACACATTTGTTAGGATCCCTTAGGTCATATAGTAATATAGCATATGATAATTACAATTTTTGTAGTGCTCTATAAATTAAATTGAACATTATTAACTAACCTGGTCTGAGGCCCATTGAAGATCTGCATGCAGGTCGCTGAACAGCCTTTCAAGGTGGCTGCTGAAAGGAGCTGCCTCCACCTTTAGCCAGGCCAAGCTCCATTTGCACCTCAGCCCTGCGTCAAGCTGCGCTACATAAATAGCATCTTCTTCCTTAGGCTCTCTCATTCTGAAAAATTGACCAGATATTATCAGCTGGCATTTATCATTGTAGAAAAATATCATTGTTTACCAACATTGCCGCCCATGCGCACGAACTGGGGCCCGTTCCTCGTACGTGGCCATACTAAGTTGACATTTCCATGGCGACCTGGGCTCATCAGTGATATACCACCGGTAGCTACATGTAAAACGTTCATTTTAAATTAATTAAGAGGCATATTTGTGAAGGTAACCCTATCTAGGAAATCAGCATGAATTAATATGCCTAGCTAGCACATTGAATTAGCGTTTTTTAAAAGGTCAACGTTAATCGCTGCTAGTAAAAATGCTAACGCTGAAGTTAGCTGACCTTGCCACAGAGACCGGTGCAGGTGTCAAACAAAGTTACTCATCGCAAAAGGAGTATGGCAATGCTCAAAACACTTGTCGGAAATGTAATTTAAAACAGATTGGATATTGTTGTCAAAAGGTAATTTAGGTCAAATATCTTATTCCCGCTGTTTAATTGTGTGTTCTTTTTGCAACCACTACGACGAGTGACAATGACGTTGACATAATATTGGTCTATAAGTTAAACAGGTTGGGAAAGATTTGATGTTGTAACATGAGGGGAAAATGATCACGACACACTTCAACTTGATTTGGCAGGTTAACGTTACTTTACCAACTAGTTACCTAACGTCAAGTTAGTTAAACAGCAAATTACAGCGTTGGCAGCAAACAAGACCTCAAAACTCGTGTTCATTGTAGTAGGTTAAGCTACCAAAGAAGAGATCCAGTAACATTGTCCGTGAAAAGGTCTGGGGGCATGCTCCCCCGGGAAGAATTTTTTTTAAATATCAGCTTAAAATGTAGCATGCTGGTGCACTCTGAGATGCACTCTGCTGACTGGCCATGTACGAACCCCCCCCCAAAATCCGAAAACTCTTCAGATCTACGCGATTCACGTGGATGACATATTTTGGTTCAAAACGGCAAATTTCGCTGAAAAGCGACAAGTTTGCAGGTATGAGTAACGTTAACTTTAGGCTGTGAGGTGATTTTAACAAGATAGCCGCTACGTTAGCTTTCAGTATTAATCGGTCTAACACAACGTTACATTACAAGATCGACATCGTTCATTCTATCAGTCTAACATCGACATTACGGGATGGTATACTCGTAAAATAGGCTACGGTTATCACTGTGGCCATTTCAATCACGATTTTCATTATTCAGGCAACTTCTCACGCTATTAGCTGCACAAGGATCAGTGCTTCACGGGAAGCTCAACTTAACCTTGAAAAAGCGGTTGGGATCACCGATACTGCAATACCACAGATGAAAAATAAACAAGCAGGTGCAATAATCATCATTTAAGTATGTGAATGTAATCACAGCATAGACATATTCAATAATTTATCAATGTATTTATTGTTTTGGTTTTCACATAACGTCGACTGTTCTTACAAAGCCCACTCCGCGGTGGCTCTGGTCGCTGTTTCAGAGGAGGGTCTCTGACGGTTCTTGATTTATAGTGGCAGCCATTACTTTCTGTAAAAGGGACAAAATGACCAACTTCACGTTGGCCAATCAGAGAAAAAACGTTGGGCCGTGGAAACGGTGCCGTTTTGAGAAGGCATCTGCCTTACTAGTTCTTATGCAGTTCTGTGGTCAAGAGCAAGGGGCTGTCACAGCAAATTTCATCCCCCCTAAAAATTTCATTATCCGCTAGAACGTGGCGCTGTGATGGCGACATGTAGTCCAGCTGTCTCTCGTTTCATGTTTATTAATTTGATTGCGTTTTATTGGATCAAGCGTTTATCTTTTGTCTTTTAATGTGCTGGAATGTCTGTTATAGGACAGGGAAGCAAAAAGATTTTTTTTCAGGGTGCTCCTGCTGCTTTGTAATAATATTACCAATTTATCCAGTCGCGCTAATTTTGTGTATGGTCGTCACCACGGAGACGCATTAATAACATACTCGGGAATATCTGTTCGATCTGCGGCAACAAAGTTACCATTGTTCTTCGCCGGATCTTGAGTTTAATATCAAGACTGATGCACGACTGCAGGCGATCTTTAAAGGCTACCAGCGAAAAGAAGGGACTGAAGAGACTGAGTGGTAAAACGACATGTCCGCCGCTTCCCTCGATAGTTCTAGCGAATGTCAGATCCCTTAGAAATAAATTGGACGAACTTTACGCCAATGTTGAATTTCAATGGGCATACAAAGATGCTAACATCATCTGTCTAACGGAGACGTGGTTGGATGATAAGATTGCTGACTCTGACCTTTCTTTGGAATGGTTCGGTTCTCCATTCCGGCTAGATAGGGACTGTACGTGCATGGAAAAAAGTCACGGAGGTGGAGTTTGTGCGTATGTCAACAAAGCTTGGAGTAAAACAGCTGTGATCCGAGAGACGCATTGCTCCGCGGACATGGAGTTGTTAGCCTTGTCTTTTAGACCCAAATATCTACCGCGTGAGTTTGGTCAACTCTTTTTAATCCTTGTCTATATTCCACCTTCAGCCAATAAGACCACTGCAACAGATACAATTGTATCTTGTGTTCAGCGCCTAGAATCAAAATCTCCTGATTCTCCTTAGGTGATATGAATAGCTGTAAACTTGATAAATCCTTGCCACTATACCATCTATACCATATGTTACCTGTGAAACCAGGGGAAGCAAGACCATTGATCTGTGCTATAGCAACATCAAACATGCTTACAAATCAATCAAAAAGCCACCTCAAGTACAGCGGATCACAATGCTATTCACCTCATTCCATCCTATAAAACAAAATTGCAGAGGGAAGGAGTTGTCTACAAAACTGCTAAACAGTGGAATGATGATGTTTCTGAGACTCTCAAAGACTGTTTTGAATGTACTGATTGGGAGCTTTTCTCACAGAATGCCACGCTGGATGAGACTGGAGAGGCAGTGACTGGCTATATACATTTTTGTGAGGAAACTATTGTTCCATCTAAGAAAGTGAAAGTGTTCTCAAACAATAAGCCCTGGATAACAAAGGAGCTTAAAACAACGTTAAATGAGAAAAAGAGAGCTTTCCAATCAGGAGACAGAGTTGACTCTAAATTGATTCAGGCCAGGATGAATAGACAAATTAAGGATGCAAAAAGAACCTATAAAGAGAAGGTGGACAATCTGTTTCAAGGGGGCAGCTGAGCGATGCTTGGAAAGGAATAAAGATCCTCTCTAAGCAGAACGTCCCGGGCCCTCAGTCAAAGGAACACCGCAGTCAGTTTGCTGAATCCCTAAACATCTTTTACAGTAGATCTGACTTGCATGCAAGACTTTAAAGCAGAAAGGCATGATGTAACATCAGAAGTCTTGTTTCTAACTGAGGAGAGCAGCAACATCAATGTACAGGTGGAGGATGTTAACAGGGTGCTAAAAAGGGTGAACCAACAAAGTGTGCAGAGCATAGTAGACCCTCTACAGTTCGCCTACCAACAGAACAGAGGAGTTGATGATGCTCTCCTGACACTGCGTCACCTGGTCCAATCTAATCTGGACACACCAAAGTCCTACATCAGACTGGTGTTTGTAGACTTCTCTAGTGCGTTCAACACAATCCAACCACACCTAATGGCTAAGAAGCTGTCTTATCCTCTTAATGTCCTTCCTAACTGACAGACCTCAGTGGGTTAGATATAAAGGCCACTGCAGCACCAACAAGACCATCTTGACTGGCTGACCACAAGGCTCAGTAGTTTCTCCAGTGTTATTCACACTCTACACCAATGACTGCCAAAGCAACTGTCCTGAGATCACATTACTCAAGTACTCAGATGATACAGTAATTGTGGACTCATCCAACTCTGATGACAAGCTTCAATCTGCTGTCAGCTATTTCCAAAAGTGGTGTGAAGTCAATTTCTTTGACTTGAATGTGGAGAATACTAAAGAAATCGCCATCGACTTCCGGCATGAGCCGTCCCCGCTGAGGCCCATTACCATCGGAGCCAAAACAGTTGAAAGAGTGGAGGAGTACAGATATTTGGGTACCATCATTGCTAATAAACTGACATTTGAGGCAAACTGTCATCGAGTGCATGCAAAGTGTCAGTCAAGGCTGTATTTCCTCTGTAAACTCAGGAATTTTGACGTGAGCCAGTCAGTACTACAAGCATTTTGCACCTGCTTCCTTGAGTCCGTGCTGACTTTTAGCTTATCAGCTTGGTTTGGCTCATTAAGTGAAATCAGGCAACTGAAGCTGGAGAGGGTGACAGTACAGGCTACTAAAATCATAGGGAACCAACAAAAACTGCTGAAACATCTGTATGAGGAGCATACAGTTAAAAAAGGAAAGAGGATTATGGCCCTTCCATCACATCCTCTGAAGTTTCTCTTTGAGACTCTAACATCAGGTCGAAGATTAAGGTCCTTGCCCCTTAAAGCAAAAAGAGCCCGAAATAGCTTTATCCCTACAGCTGCTTAATGACATTGGACATCTCAAGACAGTAAAGGCAGATGAGGAACTGTTATTGCCTTTGATGCTCAATTTTTCATCATAATGAATTAATTTAATATAATATTATTTTGATCATAATACTAATAATAATAGTAATTTTAATCATAAATCATTAATCGCATTATAATGTGAAACATCTGATTCAATTGAATGTCTTTATTTAACATGTTTGTTTCTGTTTTGTAGGTCTGTCTTTTTTACTGCTGGAAACTACAACTGAAGTTTCCTAACGGGAAAATTATTATATTCTATTCTATTCCTTTCCGGGGTTACGTTTCTGGCTACGCACGTTAGCGTCCACTTGGCGATCGCCCTGCCTGTGTGGTTGCCAAGCATTCTCTGTTGGTTGCTAACGACACGATCTGAGATCGCCCAGCCTGCGCGGTTGCCAAGCATTCTCTGCTGGTTGCTTCTTTTATAAATATATGGTTTTTATTGTTATAATTAGCTTGTTGTTATAGCGCTTGTTAGATAGATCGATAGATAGATTAAGCCTATTATTTCGATTAACATTACTTATTCTGATTAGTGGATCATGTTGTATTGTGTTTTTTTCTGTTTTTTATTTATAAATCTATAGTTTTTATTGTTATAATTAGCTTGTTGTTATAGCGCTTGTTAGATAGATAGATAATTAGATAGATAGATTCATTAGACTTCACTGATTGAAATATTTGACTTGCTGAATGAAAATGGTGGTGTCACTAAATGCCATTTTCTCTATCTTTCCCAGGGGACATATGAGAAAGATGTTTGCAAGAACCTCAGGCGGAGTATACGGTTGGAAAAATAACTTTATTCTTTATTAACTTTATTGCAGGAACATTGCAGAGCGTATTGTTCCTGGAAGCTGGAGTGAGATGATCAGAAGGGACATGCAGGTAATGATATTTCCCCCCCTGTAATAGCAGTGTCTTGTAGTAACGTCTAAGAATAGTTTTTAACATGCAAATATATTTAGAGTTTTTATCACGCAAATATTTGTTATCAGGATATCCCACGACAGACATCTGGGAATGACTGTGGCATTTTTGTGCTTATGGTAAGTTTAATTTTTAGGTAGATACTGTACATGTATCCAGACAAAATTGAAATAATTAATCTGAAAAATGCAAGTTCTTTTTTTTTTTCAGTACACCCTCTGCATATGTACCAATGCTCCATTCCACTTCACTATGATCATTATTTCAACAACTGCAAAATCAAAATGACATACAGTACATATACTGCAGCTTGTTAAACTCATGAAATCATTATTGCTATATTTGCTGTAGCTGGACATGTATTAGATCTGACAATAGTGGTGTGTCCTGCTTATGGAGCGCTTTGGGATAGAGGGGTATGACAACTACAAGAAATATCTGATGAAATGCTTTCCTTTAATATTTACTGTGATTGTTTATTTATTTATTTTAAATCCTCAGAGCTGCTGCTGTTCTGGAGCGAAACACTGACATTCGGGTCCACTTCACACATGAAGGTATTACTTTTCAAAGATGAGAAATACAATAACAACAATATTTCTTTCAGCAATTACAATCAAATTTCTATTTTGAATCTACACCAAGGGATAATGGAGGGCACAATCAACTCCTACTGGATACTACAGTTGCAGCTTCTATCAGCTCCTCACGGCTCAGACGACTATCTCAGCCCAAGACATTCCACCCAGTTTTTAGGGAAGAGGAGCTCTGCGAGACGATCTGCAGGGTCATTCGGCACATGGACAACAAAGGCTTCGATGAACAAGACATCTCATTCAGAGTAATGATCCCGGAGGTAAATATGTGATTACGTAGGAGTTAGTTCTCATTGTGCTTTGTGTTTGTTTGATACACATTCCATGAGTTCTGATATACAATAAAACAGCACTCCTACTCTGACGATATTGCTTAATTATGTGACGACTGGCTTTGTATAAACCTAATGAGACAACTGGCCATTTTTCTGTTTATGTGCGATTGCTATCTTAAGTATTTAGACCATGGGTAATGTATGGGGTCTCTTCTGTTACAGATCACAATCAGATTTCTGCAGAAGCATGAGGGTTTCAGCTGTTCCTGGGCAGAGATATCCTTCGCTACAGAGTGTGTCTAGTTCAGAGAATTTCCTCCTCCCTCTACCAAATTTTAATTTATTTATTTTTTGTTTGTTGTGTGTTTGTGCACGTTCAGTCTTTTGTTGTTTTTGACCAATGGATTTGTCATGCTGGCCGCTATGGAGCATGTTTCTTTGAAGTTCAAAAACAGGAAGAATGACACATCGCATTCAACAATTACTGCATTTAACGACCTTCATCTTTTCAGCTTTTTATTTTACTTGACATTAAACAGTGTTGACTTTACTAAGATACTGGCATCGCCGTTACACTTGATTAATTTTTTTTGCTTTACTCCAATACTGTGATGGCTACTTAAGTTTCCGCCACATCTTTGTGTTCACATTTCATTTCGGCATTTTTTCAACCAATAAAGTGGTCGGGCCAATATATACAGTGAGCACCATAATTAATTGGACAGTGACACATTTTTTGTTATTTTGGTTCTGTACTCTAGCACTTTGAGTTTGAAAGGATACAATGACAATAAGTTTGAAGTGCATCTGTCAGCTTTAATTTGAGGGTATTTTCATCCATATCGGATGAACCGTTTAGAAATCATAGAACCTTTTGTACATAGACCCCCCCCCCCCCCCCATTTTTGGGCATGAAAAAATATTGGACAGTTTAACATAATGTAGAATAAAGTAATCATTTTTTATATTTGGTCGCATATCTATGGAAGCCGACGGGTATAAAACACAACAACATTTCGGAAAACACACCAACAAGTTATAAAACACAACGACATTTCGCAAAACAACTGCAAGTCAGAAAACACAACGACATTTCAGAGAACAACTGCAAGTCAGAAAACACAACGACATTTCAGAGAACAACTGCAAGTCAGAAAACACAACGGCAAAACCCAAAACACTTTACGGAAAGGGTAGGTACTAGGCCTACATGACGGGATATTGTAGTCTCCTTCTGATTGGACACACAGTAGCCCATGTCAAATGAGAGTCTGACAGCGAGTGACCAACCAACAACAGTTTCTGTTATCTAACGTGACATTCAAGACAAGCCTATGGAGTTTATTTAGTTCTATAAATAGCGCGCAGAACAGTATTTTTCGCTGTTTTGAGCTTGTTAAAATGTCATAAAAAGCGGAATTTTTATGAACTCAAAAACAGCGAAAAACACTGCATTTTTTCCAAAACCCATGTGGGTTCTTCCATCACTTTCCCTTAAACTTATTAACACAATGCAGGTTTAGCTCGTTGTCATTTGCTTTGTCTTTGAATTCTTCATCGACTAATGATTAGTCTTAGTTGCCATGTGTCCACAATAACAATTACGAGCCTATTGATTCACCACAGCCTTTATTTTGATCAGTTAAAAAGTATAAAAGGTTACCTCAAATAACCAATCAAATCAATAGCTAGTAAAATCAATAGGCTTGTAATTGGTGATAGCATGGACACATATGCCAATAAAACTAACCATTGGTAGATAATGACAAAATAAAGCAAATGACAATGACCTAAACCAGCATTGTGTTAATGAGTTTAAGGGGGAACTGATGAAAGAACAGTTTTTAATTTGATCAGTTAATATTATTTTTAAATTACCTCCGTTTTGTAATTGTTTGCAATAGGCCTATAGCACAATAAGCACAACGTGAACATGGGAGTTATTTTTTTCATTGCATGCATATTTCTGACGTAATGTAGCTTAAGAGGGTAAATGATCCCTCAAGACGAAAAGCCCATAATTAAGAAAAATTAACAGCTTGTTAAAATTCTGGGATTGCAGAAAACAAACGGGTACCCTAGGACCGAGTTTGGGAACCACTCTAGCACAATTATAGGCTACCATAGGCAAGCTAATTACTGAAACCTCATTTACAATGGCTCCATTTAATTAGCGCAGCTTAGTTTAGCTTTATGCATCACCGATTCTGCTCATAATATATTTTCAATTCATAATAGATTATGGACTGCATCGTACGTCAGGTGTAACAGGTTGGTAGTAGAGGACAGGTGCTACTAGGTGATACCGACTTAACGGAATACAAAGAGGAGGGGGGAGGAATGGACATTAGGCAAGTTTTCTAGTTCACAAGTTCCCCTGAATTTCAGCGACTAAATAACACTGTCAATGGAGCCTTTACCGACAATTTAAACCAAAGTGATTTGCTAGCCTATCAGCTGCGTTGTCTTTGCCAGTATTCTACTCATGGGATCGTCAGTTCAATTAAATCAGTGCTTACTATATTCAGGATAATATAGGGATAATGTTTCTGTTTTGCATTGATGCATTTGGATTCTTCTTGTGTTTTTAGGCATTTTAGATATTTGAAAAATATCAGATGAACTAAAGGCAAATGAGCATTTTATGATTATGCTGATTAAAGGTATTTCACATTTTAAATAAGAATAAAAATGCATCTGTATATGTGTTATGAACTGGTTTATTCAAAAACTTGCATATCATAGGCTACACACTACCACTGAAGCATGTCTGAATGCCACCTAGTGGACATGTGTTGAAACACAATAGCATTAATTTTATTCAGCAAGGCAGAGGGACTGGTTAATTGAAAGTAGTGGAACAAAACACCCACACCCAGAACACATTTAAAATGCAATAAAACAATATATTGTGAATTGAAAACGAATTATGAGTAGAATCGATCCTGGTGCATAGAGCGAAGCACTGCGCCACTGAAATGGAGCAATTGTAAAGTAGGTTGTATTGCCTATGGTAGCTATAGCCTAATTCTTCTGGAGGAAAAGTGTTACGTTTCTGTCATATTTATGTCACGTTTCATGTTTGTCACAGTTTATTTTCTGTTTATGTTACGATGCAGTTCATTGTTTGCATACATATTTCCATGTTTTTCCGCAGCCTTGCGTTCATGCTGTTTCTTCTCTTGCTGTCACTCACGCTTCCCTAATTGTTTCATTCTCCCTTGTCTAGTTACTAATATACTAACATTAGATCAGTTGTTAATTACTAATTTACTAACGCTAGGTCAGGATAGGTTAACTACTAACGATTTACTAATTGCCTCGTTACGTGTCTCATTTTCTCAAGCTGTTGTGAATTTCCTGCTGCTCTCAAACTAATGTCTGCACCTGTCTACACCTGCATATAAGATCAGTGTTCATGTCATGTCTTTGCGAAATTGTTGCCTTAGTTTACTATTGTCACTTTTGAGCGTTTTCCATTGTTTTGACTACCGTTATTGATCTAGCCTGTTTATTGACCATCGTTACTGCCTGCCTATTGTTTCCACTGCCTGTTTTTGACCACGAGTTTTGCCTGCTGTCTGTTTGTACCTCTGCCCCGCGGATAGGACTTCGGTCTGACTCCTGCTACGCCCCACGACTACGAACTTTGCTTTTTCCCTGTTTTGTACATCTGCTCTGCTGACAGCTACTCTGGTTAACAAACTCTTGCATGGATACCGATTTCGAGACTGCCTTCTCCCTCGGTACTGTATCTTTGGTCTGGCTGGATTTATTGGTTTTTGGACTTTGCGTGTGTGACTACGTTTTTGGATTTCCCCATAATAAAGCCCTTGCGGGCGTTTATTATTACGTCAGTGTTCTGAGTCGTGCATTACGGGTCCAACCCGCACACACCCGTCTCAAAAAGTTTGATATTTTAAAATCATAATTCATGCATGGCCTTTTAGACTTATCTGATGAGAAGACACTCAATCGCTTAATCGAGACGGCAAACATTCAATCACATTCGTTGAAGATAGTAGTCAGGAAATAGATCTAACAGTGCTGCTGCTACTCCTCATAGCCTACTGCGTGACAGGAAGAAAGCACTCAGCAATCTTAATATCAGCAAATTAGATTTTACATTACGTAGATTGACACAACATTACCTAAACAAATAACGCAGAGATACATAATTTAATAGGCACGATCTTTCAGCAACATGTAAGATCTGCGGTGAACAGGTCTGGTCTAACCTCGATCATCATTTATTGGGTGGTGGAGCAGCCATGTGGAGCTTAAACTCATTAACACAATGTAGGTTTACATTGTTGAGAGGCTCAGGTGAATCTATAGGCTCCTAATTGGTGTTGTGGACACATGGCCACTAAAACTAAGCATTATTCGATGAAGAATTCAAAGCAAATGACAACGAGCCAAACCTGCATTGTGTTAATAAGTTTATGGGAAAGTGATGAAAGTACATAACCACGCGGGTTCAGGAAAAAACAAATTAGCGTTTAAAAAAAAAAGAAAACGCCGTGTTTTTTGCAGTTTTTGAGTTAATTTTTTTATGCCATTTTAACCAGCTGAAAACGGCGAAAAATACTACTCTGTGCACTCATTTCAGAATTCCACGTGTGCTATTTATGGAACTAAATAAACTCCATTGGCTTGTCTTGAATGTCACGTTAGATAACGGAAACTGTTGTTGGTTGGTCACTCGCGCTGTCATACTCTCATTTGAAATACTGCATGTCCAATCAGAAGGAGACTACAATAACCCGTTATGTAGGCCTAGTACCTACCTTTTCTGTAACGTGATTTGTAAAGTGTTTTGGCGTTTTCTGACTCGCAGTTGTTTTCCGAAATGTCGTTGTGTTTTATAAATTGTTGGTGTGTTTTCCGAAATGTCGTTGTGTTTTATACCCATCGGCTTCCGTACATATCCTTTGCATGCCATGACTTCCTGATGTATGTGACCCAACAACATCAAAAGACTTGCTATCTTATTTATTACTCTTACAAGCGATCCTATAACGTCTCTGAATGCATGTGTTCCATGCATCTGAATGTATCTCTATAGGAATTGGGGAGTGGGACTAGATTAAGCTGTAAATTACACAGGAATAGTATGGAACATGGTTGGCTAAATGGCTGTAAGTCATCAATGGTCTGATCTATCAAACAACCCTTAAACCATCACTCTGCTGCCAGAAATACAGTAGATATGGATGGATCACTTGAAGGGTTGTTTCTCCTGATTTATTTTTCAATAGCAAAATGAGTCAGGAGAAACAACCCTTAAAGTGATCTATCCATATCTACTGCATATCTCGCAGCAAAGTGATGGTTTGAGGCTCGTTTGATACCTCAGACCCTTGATGACTTACAGCTATTTTGCCAATCATGTATTCCATACTGTTCCAGCATAATTTACAGCTAAATCTAGTCCCACTCCCCAATTCCCAGATCCATTCAAATGCAGAGAAGTTATAGTATCGCTTGCAGGAGTACCAAAAAATAAGATATCAAGAGTCTTTTGATGTTGTTGGGTCACCGACATCAGAAAGTCATGGCATACAAAAGATATGTGACCAAATATTTAAAATAATTATTTTATTATACATTATGTTAAACTGTCCAATATTTTTGATGCCCAAAAATGAGGGGACTATGTACAAAAGGTTCTATAATCTCTAAACGGTTCATCCGATATGGATGAAAATACCCTCAAACAGTATGCACTTCAACGCAATTGTCATTGTATCCTTTCAAACTCAAAGTGCTAGAGTACAGAACCAAAATAACAAAAAATGTGTCACTGTCCAATGAATTATGGTGCTCACTGTATGCGTTAAAATATACATGTACATTGAATGTATAATTTGATATAGACAGTAGATTCATAGTTTTTCATTATTAGTTCAGTATATTTGAAGAGGATTGTAATTGTGATGTGACAAAACATGAAACCTTTTGAATGAAAATGTCACTTCTTACAAGGGGGCAATGTCAAATTACCCAAGTGTCCCTTGTTAACAAAAATGTATGGTAACATTGCTGAACTGAATTGGGGGTGTTGCCCATCACTGGTACAGATGATCTTTGTAACCTGTCTCCTTTGTGAGAAAATGATGAGCTTATATTATATATATGAAGTTTATTCTTTTCAAGGAACATTAAAATAATATAAACTGTATATTTGATTTAAGCAATGAAATTACACATGACAGACAAGATGCTTGGGAAGAGACCTAAGGGGAAAAATGCTTGACACTAAGACCTGGCCTGTACCTTGATGCGGTGAGAGGGCTTGTCACTAAAACAGGCTGACTTTTGTGACTTGTAATGATTACTCAAATGCCACTTCTTTTTTATATCTCTGTCCATTCATAAGGAGCACTAATTGGTGCCAATTTTTAATTGTGGAAATGAATCGGGATAATTGTTTGATAAGCGGCTTGACAAAAAGTGCTATCAGCAACCACTGAAAGCTGTAGAAACTTCATTTTCCTGTCAAAATGCTCAGTATTGCATGCTTCTCAAAAATACCACACGTGATAACAAGTAGCCTAAGTATGTAGTATATTGCATTTGCATCCATTGTATTTAATAGCCTATAGCTCAGCCACTAGGCTAAATATGATAGACACTTCATTCAACATTATACATGCTCAACATGACATGGTTATTAAAGCTACAAGCTCAACACAACTAAATAGTTAATGACTTACATGTAAGTGTAACCCAGGTTACGAGTAGCCTGTATAACAACAAACTGTGATTCTAAAATAAAACATTCCAAATTAAAATGTAACAACTAGCTTAATTAAACTATTTCAACCTCAATAGCCTACTAAGGTGAACCAATAAAACTGCTAGACAGTACATTAGTCAGCCTATCAGGATGTCAGTCCCACCCTGAAGTTAAGTCTTAGCCTAGTTTGTTTGTACGTAACGTTTTAGTTGATATTTCTGGAAGACACCGCTGTGAGTAGGCTAGAGTCAGGTTTAACAACGTGGAGATCTTCAAACAGATGACATCTCTGGCAAGTTCAGTTAGCAAAATCAATGTGAGTTCAACCCAAACTAATATTACTCCTGGCAGAACATAACGTTAACTAAACCATCAAAACATCTAGTACTACTACTAGCCTACTACAGTAATTCCAAAGCCAGTGTGCACAAGCATATTAGCCTACTACCATTAGTCTTTTTTTGAGTGTTTTTACTACCATGTTTGGGTTTCTCAAGCTAACTTCAAGTTTGCCTGTACCTTCAAACTTTACTTTTGTTTTTGTCATATTGCTTTTATGTTTTAAAATGTTGTATATACTTGACTTTTTTTGGGCTTTTAATGGCTCAAAACCCCAATTGCCACTTATTTGCTATATTTATTTATTTATTTATTTTTTCTCTGCGTGTTTGCCAAATTTCCTGTGAGATGGTACATCTTCGAGACTTGAAACTTGGCACACTCATTGAAAAGTGCTCAAAATCTCACCTCAATCAGCCTCATGGTGGCACTATAATTAAAATTTCTATTTATTCACAGTTTTAATGTAATATCTCCCACACCCTTTGTCCAGTTCACACCAAATTTGCTATGAGTATTCCCTGGAAGCATGTACTTGCATGCACAATATCATAAAAGTCCGCCATATTGGATTTTCTACTAATTTGCAAAATTACTTGTTAACTATAATCCAGCTATATCAGACAATAACTACGGGAACTGTGAGCCAATCAATGTGAGATTGGGCGTGGCCTATCAAATAAATGGCCATAACTCATTGACCGTTCATCTAATTTGAACTGAGGAGGCATGCCAAAGTATGTCCAAATCCCTCCACGAGGGCCACTATAAACCTTAAAAATGTTTTTCTAATTAATGGCTCAATACAATCCTGAAATTCTATATCCATGGTCCAGGGCTGGAATTGATTCAATTGGACATGACCTAACACCGGGGCCACCAGTTTATCTTAACCATATGACTCGGATTTAAAACTCGTAATTCAACCGTTATCCTCCAGTGGGGCTCTGTAGCCACTCAAACGGCACAATCAAGTGAATAATTATCCAATTGAGAGGGAAAAAATTAAATTATGCAATTGGAGTTGCTAATTAAAACCCTAATAAAAACAATTCGTTGACATAGTACATGTGGAGGCTGCTGTGATGGTCACTTAATTTATTTAAGGATGTGCAGAGATTTTATAGGTAGACTTTTAATATGTTTCAAAAACCTCAACCGCAGAATTAATAACTTGGACAACTTGGCAATGGGAAATTAATGCTCCTAGTTGTTGTTAATTTTTTAATACTAATTATTGAGACGAAACAATAAATACATTATGCAATTAGTTGACATAGGTCTGTCTCATGTACACCAAGCCTGAGTGCAGAGAAACTACCTGCGGACAATTTAATGCAATTAGCCTACGCAACTGCCATCCTGCATGTTCAAGCAAACAAGCCGAACATGCATTCTCGAGTTTTATTCACTGCCCTCGCATTCCCCATTTTGTGCGTCAAGAAGTAAACGTGAGTACAGTTAATTATTACTAATGCAGCGGTTATGTTTAACTTCCAAGTTGAAAGGAGTCAAAGTTAAGTGACGTGAATTGATGGTCACAATTTATTTAAGGATGTGAAGAGATTTTGTAGGTAGGCTACTTTTAATATGTTTCAAAAACTTCAACCACAGAATTAAACTGTCCAATAAATTATGGTTCTCACTGTACAGTCAAGCCGGAAAGTCTGCCCACCCCTTTCACCTTCTCCACGTTTTATTACATTACAGACATATTCTACAATTGATTGAGTTCATTTTTTGTCTCAAAATTCTACACAAAATAGCCCATAATGACAATTGAAAGTTTTTTAAAAATCGAAAACGGAAATTCACATAAGTATTCATACCCTTTGCTTGAACATATTTTTAAAGTATCATATTTAATATTTGGTCGCATATCCTTTGCACGCTGTTACTTCCTGAAGTCTGTGACCCATCAACATCAAAAGACTTTCAATATCTTATTTCCAGGTACTGTTACAAGCGATACTATAAGCTTTCTGCATTTGAATGGATCTCTATGGGAATTGGGGGGTGAGACTAGATTCAGCTGTAAATTACACTCGTACAGTATGGAACACATGGCTAAATGGCTGTAAGTCATCAAGGGTCTGAGCTATCGAACTAGCCCCAAACCATCACTCTGTTGCCAGATATGGAGTAGATGTGGATGGATCACTGCAAGGGTTATTTCTCCTGACTCATTTTCCTATAGAACTCTATGGGGGGGGAAAAGTCAGGAGAAACAACCCTTAAAGGGACCCATCCACATCTACTCCATATCTGGCAACAGAGTGATGGTATGGGGCTCGTTTGATACCTTAGACCCTGAAGTACAGCCATTTCGCCAGTCGTGTGTTCCATACTGTACCAGTGTAATTTACAGCTGAATCTAGTCTCACCCCCCAATTCTCATAGAGATCAGTTCAAATGCAGAGGTTATAGTATCGCTTGTAAGAGTACCAGCAAATAAGATATCAAGAGCCTTTTGATGTTGTTGGGTCACAGACATCATAAAGTCATGGCATGCAAAGGATATGCAACCAAATATAAAAAATATGGCTTTTCTACCACATTTAATTTCGCGTGTTCAATACTTTTTTCCTGTGTCATTTCACTTTATTGCACATAACTTTTTTAAAGAATTGGAACGTTACAATTTCTTTAGCTGTGTAGTTTTATTGAGTTAATACCAATGTCTGGTCAAAATCTCATGTGAATAGCTACATTGGAAATATGTTTGATAATAAAATTGTTGATGTGTCCAATACTTATTTCCCCCATTGTATCTGCAAATTGGTCGAATTTTGTAGGAGGAGTAGCATTTTAAAATGAACTCAATCATAGAATATGTCTGTAATGTAATAAAACGTGGAGAAGGTGAAAGGGGTGTTCAGACTTTCCGGCTTGACTGTGTGTGTATATATATATATATATATATATTTAGGACAGTGTGCTTTTAGATTCACCTCTGTATTTTAACTAAGGCATTTATTTTCATATTGAATAAATTAATGGGATTAACGTGACTGATTTAAGGTGACGACGATGTTTGTTTTGAATAGCTAGCTAATGGTAGCTAGCGAATGACAGCTCCTGGGGCCTGTTTCACAAAGCTTACAGAGTTGGCTGAATAAATGCACTGAGTAAAACCCGGAACCCTTCCAAATCTGGAACATGGACTGAAGAAGAGTTGTTCCGGGTTTTTGATCAGTGCAGGTTATCAAGCTAACTCGGTAATTCTGCTTCGGGAAACAGCCCCTGTTTAGCTAACCTTAGGATGAGAGGAGAGGAAAAACCTTATTGGTATGAAATCTCTGTTACCAGTCATTAAGCTAACATAAGCTAAGGGTCTCGTACACACTAGGGTTTTAGTCTCAAAACATTTTGGAAATGTTTTAGTTGAGAGGTTAACGTTCGGTAACATCCCTTACATTTTGCCAAAGTCCTCTACAGTAAACATTTCCACAGTGACCACCTGTCACACTTAGGGCTAAAATATGTTGCTGTTCTTGTGTAAATACACGTGCGCTTTTGTACGTTTAAAAAAAAAAAAACGTATTTAAATACATTCGGTGACTGAAAGTCGGCGCTCTTACCATTGTGGCCCAGAATTTTGATATCTTAAAAGATGGATGAATCACAAGCCAATAAACATCTATATGGGCATGTCTTATCAAACAAATGTTACTACGTTTTGCATGCAATATCTTAGCACAATGAAATTTGACAATAGTTATGTAGGCCTATTCTGAGCTGTCATGTTCCTTCTGTTCAGCAGCACAGCAATCACACGGATTTCCTTTGGAAATATTCTCTAATTTTATATGATCTTTGAAATATATTATTTGAAATACCAAAAAAAAACTTTTGATCCCCCCTTGATTTATGGAGGTAATATAATAAACAAATGCACAGTTTAAACATGCCCCACAAACTGAGTTTGAGGGAAATTGCAGGTGAACTTAGTATTTTATTGGAATGCATTTAACATTACATACATTATTCAGTTAGCAGATGCCATTACCCAGTCATACATGCCAATATACAGTGCTTACAAGCTTTACTTTCAAATGTATGTAGCCTATTTATACAGCTTTATGTTCACTGAAGCAATGAAGTATCTTGCTGAAGGTAACGATGTCTTACCAGAAATGAATCGGCCCGGATCACAACACCTCATGCTGCCCAGTATCTGTGACTTTTACCTGTCCCTTTTAAAAGTTGCTTCCACTTTCCATTGTCCTCCAGCAGGCAACAAGAAGATTTCCAACGGTATATGTTTCTTTGAAATTAAACAAGAAGTAAAAAGAAGAGGAAGAAGTATCTCTCTTGGCTAGAAAATTGGTAAGGTGTAGTAACCAGGCAAGGCTGATGGTTCAAGCATGGTTCATGATTGTATCCTTCACTTAAAGCTAAGCAGTGTAGAATTATTATGGTATTTGATACATATGTTCTGGGTAAGGCAGAAACGGTATTAAAGGACATTGTATTTGATGGGAGGAGGGACTATGCTGCTTTTTCAACATTTAACCAGTAACAAACTATTTATTTGTTATATATTTGGTATATCAGAGATTTATACAAAGTAATCATGGTATTCACAAGAAGGGACTTCCTGTATGTTCCCTTTGCCCTGTGTATATATGGCGGTGTTATTTCAAAACAACTTCCCTCCATGTCTTCATCTACAAAACATTTAATCACTATCATAGAATCACATTTGCCTTAATTATTAATTACTTAAGACCTTGATGTTTCATGTAAGGCACTGTAAAATAAAGTGCTATTTTGAATTCAATAAAGAATTCAGGTCCTGATGGTAGGTAAACATAAGCATGAAAGGCAGGAACAGCTACATTAAGATCAAAGGTTAATTCATAATAAAGAAATTAATTGGATGATTTGACCTATCAGCCATTTGACCTATCAGCAAGCAAACTAAAATGCCAGAATGGCAAGGCCACAATCTCCACCTGATGCAAACTTGAGTCATGAAGTGAAAAGCTTTCTTGACCGGTCACTGTGAAACTTGGATTAAAAATTCTAACTTAAAGGCAAGCTTTTATGAACCAGATACTTTTTAAGCAAAGTTATTACATAAAAAAGGCCAGCGGTTTTATTATCACTAAATATTATTAAACAGTATTATAATAAAGCAGAAAGATCTTATCTTAATTGTTAATGCATGTTTATTATGTCCAACAAATGAAATTGAACTAATATCCAACATTGCCTACCACATTTAATTTATGGTAGCCACGATTGCCAAATTTTATGTCTGTACTAAAATCATATATCTATAATGACTTCAGGGTGAATCTATGGGTTGGTCCATAAGTATGGAATGTACTTACTTAATTTTCCCTTCAAGAGTATAACATGACACAAAATAAAACAATGTTGGAATATCACAAAGAAAAAAAAAGTCATATAGCGAAATATGTTAAGTTTTTAACAAAAAAAGAAAACACATTTTTCACGTCCATTTACCATTTTTTTTTCATATCCAATGAAAACTGGCCCTTGTGGAATGCATATAAACTGAGGGACAGTGTTCCCTTTTTATGTTATTTCTTTGTCAGCTCAATCAAAACAGTTTTCAATATCAAGTGGCAGAATCAAGCTTGATGTGCTATTTTGTATTCTTTATCAACTCGCCACATAATGCTATTATGAAGAAAATATTTTACTGTAGCTATGATACACTTTTCACTACACAGGGAGTAATAAAACCACAACAGCATCGTGCATGCCCTCATAAAGAAACATCCGCATTTGTCGTACCAATGACCTGGTTGGCCTACCACTAATGTAGCTTAGCAATATATTGACTATAGCTTTATAGTATATTTTGTTCATACTATAAATCAGAAAACAGATTGGCTAGTTATGTATTATTTATGCTAGTAAAAAAATATTAGTAGTCAGAGGTGTACATGTATCTTGGATTTTGTATCAAAAAACTGTTGTGTGACACAGCTTAATTGATGTTTGCTTTTTTTTTTTAAATAAAATTAAAAAAATATAAATACGGTACATACATGACCAAGGTATAGATGTAGATGAAGAGCAGAATATATAATAATAATACTGTGTATATAATATATAAAAAATGCAAGGCATCCAATAAGGGAAAGGGGATAACGTACACACCACAGAATAATGAAGGGGGGGGGGGGGGGGGGGGTGTGTGTGTGTGTGGTGTGTCTGACATTTAATTTAACATTAGGGGTAGTTAGTCTTGCATAAGCAGATAATGCAGGGAGCTTTATAGGGAAAATTTTAATTCTTTTAAAAAAAATTTCTCAAAAATGGCAACGCAAACAAACATTCCATCTTTGGTACTCTTTGATTGGATCTCCAGATGATCTGTGATACATGTTGTCCTTTTCCGTCCTGATAATTGCGTTATACAACCGTGCGGTCATAAAGGGGCCCGCTCAAGATGGTATGGTTGACGGAGGAGGCAGAGCGGTCTGAACCATCTGCAGCACCATTCACGTTCTCCTGCCGTTGACAGCACAGTATCCGTTTGAAGGTGGCACTCATCTCCTTGTCCCGGTAGGAGTAGATGATTGGGTTCATGGCGGAGTTGAACTCAGCCAAGAGGAGGAAGAACTTCTCAAAATCCAACACGTTGCATTTGTTACAGAAAACATCCAACAGCAGCAAAACCAAACCAGGTGTCCAGCAAATGATGAAGGCACCTGGAAAACATACGTGAAGAAAAATGTCAATATTGTTCTCATTTCATAGCCTTAATAAGCAATGTTTTTACATCCACAATAGAGGTCTGCATTGGGTTAGAAATGAGGTCCCAGCCCACCTAAGTCTGATGTCTGTACAGCCTGACCCGATAGCTCTAGCCAAATTTTAAACCCGAACCCGATAGAGCCCGGTCAGTGAAATAACAAGCCCACAACACCATACAGCACTATCGAAAATAATACAGTATAAACAGGGGAACAACACTTCTGCCAGCTGTGAACAACAATGTACAACAATGACAGAAAGAAAAGCTTATAGTTTTTGCAGTACACCGTTATGCTCAACCTTCACACGTGACGTTAAGTTTGTCGCTTGCACTTCTGCAACACAGAACACACATTCTCTTTCTTACAGTATGTGTTTGCATAAAGTATGTTTATAAAACAAGAGGAATCATTTATATATTTTTAATGATAAGAACAGACTAGACACTAACTTTAGTGCTGTTGTTACTTCTGTCTAACATGACGTTAATACGTTTGTTGCTGTATGTATTGATCATAATAGGCTAGCTAGCTAGCTTTTTCTTCTGTTAAGCGTTACGTTAATATGTTTATCACTCCTGTGCTGTCAAGTTTGAATTTGCACTGTTTTATGGTACACTACAAAAACTGTAAGCTTTGCACCATTGTTAATGTCAATCATTGTTAACAGCTGGCAGATGTGTTGCCATGGTACCATTTGTAAACTTCCAGGTCGGCAGTGGGCCCGTAACTGATCTGACCCAACATCACAGAGCTAAAAATAGGTCCTGGCCCAATCACAGCATTCCTTCGGGCCCTGTCGGGTTTGGGTCCGGATGCAGACCTCTAATCCACACATAATGTTGATGCATGTATGTTTATTCTATACTGTAAACCACATCACCATATTTCTTAAATAATTTTGAACAAATAACGCATAGTATGACTAAACAAATCGTAGAGGTTTGACTCTAGGGCAGGTGTCTGTTATCTTATGTTTTTTAAGTCAACACCATTCTTAAACTTTTAGGAAAAGCAGAATGACACTTTTCAGTGATTAAACCAGTGTAAATTTGGTTCTTGTGTTTCGATGTTGTTCATAATCTGCATTTGCTTTGTCTTTTGGTCTATATGGTTTCTTTGAAAATAATAAAAAATATGAAAAATAATTGAGAATCTCCATTCAAAACAATAAATATCAATAATCTACTGCATGGAAACTTTCATTTTAACTCACAGATAAAAATTTCACAGATAAACATGATTTATGACCCCCATGCCTTCATTATAATGGATTTAAAAATATATATAAATCCTTATCACAAATGAATGACATTTCATTGTTAAATGTGATAATTAACCATATATACTGTTTATATTGTTTGGAATTGATAATAAAGATAATTTATATTTATGTATTGATTTAAAATCCCAAAAATGTCATGGGTATGTTTTACCCAGGCTAACAGTTTCACTGGTGTTAATAAGTAAACCAAACATAAGGGTTAAGCAGTGACGAGAGCTAATTGTTTATGTTAAAAAAATAACGCTGTAGTTCAACAAGTGGACACGTAGTAACTCAATGAACACCTGTTTGTTCTTCTGACCAAATCCAAATTTTAGTAGCTTTCAGAAGAAATCTACTCCATCTATTTCATCTACTGACAAAGTGGTAAGTCGCTGGTCTAATTTCAAACCGAAAATGGGAGTAAAAAACATAATATGGACCAGCTGTAAATGAGGATATAGGTTATTATTCTTACCCATAACATCTTTGCATGTATTTGAGTCAAATTTACATTTATAAATGGTTATTAATAGAACTTTGTGGTCAGACTTTGAAACTTAAAATAACAATAGTCAGTAGATTTCTAGCACAGTATATCATGTCATCCATGTTAATTTAACTTATATGTCTTCAATAAGTATATGGTAAAATAGTTTTTTATTTTGAATTTATTCAGGATAAATTGCCTGAATCGTGTCTCTCCTGTCAGTGCATAGTTGATAAGTTAATAAGTAATACAAACTTTAAACATTAATGTAAAAACCCCACAGAATGAAGCCGACATGTATCCCCAAAATAAACAATTTTAAAATGGCGCTTTCCAAAAATAAAAAATAAAAATGTTTCTCATTTATTTGAAAGCATCAGTGACAGTCAGTACAAACAACAGTTTTATCCTTGGCAACTTCCTCTCTTCCCGTTTCTGCGGTTCGATCTGATTGTGGCTGCTCAGGCGGATCATAATCATCTGGCTCAGATTCTGATGCAGATGAAGAGTACTGACCTATGTCAAAGTTCCTTCATTGATCATTGTTTCATCTTCCTTTCCATCTTCTCCATCAGAGTCCTTGTCATCAATATCTCTCATCTGCTGCACAATGCGCATGGCCTACTGTGCAGTGCCATTTTGCTGACGAACGTTCAGTACGTTGCTCACAGCAAGTTCTGACCCAGTCCAAATTTTGCCAAACTATATAGTCCCCTTTGCTTATGATTGTTGTTTTACGTAAGTATTGTCCTCGGTGCTCAGTTTCGATGGCCCATTACGAATGGGCATAATCGATTGCTTTTTATTTCACCAATATCAAAGAGGGCTTTGATTCATTTCTATTGAAGATTGAACTTTGATTGCCATAGCGTAGGCTACTTTGTAAAAATAATATTAACAGCTGAAATATAAATAATTGTAGATAATTGTATTATATACGGTTGAAAACCAGAATATAATTCGATATAAGGCTACAGCCTGTTGCCATATGCTTACAATAATAATAATATACAATGATTTATATTTCAGCTGTTTACAATTTCATAACTTCGCTATTTTTTGACTGTAAAATTCACAGAAATTTCTTACAGTATAGGCCTACCCATAAGTAGCTCTAAATAAACCATAAGAGTTCTAAAACTTAGCTAAAACCGAATTGAATGCTTTTGGCTTCACCGTTATCAAAGAGGAAAATATGAAACAATTGTATTTCTTTAAAAAAAAAAATACTTTTAATTTTTACATTTAATTTATATCTGTACATTGTCTATGTCAGGCAAGTAGACAGTAATGTAATCTCTTTTTTAAGACAAACAATTCATAGACTTAGAATTTGACTTTGTAAATAAGAATAAAAAACAACAACAAAACAAAATAAGGTAAAACCACCATACACACATAAAAATAATAATAATAATTAATTAATAAATATGAGTTGATTTAAAATATGATTTTTTAAATATTGTTTTAGATAATTAAAGTGTGTAATTATTCGTTTGTATACATGTAATCATGTATAAGTACTTGTACATCTACATATACACGCAGATGTATATTGAAAAACACAGATATTTTTACATGCACCTCTATATATTCTCGAACATACACATACACACATTTAAATATACACTTAATTCATATGACTGCAATATTCAATCCATTTTCTCTATCTGTTATCGACAATGTGTCTTTGATATCTAATTATGTATGTTAATCTTTCCATAATATACACTCAAGTCCCTCCATTTCTGTATTTTTGGTTTGCATATTTGACGCCAATTACATGTAATTACTTTCAATGAAGTTATTCTGAAAATTCTTGCTAAATATTTATCTTTTTCTTCTACTAGTTGTGACAGAGTCATACCGAGAAGATAATACCTAACGTCCAGTTGGAAATGTACTTTTATTACTATCTGAATTTCCTTGTGTATTGTTTCCCAAAATGATTTTAATATTGGACAGAACCATAAAATATGAGATAGGTTGGCAAGGTAATCCCCACAGTTTCTCCAGCACTTTGGAGTAATAGCATTATCATATTTTGCCTGTTGCACTGGTGTCATAAAGTACTGGAGTTGTATCTTCCAAGAGTATTCCTGCCAAAAAGGTGAATTTGTCGTTTTATGGGTATTAATATTAATTTTCCTCCATTCATCATCTGATATATCAATTTCTAACTCCTCCTTCCATTTTTCCTTGTTGTTATTTCACCATTTTTATTAGCATTTATAAGGATTTTATAAATTGCAGAAATTTGGCCTTTATTTATACTCAGACTTAAGCAGATTGTTTCCCATATAGCTTCTAACTTGAAGGTAGTGAAATAAATGGGAGTGGAAAATTTTTATATCTAAAATCCATCTTCATTCATAAATTTTCCAAAGAAAATAATGCCTTTCTGTCTTCACCTATGAAATGTTTTGTCTATTTTATTAGGTATGAATTCTGGGTCTTGTTCGATCTCCCTCAGGGCTATCAGATCCTCGTCAAGTTTTAATATTACACATATTTTATTCCATATTTTTAAAGAGTTCACCCAAGTATTCTCTGTCTTTTTAAAGCATTTATTTTTGTTCCTAAAGCTATGGAACTATAAAACAATTGTATTTCTATTGAAATGTTACATATCAAAGCAAATGCTAGAGGGAAAACTGAATAAGGTTGAAGGTTGAAACCAAAAGCATAAAGAAAATAACAGTAGACTAGCCAAAAATAGTCATAAAACAACAATGCTGAAGGCTAAGTTGAACAATAAGTTGTTTTATTATATTTGTGTTGTTTTCTGTTCACATGACACATATATTTAGATTATATTTACGATGTGTCCCAGCAACTTTGTGGAGTTGTTTTTGTAAAGTGAAATTGTACCCTAGTTCTCTTTTATTAGACCCATGCATATACGTTTGGTGTGCCTGTTTTTGGAGCATCAAAGTATTTTATTTGCACTACCAATTTAAACATTTGTCTTAGCCTATGCAATTTGTGGAATAACATAGGTGTCATAGTATATGCTATATCGTTCTTTGAATTTGTCTACACGTAGCCTAGGAATTAATTGCGCAAAAATGTTTGTTTCGCATTGATTTCAAACGATTGTGCAAAATGTTTTCGAAGCTAAATAAGCAGCAGATGCCATGAATTGTTCATTTTTTAAATTGAGTTTGCATTTTTTGACTCACTCTTCAAAGAAAGGCATAAAAGAGTGTTCGACAAATCACTTGCTAATGTGATAGTTGTCCTGTCAATGGGGCTCAGCAGTTGCGAACTAAAAATGTTCAGTGATCCTTAGGTGTGAATGCGTGACTGGGATAGGAGTAGGGTGGGAGGGGCTCGCTTTAGCAGTCATTTGACCGCTTTTACCCCTCTTTCTAGGTGTTTTTATTATATTTCTTTTCCAGAAAGTAATTTTAGTAATTTTAAAACACGACCAGGTATATGTGACATATTTAGGAAACGTCATGAAAGAAGGCCGCTGTGTGACTCTCAGAGATATTAAAGTTCAAATTTCTAAATACGGTCAAATGACCGCTCCCGTCTTTCTTGTGTTAACAGGGTCACTTGTGAAAACCTCATCCCTCAGTGTGCTATTAATAGCCCAAAGTGCTTACGACCCTCGTCTTGCCACAGCCACAGACTGTAAAATGCACCGATTATACACGCTAAGAAAATCATGTTCAGATATAGAAACAATAATATATTTTTAAAATAAGCATTCTGCGTTTTCCCTTGCTTACTGTACTATATACAGTACCTGATGCAATGCACTTTCTTTTTTTTCTCAAATCTCTTGTATAAATACGTTTATGAAACCAAATATTATACCTGGTAGGAAGCGACAATTGTTTTCTGATTAAGCCTGAAGAGTTTATCTTTTTTCCCGTACAATCAACATTTCCATGGCGACCACCTATCACACCTATCGGGCTGAAATACGTTGCTGCTGTTACGTAAAAACACACATGTTTTTTTTTTTAAACATACAAAAGTATATTTAAAAACATTAGGCTACATATTTATGCATGTATATACTGTATGTGACTATTCTGAAATAAATGTATTCAGTTTCTAATTTCTGAATGATACAGCCTCTTCTTCAATTTGAACTTTAAACCATGGATGTGCAGTGAATATTTTTTGAGATATTGACACCTAAATAAGACTAGTAGAAACTAGTTGGAAATTGCCTCTGGAGGGCCAAAGTCAATAGGGTTAATGGAGTCAGTGCCCAGCAACCACCTTAATTAATAATTTTTTTCTTCAAAAGCAGCCGATAACCACTGGCCATGACTGAGTGTGCCACTGGAACTTTAGGAGTTGCCATGGTAGCTGCACAATTCTGAATGAGTGAGCAGTGTAGCAGTCAGGAGGGCAGCCCCCTGATGTTTAGGCAAAACCAGGGGCTGGACATGATGTTGTCTCATCGGTCATGAACAGAGACAATAGGGTTAAAAATCTGTTATTTTGTCATGAAAAGCACAGTATCACTGGCATTCTGGAGACTACACTTGTGGAAGGGAACTGGCTTTGCAATAATATATTCCATTGACCTCGTTTATATGAGGGTAGTTCTAGCACAGGGAATTAACAGTGCTTTTTAAACACACTGTGGATCACCTCTTCAAGTTATACACTGCAGATGAAAATGACTCAAATGAAAACTGTGCTTAAATTATACATTTTAAATGCACACAGCCAAATGTGCATACCAATTTCTATTTAGGAGTCTGAATTTGGCTCATGATGTAGACCTGTTACCCAAACACAAAAGGTATCAAATAATATTTGTGGCTTTCTCTGTGGTATTTACAGGTCACTGCAGTAAGTTCAAAACACTAACAGTGGAAAAAGTAACATGCCTCATGTTTACACGAGGCATCCAACTCAAGACACAAAGAAGCTGGTGAAGAGAAATAACATTTATTTTAACTGGAGGAGTTCAATGTTGAAACATATTCGGGATGTTTGTCAGGGCAATGGTATGAGCTTTATCCCCTCTAGAGACTTGGAAAAGTTAAGAGAGCCCTTACAAAACTGGATAGTTTGCTGAAAACTTGCAGCTAATATTTAGCGCATTTGCCACAAACTAAAAAATTGTTTACCAGAAAATGTTGCCAGAGGTTTGTCATAGTTTGCCAGTAGTGGTGAACTAAAAACTTTGCCAGAATTGAATGGCAGTTCCAAGAAGCTAATTTGTATGTTAAAATATGAGCTTGCCGCAAACCTGCGGCAACAATGCAAAAGGTTTGACGCAAATTTGCCAGAAGGCCTATATTTTTGTAAGGGTGATTTTGAAAATGCCATTGTGAAATGTAATAATCTACAGCCATTAAATTGATGCGTGTAACAAATTTAATAAGCGTAATTTAAATAAACGTCATGTAGTTTTCATGAAATGTGTGTTCAATCATTTTTTTACATTAACCCCTGACTGGTAATCAACCCCGACTTTTAATACATGCAATGTATGTATTTATAAGGAATCCACTCAAAAACTATAATCCAATTGAACATCTACCAACATATGTTTAGTTTAAATATTCATCAAAGTACTGCCAGATTAATAACAAAAAACGATGTTTTAAAGGATAAGTACACTCTAGACCATTTTTCCTCCCGCTGTAAAGGTGTTTTTATGCCTACCTTATAATGAAACTTATTCATGCATTCCGTTATTTCAACAATTCTGAAATAATATTATATATCATAAGAAACTGGTAGAAAAGCGTCTTTGTGCTGCCCCAGTTTAAATTTCCTTTCTGCTCCCCACACTGCCCCCGCCCCAATCGTGATGTCAGAGTACCTCTATGGAGGTACCTCTACGTCATATAGATAATTGTTGTCACCCACAACCGAAACAGCCGGCACCTGATTGGTTAGACCCACTACGTTACTTTCGTTTCGGCTCTATGTTTTTAAACCAGAACAACATGGCGTCCTGTCCATAAACTCTTATTGCACCAAAATAGTCCACTAAAATATGTTTCTGAAAATATTTGAGGTGAGAAATAGGCCATGCAGTTGCTGCATCTTGATTCATATTTGATGTGCAACGTCTAGTTTCACAGTTTGATCCGAGTTATACGTAATCATTTGTAGGCTACAATGTACGTTAATTTATGCAAATGACGATGAACACAGCTTCTCCGCCCCCGACGCTCTCCCTCGCTCACCCCACAAGCTGAGACAGTGGGTGTACTTACTCCAAGTGTGAAGTTTGGCTTGGTCAAAAGCCGCAAAAAAAAGGAAATTCCCACCAAGCCAAACTTCAGCTATCTACACTATCAGGGATTCCCAGTTTTTTTTATATCTGACTGCTATACAGTTCTGTAGCTATGTTGGTCTACTGTATTTCAGACAACATGTACTGATCACTGGACATATTGGTTCAAACCTTCTCTCAAAGAGCCTCCACACACACATCCTATCTTCACTGCAAACTGATTGCTTCTGGCAGAAAAGCGCTGACAGGGAGCATTTGAAAAAGATGTATTCAAGCATTAAAAAAAAAAATATATATGTGGACTAGGAGTGTAACGTTTCACAAAACTCACGGTTCGGTACGTATTGCGGTTTTAGGTCATGGTTCAATACATTTTTGGTACAATGAAAGAAAAAAAAGGCCAACTATAAATTAGCTTTTTGTTTATTTTGTAAAACATAAACAGACCGAACATAGGCACTTGCCCCTGGTCAATTCTTAAATACAAACATAATATTAAAATTAAAGTGCAATGCAAGGTCTTAAAAAAAATGTAAAAGCCCATGTCATATTCAACAAAAAGTGCAGTAAAATATGATCACAGACAGCAGGGCAATGAGGGCATTAACACTCATACTGTAAACTTAGTGTAATGTAAAACATAACATCCAATTACGGCATTAACATGATCTTCTCTAGTTTAGCTTCATGTTCTTTTTCAAGAATATCAAGTTATCCACACCGACTGCAGAGAGTGCAGCTCTACTAGTGGTTACAATGTCTCCTGCAGTTGAGAAGACTCTTTCACTGGGCACAGAAGTCCCAGGGACAGACAGGTAGTGTTTGGCCATCTTAGCAACATGTATTAATTGATATTTGTATTAATTGATCCTCCACTTGTATTAATTGATCCTCCACCATGCAAGTCGATCTGCATCCAGGGCAATGCAGCTATCTGACCTGTGAGAGGTCACCTCCTCTTCTATGAGCAAAGGGTTGCTCTTAACCTGGGTCTCACTCTCAAAAAGCTCTCAGAAAAGCTCAGACATGGCAGATCTCTTGTGCGGAGAAGATCAGGATGCCTCTCCTTGCAGTATACCCACTTCTTTCTTAGTCGCCATTGAGTATACTCACTTCTTAATCCTCACTGGTGCACGTATCAATTAGTAGTCATCGATTCGCAAAATTAGAGTATACCAACTTCTCTAGAGTACACCCACTTCTCCAGGCACTACTACACCACTGGGTTTGAGCACCTGCAGGATCTCCTCTGCGGCTCTCACATCAGTGTCGGACAAGGTGACGATATCCTTCACTTTTTTCTTCAGTCTGTCAATGCAGAGTAGACCGCAGCCTGCTGCCCGAGGTACCGCTCTACCATGTCAAAGCTTGAGTTACATCTTGTAGGAACATCACGGATCAGCTTGTGGGTCGGTAGCTGTAGCATTTCTTGCTTCCTTGTCAAAATACTTGCATCTGTTGTGCTTCTGTGGAAGTACGACACCACCGTTCTTATCCTCCCAAGGAGGCGGGCCACCTGATTAACTGAGAGACCTTTTTGGGATGCTAAATTAACAACGTGTGCAAAGCACCCTATCTGTGGCCCAAGTCCAGCTTCCATCACTGCGCTTACAATATTTTTTGCATTATCTGTAGTGACTGTGATTGTGGTGTTGGGCCTCTCTAACATCCACTCTGCCACTACCTCTGTCAGTACCTGCGCCAGATTGGTGCTTGTGTGACTCATATAAGACAACGACCCCAAACACGCGAGTAAGCGAGCAACTTCTTGGTTCCAGACAAAAAGGATTGAGATAATGGAGTGGCCAGCTCAATCCCCCGACCTCAACCCCATTGAAAACTTGTGGGATGACATTAAAAAATGCAGTTTCTGAAGCAAAACCCAAAAATTCACAGGAACTGTGGAATGTAGTTTGTTCATCCTGGGCTGAAATACCTGTTTCTAGGTGCCAGAAGTTGGTTGACTCGATGCAACGCAGATGCGCAGCAGTCATCAAAAACAATGGTTATGCAACTAAATATTAGTTCAGTAATTTAAAGTGAAGTTAAATCTTGAAAAATTTCTTCAGTTTATACAGTAAGTGTTTGAGTTTGAAGAGAAAAATGTTTACACTGCTATTTTTTTTGAATAGATTAATATTCCTTTTCTTTGCTTCCTGTAAAAGAATAATGCAGACTTGATAAAATTTGTTAATGCTTTGATTTGGAATTGAATGTGTAATGTTTCCACTACATTTGAAATATGGATCTAAAAGCTATTAAAAAATATTTGCACTTTATTCACTTTTTTTAACGCACTGCTATTTATTTGAACTAGCTCACAGTTGCCTGGAGGTCCACCTGTCTGTGGTGACAGCTACAGAGGATGCCTGGATAACTCGTTGATAACTTGGCCCCGTACGTGTTCATAAAGGTTGAGTACTACCTTTTTGCTGAAGTGGAGACGGACGTTCGTAACATGGCTCAAGCACTTTAATCACATTTTGAAATCCTCTATTTTCCACAACGGAATAAGGACGCATATCCACGGCAATAAACTCACCAATAGATTTGGTGATTTCTTTACCTCAGTTTGATTCTGCAGCTAGAGTCTGCTTAAATGCCGCGGGAAGACTCATTTGCTGTGGTTCCTTTCTTCTGGCTCCAGTACCCAACAGACCAGGGTGATGTCGTTGCATATGGGTTGACATATTAGATGTATTGCCAATGATGTACCCTATCTGCGTTCCACAATGCCTTGTTAATGCAATCGTTACGGTTCTCTCCACTACTCTTTGCACAATCATCATTGTACTTCACAGGGAAGCCGTAGTGATCGCAAACAGGGGATTTGTAAGATGAGGGAGGTTTTTTAAGTTCTTCTCCACTCGCCATTTCATCTGACTCGCGCTCACTCACTGCCACCTGAGGTATTTATTTGACTAATTATCCGTTGGAATTGAAAATAACAGGCGTTATTGCAGCCTATAACGACATTGCTATTCGTTGCTCAAATACAGTAGCCTAAGTAACAAGTTTAATAAATTATAAACTTTTATCATTTATACATTTTATAATTATAAAAAAAAAAAATTATTATTTAAAAGCTTAACAGAATGAGGATACCCTCCTTCCAGTAGAGAAGAGCACCGCTGAGACAGTTTTTAAACTAGGCTATATTTCTACCGCATATAGCCTACCTAATATAGCCTACTACGGAAGCCGACCGGTATAAAACACAACGACATTTCGGAAAACACACCAACAAGTTATAAAACACAACGACATTTCAGAGAACAACTGCAAGTCAGAAAACACAATGACAAAACACATTTACAAATCACGTTACGGAAAGGGTAGGTACTAGTTCTACATGACGGGAGATTGTAGCCTCCTTCTGTAGCCTCTTCTAACTCCCATGTTCACGTTGTGCTTATTGTGCTATAGGCCTATTGCAAACAATTACAAAACGGAGGTACTTTTTAAAAATCTTTTAACTGATCAAATTATAAACTGTTCTTTCATCAGTTCCCCCTTAAACTCATTAACACAATGCAGGTTTAGATTGTTGTCATTTGCTTTGAAATCTTCATTATCTACCAATGGTTAGTTTTTTTGGCATATGTGTCCACGCTATCACCAATTACAAGCCTATTGATTTTACAAGCTACTGATTTGATTGGTTATTTGAG
Source organism: Ilyophis sp. 1 JC-2022 (assembly GCA_022702515.1). NCBI lineage: Eukaryota > Metazoa > Chordata > Actinopteri > Anguilliformes > Synaphobranchidae > Ilyophis > Ilyophis sp. 1 JC-2022. The sequence continues at coordinate 60,345,987 of CM040404.1, forward strand.
GTCACAAAATTTTTTAACTGATCAAAATAAAGGCTGTGGTGAATCAATAGGTTCGGAATTGGTATTGTGGACACATGGCAACTAATACTAATCATTAGTCGATGAAGAATTCAAACACAAAGCAAAATGACAACGAGCCAAACCTGCATTGTGTTAATAAGTTTAAGGGAAAGTGAAAGAACGTGGAAGAACTTAACCACACGGGTTTGGGAAAAAAATGAATTAGCCGCTTTTTTTGGAAATAAAATGCAGTGTTTTTCATCGTTTTTGAGTTAATAAAAACTCCACTTTTTATACCATTTTAACAAGCTCAAAATACTGTTCTGTGCACTCATTTCAGAATTCCATGCGCGCTATTTATGAAACTAAATAAACTCCATAGGCTTGTCTTGAATGTCACGGTAGATAATAGAAACTGTTGTTGGTTGGTCACTCACGCTGTCAGACTCATTTGACATACTGCTTGTCCAATCAGAAGGAGGCTACAATCTCCCGTCATGTAGGCCTAGTACCTACCCTTTCCATAATGTGATTTGTAAATGTGTTTTGGGTTTTGTCGTTGTGTTTTCTGACTTGCAGTCGTTCTCTGAAATGTTGTTGTGTTTTATAACTTGTTGGTGTGTTTTCCAAAATGTCGTTTTATACCCGTCGGCTTCCGTACTATAGCCTACCAAAAAACGAAACAATTGTATTTAGACCAAAAGACACAATGCAGAATACAACTGAAACTCTGGAAAACTAAAAGCTCTTTTTATAACAAATATATAGGCTATAAAAAAATTAGTTGCGGGCAGAAACGCATAATCAAAGCCAGTGATCAAAGCAAAAGTGAGACGCTGTCTCCATGCTTCTTACTTTATTATGACATGGTAACACTAAAATTATACAGTATATACGTTTGATACCTCAGATCCTTGATGACTTACAGCCATTTTACCAACCGTGTATTCCATACTGTTCCAGCATAATTTACAGCTAAATCTAGTCGCACCTGCCAATTCCCATAGAGATCCATTCAAATGCAGAGACGTTATAGTATCGCTTGTAAGAGAAAATAAGATATCAAGAGTCTTTTGATGTCGTTGGGTCACAGACATCAGGAAGTCATGGCATGCAAAGGATATGCGACCAAATATAAAAAATAATTACTTTATTCTACATTATGTTAAACTGTCCAATATTTTTTGATGCCCAAAAATGGGGAGGACTATGTACAAAAGGTTCTATAATTTCTTATGGATTATCATATGGATGAAAATACCCATTGTTTACAGGTAGGCAATACAGAACCTACAGTCCTTTTCAAACTGTGTTTGTTACATTGGGATTTCACTTTTGTCTGTTTTGTAGGCTGTTTGTCACCTCCTGCAATAGCTTGTAATCATTCAGTTCATGTCAAAGAAATAATAAATCGTAGTTATTATCCATCCAGCCATCCATTATTGAACCCCCTTATTCCTGGTCAGGGTCGCAGGAGGGCTGAAGCCCATCCCAGCATGCATTGTGGGAGAAGCAGGAATACACCCTGGACAATTCTCTAATCCATTGCAGGGCACACACACACCATTCACTCACACACTCATACCTATGGGCAATTTAGAGTCTCCAATTAGCCTACCCTTCATGTCTTTGGACTGTGGGAGGAAACTGGAGTACCCGGAGGAAACCCACACGGACACAGGGAGAACATGCAAACTCCGCACAGAAAGGCCCTCGGCCGGGAACTCGGTACCTTCTTGCTGTGAGGCGAAAGTGCTAACCACTGCACCACCATACATATAGTTACCTGTATATAGAATGTTATATTATTGTTTGAATTGGTTGCAGTGTCAAAATAAAAAAAAAACGGTCTTATTAAAACATTTCCGTTCTTTGAGCATATTTCTATACATTATAAAGCAATGGTATGTCATATTCACATGGCTTTATGATGTGGCTACACCATACAACCTATTCTCGTAATGTAAGTTGATATACCTGAACTGACACTTGTGGTTTTGGAGATATAGCAAGTGAACACATTTTGTTCAGTAAGCGATCATTTTCTCACCTTGTACAAGCTATCAGCCATTCAGAAAATAAATTTTAAACAAGTTTCTCCGTGAGTGCATTCCCAGAAAAACTGTCATTGCGATAATGCTCAGAACATCCCTTCAATAATATACTCAGACAGCAAAGTGTATGCATAAACAATCACCTTTTAAAGTTGTATTTCAATGGAAAGACATATTTTGGAAAAACACATTGAAGTTCAGATTATTATCAAAGGTCCCTTTGCACATCTCTCACTGCTGAAAGATCTTTCTGCTGAATGAAAACCTTCATTTTCCATATCGTTCATCATAATATTTTCATTAGGGGTGTGCAGAGGAAGCATTACCCATGCCTGAAATCATATCTGTACCATGTGGCTTAATATACCTGTACATGTGCACTCTGAAGGGCAAAGACCATAGGCAGGACAGACCAGGAATGCGTCTAAAAGCATTCTTCAATGAATTAGCTGCCAGGAAGTTAAAAATTAAACAACAGATGACTTCAAAGAATATTATTATATCCAGATCAGATTCAATAAGGCTTAAGTGCAGAAAAAATATATATAATACACACAATTAATCATTTTAGTTTTTAGCCAGCCATTTTTGTGCCATCTTAAAAATTTACTAACTGAAGAACTATTATGAAAAACATGTTTTTACTCATATTAGCATTGTGCTTTCCAAAAATGATGAAGAGTAATGATCTTTGTACTTTTGTAGTATTAAATGATAAACTACTCATAGCAGCATTTGTTTAACCTTTTATGTTATCATTTATTTAATCAGATTGTTTTGTTCAATCATGAGACAGATTTTTTATGAAACAGACAGATACTTAAATTAGTATTTACTGTCCATCATATTAGACCAGAACAACTATGGAAACAGTCTAATTAAACTGTAGGCACCAACTGAAAGCAAAGCTCTGTCGTGGCCAAATGAAGCTACCATGGCTATGTGGACTACATTGGTTATTATGCTGAAAAATTCATTAACACAATAGAATCTACAGTGCAAATCATTGCAATAGAATGGACCAAAAAAATTAAAGCAATGGACCAAATAAATGAATAAATTACAGAGATAATAAATAGTCCCTTCTTCAAGTCATGCCGTTATATTGTGTAAACCAAAACAAACCTCTTTTGGTTTACCTTCTGGGGCTTTCTTCTTACCTGTTTTGTGGATTTGTAATCAAATGCAAAAACAAACCAGATGGAAGCCAGGAAACCTTTTTTTGCCTACCACTGCACACATGCCTGCTAACATTTAGGTTTTAAAATACGGGAGATTGTTCTGGGGATGGGGAATGATGAGTGTGTTTTTCCGTGGCAACAGCAGGTTACTAAAAAAAAGAAAAAAAAAGAGCTAAGACAAAGTTAAGAATGAAATAAGGTGGCGGCTCCAAGCACACGACCACTGCCAGGCCATCTTTTTTTTCTCTGTGAAGCGAACTACTTTTGGGTTGCCAGGTTGTAATGATGGCGTGGGATGGTGTAGTGTGTGGATTATGTTTAACCCCTTCGTACAGATGCCAAATGTCAATTCTCACCTATTTAGGGGGTGTTGTATTTAAGGCTTTATAACTCCAGGTGTGATCACTTTAAGGGTAGTTTCTCCTGACACATTTTCTTATTGAACTCTTTGGAAAAATAAGTCAGGAGAAGAAACCATTCAAGTTATCCATCCATATCTATTGTATTTCTGGCAGCAGAGTGATGGTTTGAGGCTTGTTTGATACCTTGATGAGTTATAGCCATTTAGCCAACCATGTGTTCCATACTGTTACAGTGTAATTTACAGCTAAATCTAGTCCCATCCCCCAATTCCCATAGAGATCCATTCAAATGCAGAGGTTATAGTATCGCATGTAGGAGTACCAGAAAATAAGATATCAAGAGTCTTTTGATATTGTTGGGTCACAGACATCAGGAAGTCATGGCATGCAAAGGATATGCGACCAAATATTAAATTACTTTATTCTACATTATGTTAAACTGTCCAATATTTTTTGATGCCCAAAAATGGGAAGGACTATGTACAAAAGGTTCTATAATTTCTTATGGATTATCATATGGATGAAAATACCCTCAAATTAAAGCTGACAGTCTGCACTTCAACCTCATTGTCATTGTATCCTTTCAAACTCAAAGTGCTAGAGTACAGAACCGAAATAACAATGAGACAATCAATGTTATTCACTTCACCTGTCAGTGGTTTTAATGTTGTGGCTGATCGTTGTATGTTAGGCTCAATTTTTTCAGACTTCTACAAGTATAATGGCAATAAGACAAAAAAAATAAAGTTAATAAAAGCATATTGCATAATGTTGTTATCTGTCTTGTACACCACCTCTTCTGCCACCATCCATCCCTGACTCAATCCCCCGCCCCAGCCTTTGAAATCCCCCCAAAATGTTGTTCATAAGGGAGGAAATCCCCCTCAAACCAAAAATACATCTTCAGCCCTGAATAGTGTTATAAAGTGTTGTTTATTTCTCACACAGATTGTTCCAGACAATAAATGACCACTGCATCTCTATGCATAAAACCAATGGTAGAATTGGATATTTATTTCATATTTAGTAGCAGATATTGATAGTAGAATAATGTGGTATAATTACACAATAATTTCTGTTTATTTTGCATTTGAGTGAGCAGGGCTTTTTTTGGCATACGATTGGGCTATTGTTGGGTTTATCTTGTTGCTATGACGGAATATGGATTTTACGTGGTGAAAAAATATATTTCATCACTATATGAACTCACACATAGACGCTATTGTCCACTATGTCACGCATGGGTAGGTATAGTTGCAGGCGAGACTGGGTGGGGGGTTGCTTGTTACATGGCCTTGCTACGGGACAATAGTGACACTTAGAAACACTTAACACTAAAACACAGTTTGTTGTTTCCACTCATAGTTTGGTTGCAGGAGCAATGAAAGTCTGAGTTGAGCAAAATTGTGGCGCCGGCATCTTTGCCACTAAGCATCTGCATGAAGGGGTAGAAACCTGAGAAAAACGTGAGAGTTGGTAGGTATTTGCATAACATATACAAACTAGGACATGATCTGTAAAATATTTAAGTAAGTGTTCTACATCACCTCACTGATGAACATGAACAAAAAATTATACATTTTCACAATTGATGCAGGTAATTAGGTACTTTTAGACTGATATTATGATACAGCTCAGAGTCCTTTAGAAGCCGGTCGAATTCTAGAATTGCTCTGTGGAATCTAGGGCTCCTAAGATTGTTTTAAACAATTCTGCTAATTCTGTTTTCCAAAAATGGCTAATTCCTTTTAAAGCATTTTCAATTTTCAACCCTTTTTTATTCACAAATTACCTTAAAATATGTGTATATAATCATTCAAACTTGTGGTAGGCTAAATGAAGACAAGCAAATAATATAATATGCGCCGATCAAGATTTCTCAGGGGACAAACCGATCACTAATTTTCTTTTTAAAGATCGGCCGATACCGATCCCAATTTATTTTATTAGAAATACATTATTATTATGATTATTATGCTTTATAAAATGCAAAGAGACGATTTAAAGATTATAGCCTAATGATTTATTGAGAATACTACTCTAAATGAAAAAACAAAAAAGAGCAGTCCAACAAGATGCATTTCTGAGCTAGCATCAACACCTGAACAGCTTTTAATTCAAGAAAATGAGAAAAAAACATCTCTGGATGTGGCTGCATTTCAACAGCTTTTAATATGCTTTTTTAGTATGAACCGAACACCGCAACAAGCCTAGATCAAAAAAAAATTCTGCGGTGTAAACATTTTCATTTTATTCATTACGTGGCAAGTTTCGGTTCACGGAATGGCGAGATTGACGGAATTGAATACACAGACTGACTCAATACAGAGGCGGACAGTCGGTCAATCTACTGAGTCCAAAAATTCAAAGTATAAAAGTAGTAAATACAAATTCTAGAGGTTCCTTTGCTAAAGCGAGCAGCATTAAAGGGAAAGTATCACGTTTGCATGCAAGATGTTGAGATTTTTCATTGAACGTTTTGTTTTCTTTTTATTTTGCTCTTACAAGATTGACATAGGTCTATATAAACAAGGCATACTGTTTGATTATAACGAGCACATTAAATATATAGGTTAGGAGTAGGCTATCGTTAATGTCATGGACTACCCATTGAGTCAAATGGAAGGGAAATCGGCAGATATCTAACGGCTGCATCCCTAATACTGTATTTTAATGTTTTTCATAACCAAATAAGCAATCTAATGCTTAATTCTGTAAAGTGCAAATGAAATAAAATAAAGTGTTTACATATGATCACAAGACCATAAATTAGCTGAGGCAAGAAAAATGCAATAGGGAACATTTGATTTCCTTAAACTTTAAATAAAAAGTCCTATAAGTGAGTTTAGTTTTCTGCCAATCAGATGTTTATTCCCACCCTCCCCGCTTTGTAATTAAGGGTATGCACCTTTGGTTTTAAGGGTATGCACAGTGCGTTGAAAACCATCTGACCAAAAAAAATAAAAAAATAAAACAGATTGCACGCTAAAATCAAGATTCTGCTTTCCGCAATTCCGCGAAAATGGAATCCGAGGAGTCCTAGGAATCCCACAAATTTTCAAAGGACGAAAATAGGTAAAAATATTTAAAAAGCTAAATTCATCGTATTTTTCACTGTCACAATAGAAGGGCATTACAGGACTAAAAGCCCAGAAGGCTCAAGAGATAATATATCTGAATCTGGGCCGTATGGAATCCTGTTTTCATGAGGACACATTAATTTAATGGTACAAATCATGGACTTTCTCCGATTGACTTCAAAGGTATGAAGGCCAGCAGACACAGAGCAGCACCTTATGGCTGCTATTGGTTCTAGTGGGTTAACAGCCCCCCCAAAAAAGGTGAATAGCGGCCCATCAAAAATCTAATTTTTTAAAAACTACACTGCACCCTGATGAAGGCATACTGCCAAAACATATTGGTGACTTGTTTTAAATGCATGAAGAGAAGTGTGCAATTTTGTTTATTAGACGACGCACAGGCCAGTGATATGGTACAGCTGCTGCCGTGCCTTACAGTTCCCCGTCTTCCATAGTCTACAAGTGCAGCAGTTTTTACATTGTGAACAACGCCAACCGAATGCATCATGTCCAAATACACTGCAAAAGCCCGCAAAATGACCAGTTGCTGCAATGGTCACTTGGTCAATTGTCCAAGAAATGCCCAGATGAACCAGCAAATCAGGCGCATATATAGACGCATAAACGCAGTACAACGAGACCGGATGATCAGAATATTCAACTTGGCATATTACACATAAGAAGAGTGGAATTCCCTTCATATCGTTCCCTGGGCTCCTTGAAATCCACAAAAGTCGGGAGACTGCATGCTATTCGAGTGACAAAGCAATTTCGGTTTCCTTAATTGTTAATTTAACGTTAATTGAACTAGCTAACTTTACTTACGTTATCTCAGGAGCTAGCTAGTAGCTTAACTTACTGCATTAACTTAATGTTAGCTTGCTATGCATCTCTTAGCTTAGTTATCTAACATTATCTCTAGGCTATCTAATATGTTTGGGCCACCAAAAAACCCATCTGGGCCACTAAATTCATTGGCCTGGTGGCCTGGGTGGCCAGTCTGAAAAAATCATAGTGTCTATTCTGTCTAACCCTGATGTAACTCACACCCATAGCCTGTTTAGCTACAGCCAGACCTATCTAGAAATTATAAGAAATGGCATATCCAATCTCACTCCCAGACACTGCCAGCCAGATGCTTACCTAGGACGATCACCACTGTCTTCAGCAGACTCATCATCGTGTCTCGCTTTCTCCGCGGGCCAGAGATCTGACGGGACATCCTCATGGTCCTCTGCCGCACATACACAAATATGTGGGCGTAGAGGACCACCATAACCACAAAGGTGACCAAGTTGAAGACAGCCCAGAACACCAGGTAGGAGTTGCTGTAGAGGGGTGCCATGTTGGAGCAGGTGCTCAGGTCGCAGATGCAGTTCCAGCCAGCACTGGGTATGGCTCCCATGATGATGGACATAGTCCAGATGACCACGATGACCACCACAACCCGCCGGTTGCTCATGCGCGTATGCAGCTGCATGCGGAAGACGGTGATGTGGCGCTCAATGGCAATAGCCAGAAGGTTGGCTACCGAAGCAGTCAGGCTTGTATCAAGGAGGCCCTGACGTAGCAGCCAGGTGCTCACAGTCAGCCTTCGTGTGTTTGGACCCGTGTTAAACATTAAGTAAAAATAAGCCAGGCCGGCAAAGAAGTCCGCTGCCGCCAGGTTGGCCATGAGATAATAAATGGGAAAGTGGAAGCGCCGATTTGTGTAGATGGCAACCATGACAAGCAAGTTTGCCAGCATTATGATGATGCACACTGTAATCCCCAGTCCCATCACCAGCTTGCTGACTGTATTCCATTCTGTGGCCAAATACTTCCCGCTGCGATTGTAAAAGAAGGCAATCGTTTCATTGTAGTAGCACTGTGCTCCATCCATTTTGTTCTCTGATGATTCTAAACAAATTGAGGAATTTGATAAAATTAGCACAGATATAAGACAAATACATTTTCAAAGGTCATAACACACTGCAATTCTGAAATATAGATACAAAAAAATTATGAAATAACATTCAGTAGATATATATTCAACAACCAACCTAGTGCACAGCAAATTGGTTGAAGGGATTCTGTATAATTCTTGACTTGATATTGTTGATAATAAAGTTCAGAGGCTTGCATTCTGAATAAACTAAATATTATTCATACAGAAAAACAGCCCAGTGCACTCTGTGTTTCTTCATTATAGAGGTGCTGGTTGCAACAAGAATAAATACTAAATGAAAAATACACTGGGCTTGTCCAATAAATGAAGGTTCAGTAGAAGCAGACCACACACTCAAAAACAAAGGAACAACCTTATTATAAATATATAGTATTTTAATTATCTTAATACGATGGGAAATACAAACATAATAAAGAGACGCACGACACACTTCAGCAGTCTTTGAGGTTCGCTCTTCCTAAATATTAGTCATGATATGATTGCATGATCACACATTTCCTGATCTCTAAAAATTGTAATAATATTTAGAAGTCTCCCTATCCATACACATATCACATTTACATCTAAATTTTTTTGTCCCTCCTATAAAATGTAAAAAGGGAGGAAAAAGTTTCAAGCATGCCATCACTCCATCTATATAAAAGGCACACAAACAAACCAAAATACTGCATTAGCCACATCTCGATTAAGTTTTATTTTAATTGGCTGATTCTACCCTTTCAAACATCCTGGACAGGATGTGGGCCTCAGGGCTTCTGCTGGAATTAATGTCATTCTGTAATTCAACCCTTATTATTTACTTGCAAACCAGGGTCACAGGAGTTTACTTTTACTATTCAGTTGAAACACAAGAAAAATTATGTAGAGTTCCTGAATAGCACACCTGACACAGAAATAATTCAGCTGTTACATAAAGTACAGAGTTAATCTAAATCCATGCTTAAATTAACTTAAATTTGCATTCACAGTGGCAATAATGTAACAAGAAAAAAGTATTTTCACAATGAAGACAAATGTAACATATATAGCCACAGTTGCAAACTTTCTCTTAGATAATAACTAAAAAGAATATCCTACAGTATAACCCAAGGACACTGAAGGCAATAATCTAGAATTGCTCAATGATCTAGAACTGGCATATAGTATTATAATATTATAAAATTATAATATTTGTTTTCGCATATTTTATGCTAAAATCAAGTTTGTTACACCCCCATTTTGTTCAGATTTTCCACATGTGGTTAGTTAATCACATCTGCCCTTGGTTCTTAAATGGCTACACCACTCTGGGAGGAAAGAAAGACACCCATCATTGTTACGTCTGTTTTACTGTGCTTTCTACAAAGTTTTTCCTCCTCATGAACTCTTGAGCTTGCATGAATCATGGACCCACAGTACACATTACTGTCCTTTCTATTGAGGGGGGCTGTGCTTTTTTTTTCTTTTTTCAGTCTAACTGGCAAGAGACTCTCAAAACTACAGGACACATGAATAATTTGATGTATCTGCCAGGGTGTCTGCCTGTCTCACTGTTCTTCAAGCTGATAATTATTCTTATTGCATTTATCCTCTTATGCTTGTCTCAAAATTGGTAACTTGCATAGCATTCCAGATTACACTGCAATTACAATATAATACAACCAAATGGCATAAATTACAAGCACACACTTCATTCTAAGTAAAGACTAAATGGAACCACAGTCTGCACACATAGTTCTTAATTTACAGGTCTAAAATACGACTGACAACTCCCTTCTGTTCCACACCCACTTGTAAAACAGAACACATTTAATGAAGTGTCTGTACCTTTTATCTAACTTACACTACCATTACAAGGGCTACAACGAGAAATGCCAGACAATTTAATATTTTACCTAATAGGCTGCCAAATGTTATCTAATATAGACCTTGTCCAGAAACATTGGCATTAAAAACACGTATAGATTTTGTGACAAGATATATGCCTATGATACCACAATGGACAAACTGTTGAGACATCGCTGTGTATTTCATACTTTGATTTCTGGGACGTATAACCAGTCCAAAATTCAGAATTTAAATCGAGTTTCCCATGCCAGGGTTCAATTTGGAAAAAATCCAAAACAGCTGTGATTTTCGTATTCGAAGGATGTGCAGCCAAGAAAAAAAGACGACAAGGCAGCAGGGACGAAGAAAGAAAAACAACTGGGCATTCACAAATGAGCGGAACAGTGTGTAGGTAGGCTACGCTCCGTTTCATCCTTAACTATTACTGTAAAATCTGTAACAAAATAACCAATCTTCACGCAACATTCTTACTTTTAACAAGTCTTACTTTTAACTCGTCAAACCAACGTGGTTACACTCGTTCAGTTCTAGAGTAAAAAATAAAAGTCAATGTTCAATAACATACATATAACGGTCCATACGTATCTCCAGCCTGCAGCATGCCGTTTTCTTTTACTCAGACACGATGGATTTCAAAAGAGTTTTCTTGGGCATAAATTATTTTCCGTTTGGTCAATTCAAATATGTCAGACCAGTTTCTACCCATCTTGTTGCTCACTTAAACGCGTTTTCAACACGCTGGCATTACGCTTTTCAAGACGTGCAGGTGTTACCTAAATCAAAAGTAGTTTTGTGCCTAGAAAATATTGTGTGCGGAGATACAAAACAATGCTTGTAATACAATGCTTGAAATAAATTATATGGTAAATAGAAGTTTGCCAGTTTCGTAGCCTAACTAAAACTATTACTTACCTTCTAGGTGGCACGAAATAAATATCCTCTTCAATGTTATTCCAAAAACAATCGAGAATTGAAAACTAAGAAAATAAATCTTTTTCTCATTCAAAATTGTATATTAAGAAAAAGAAGACAAAACTAATTTTCCAGTCGAAAAATCCATATGTGAAGAAATCATTTTCGTTCCAGAGAGATTGGGAGACGATGTGATACTAACTGGAAAATTCAACAGACTCTTTTCCATTCCGTTCTGTGAGTTTCCCTGGGCTGTGAGCGGCATTCTGTGGAGGGAGAGGATCATTGTCTCCTGGTGATGTGACGTCACCCTGTTCGCATTGGCTGTGTTTTTGCGGTGGAACCTAAAAATTTAAGTCAAGAAGACCATACTGTTGATGTCCAATCAGAAGCCCGACAATCGTACCCAAAATTCTACAACGCACTACGTTTTGTTTTGCGTTCATGGCGCAAAGACATTACCTTAAATCAGCCTCCAGCATACACACACCCACTAACTTGGACACAAGAACCCGCCCCCCACCACGCCACTCCCACTCTGTGTGTGTCTCTGGAGTTTGTAATTGGAAACAGATTGTGCTTCACAACAAGCTCAAGAAACTTAACTCTAAACAAAAGAAGGGGGAAAAAACCTGAACCTAAATGGTTTTGTTTCTCAGGCATTTCAAAATTATTTTCTACCACTATTTTACTTTGCCCAGACAATTGTGATAGAATACAATTTTGTTCATTTTAATAGATTAATTATTCTTAGACCATCAAGAAATCATTAGAAAACAGAACATTAGAAAACATACACCTTTATTTTGTAGGCTGTTCACACAGAATGATACTGACGACACTTAAATACATTAGAAATACTATGTTAGTTTAAATTAAAAATCCACTTTTAAATTAAAACTAATCATGAGAATTGAGTAGATTATATCTTTTCCGCAGCTTCTTCGGCATTAATTGTGACTGAGATCCTGCTGTTCCCATGTTTATGATGTAATAAAAATGCTAGTTTCTCTCAAACCATTTAAATAAGAACTAACCAATAAACTAAGAGTATATTAACTGTGTTACATATTATGCTATAACACAAACGTAGCTGTTGCATGAAGACATAGTCAATTGCATCTCTGAATTCATCTCAGTTGCTATAGCAACTAAAATACTGTATTGCTAAATCAGCAATACAGCCATAGCTTGCTAACCATACTAAGTGGCAAGAGCAAGAATTATTTGGCAAGATGGCAGTATCAAACCGCAGTAATATAGGGAAAATTCCAACAGTGGCTGTTGCTGGCTTTGAGAAGCTAAACACTCAGTTAGGTATTTGAACTGTACTCAGAATGTCCTCGAAATGACCCAATTAGACAAAGTAACTCAGCGCTGGTCACATCCACAGTGTCTGCTTTTTCAGTATTATTTGATTCAAGGTCTGACCATAGTCAGTTAATGCATTTTTTAACAGTTCTGATAATATCATTGACTGTATACATGTCTTTGTTGCGGCATAGTATATACAAAAAAAAAATACAAAGCCTTGTTGGGACAATTTGTACATAGCCTGGAACCTTCCAGTGAACAGCCAAAGAAAGGTTAAATAAAGCAGTGATAGAAATTATGGGCATTCACATCTGTCCCAGGGGACAAGTTAGGCAAGCGTTAGTTGGGCTGAAAAATGTGTTTAATTAGTGCCGACACCAAGTGACGCAGCACGTCCTTGAATGACTTTTAAACTCCACTTTGGTCATTTTGCAAAAAAGGCAGAAAACAAAGCGGTTGCAGCTCCTGATGTTAAGTGGCTTGTTGCTGGCGTGCAGCAAGTATGGCCTTGTCCTGCCAAATGGGAGGTCTGTGTCTGAATTACACAAACCAGCTGTTGAAAGCCATGTGAGCAAAGGGGAGGCATGTCCCATTCAGGTCAGTGCACTAAAATGTCTCCCACCCAGGGGCGCCGCTAGGGGGGGGTAAGTTAGGACGATTCTAAGGGCCCAGCACGGACAGGGGCCCTAGAGTAGAGAACACTATTTTTTTTATTTCATTTTTTTTAGTTAATGTAGCCGACTTCAAATTATAATTCTATGTATTAAAAAAAGTCACAAAAGAAACAAACTGGAGTTTTGTTTCTCTATGTTTGACAAAATGAAGCCTTATTGTACCCCTCTATTTATTCATTGCATGGTTCAGTCCAGAGCGTGCGAGCCGCCTAGAATCGTAGACGAACGTTAGCGCAAATATCGTCAAAGCCAAAGTCAGCGTCTCAAAAGAGAAAAGAAAAAGGAAAGAAAGAGGAGTGTGACAAAAAAGGGCGACAGCTAGTCACAACGTTTTTTAAACGTATTTCAACCCACCTCCCAGTTGAAGGAGAAGCAGGTGAACTGAGCAGTAGGGGTTTGGCGTCAACAAACAGATTTTTTATATTTTAATGTATGCCGCAATAGGGTCCTATTTTTCAGCAAATGCCCACAGATAAGGTGACCACTGACCAGGGGGGTTTGACTCGCGATTCTAATGGAGGCCTGTCACGTAGAACTAGAACTGTCGTTACCAATGGTTACAGGGACGCGTGTGTTCGCTACTCCATGAAACGAGTTTCATGCTAACGCTACTATGAAACTTCTACACTGCGTACTGATGTGCGAATAAAACTGGGAAAAGGCGAAAATGTCCTTTTACATGATAATCTGAGGACTCACCATAGTAGCTAAACTACCAGGCAGGGTGAACGAACTCAATTTTACGACTGAAAGAAGAGACTGGTGGTTGAACGCAGTGAGGAGTGAGCTGGATTTAGACTGCATAGGCTCGGATCATTAATGGTAAATTACGCTTTATGAACAAATTATAAAGTTAGCCAGTTAATATATACATAACTAGCTGGCCTAATGTACATGTATGTACATTATCTTAATGTTAGAAAGTTAAAAGTGAATTAATCGCTTGGTTTAGCTAACGTTAGTAGCTATATCATTTGTGTGATCGACTGCTACGCCTGCGAAACATTAATGTTAACCTAATGCGATACGTCAAGCATATTGTGAACATCAAAACAGTGTTCATTTGAACTATTATTACATTGCTAGGGGTGCTACGTTGTACGATGTCTCACAAATAGATTGGATAAACTGTAAACATTAGCTACCTGTGCTGGCCAGGCAGGGTGCGAGCAATATGAGAATCCAGAAGAGGGCGAAAATAAAATGTAACGTTACGATAGTAAGCACCAAATAACAATGTATTTGAAAGTAATAATTAAAGCAACGGTAAATGTACTTTATGTGTATAACTGATTTGCCTTTTATGGTGTCTACAACTGAAGTTCCTTATCGGGAAAATAAAAAAGTTATTCTATTCTATCCATCGAGCTAAAATGTTTTATTGCTGAAGTAGGCTACTGTAGCCTACCTAACATGTAACGTATCGCTTTTCTCCCATATTAACTGCACAAGCACTTTACTTACCAAGGTGGTATACTACAAAGCAGGATTACTGAGTTAGTACTAGCTGGATAACTCAATAAAACACAGAACAGCTCTTTATACTTCAGCCCATGCATGTTCCAGATTTGGGAGGGTTCCGGGGTTTACTCTGTAATTAATCTTACTTCGTACGTATACCCCCGCGATACTCCTTATAATATTTGTTTATGTTGGTATTATTAGAATAGAATATAATAACTTTTATTTCCCGCCAGGGAACTTCAGTTGTAGCCCCAGCAACAACAAAAAAGACATAGACAGTGGGACCCACAACACACAAACAAACATATCAAACAAAGATATCCAACAGAATCATTACATCAATCAAGTGAATGAAAGTGCAATACAGCCATGATTAAAAATAGCCCCCGCTGTCCCGAGATGTCCAGTGTCACCAAGCAGTCCAACGCACAAACACCACATCCACGAATTTCCTCCATACATGCAGTGCCGCGGTCTCTGTACACCGCCAAACTGAGAAATTGTTTCGTTATGTTGTGCACTGTATATTTTGTATATTGCTGAGCTACCTGTAAGCATTGCGTTGCGTAAAGCAAATTCCGATGATGGCAATAAAGGGAAATTAAGCAACCTCCCGATTAAATGTGATAGCCTATTGGGGTGGGGGCAAAATTATATTCTGTCATGGGGCCCAGAATCTCTAGCGGCGCCCCTGCTCCCACCAGACAAGAAGGGGGAGCTGAGGTCAACCCTTTGGGCCTGACCCTTCTGATGCATACCTTGGACAGATGTGATGGGTTCTCTCCAGGAGCTGTGAGCAACTTTATGACCTCTCCATCCATTACCATGCCAATGAGCTCACAGCACTGAAATCACAAGACAGCATGCTCTGCGATTCCTCTGAAATGCACATTTTATGCCTTCCCTTCACTTAGGAGCAAGCCGCATGCTATTACCATACATGGCAGTTTATGGTCATTGTCAGGGGCACTACCAGTGCTGCTTTGTCTTGATTACCATTCAGGTCATGTTAACCAATTTTGAATAGATAACAGAGCATGTTTAATCACATAAAATACAGTAATGAACAATATACATTTATCTAATTCATTGTAAAGTACAGAAATATATAAATCATAGGGGTAGAAATACTTTTTCATATGTCCATTATTCTTGTAATTGTCATGTTATTTTACATGCACTGTATTACATATTGCAAAATGTATGATAACATGCTGTATATTTTTATATGGAACTGTATATATGGCATAGATTGCAATGCATTCCTTTCATTTTAATATTGTTTTATTCAACCATATATAGCCTACATATGCACTTCTTTGTGCTACACTTCTCTGTGATACAATAGGGTGAATGTATGACATATATGACATATAAAATTTTGTGGTCTCTTCATAGTCCCTGTTGTGAATGTATCTGTGGGCTTGCAAAGAGATCGGAATGCAGTTGTTGACAGTGTCAGTTCTATAGGTCATGGAGTGTCTTGCCACCATGACTGATATCAAAAGAATACCAGTGACCCAGTGACACCTTCCAAGAACCCGTCTCCCTTTCTCCTGTTTTCATTGGTAATATATCTTTCACAAGTGAACTCTAATGTGTCTTTTCAGACCCAGCCCCCCACTCCAGAGCCTTTTCTCCGACAGATGTTTGTTATTGAGAAAGTGAGGTCGGTTATCACATACTCCAGGCATGCAAGTGTGTCATGCAGCCTTTGGAAATTGCTGAGTGATCCCCCATTATTTGCATCACCCATATACTTATATCACAGGATATATTTCCATCTCTTATTTCCTGTGCAATATTATTGAAACAATGGACACACATAACATAGAAATTGTCCTAAAATGCGGGTGTGTGCTTATTTATGGAGAGGTGGCGGTCTTTCTCACTTGTTCACAGTAAGAAATGACATCCAATTCCATCGCACCATATTGAGAATACTGTAAATACGGTCAGATTGTTCGACCATACTCTTTGAGTTGTTGCAATGGAGTATCTCTCTCTCTCTCTCTCTCCTTGTTCTTTGAATTACAGAAGTTTTATAAGGCATGAGAGCAATATGCATACACACTGAAATAATCAGGGTTGGTAGAATTGTTATAATTATCATGACAGTGGTTCAAATTATTATCATTAGCATTCATGTTAGTAGTTTACATTTTTAGCATTATACATATTTATTTATCAGTAGAAGTAATATTTTTCATACTAATCAAATCAGTTTGTTATGTATTATTCAGAGGACCATAGAGCCTTTCTTTCTGTCTGGGGGTTTCTGAGAGAATAAAAGGCTGTTTTACAGTAGGTGAAGGTGAGGCAGGCATCAAATCTCTCAGTGTTCTGCCTAGCTCACTCACCGGATGAATGGAAAAGCCATTTAACACAAAAAGCCCCATTATTTTGCAAAGAACTAAGAGCAGCTTGACATGAGGAACCAATTACCCTCCTTTCCGTTTCACCCACTCCCTCCACCTCTCTCCCTGATTTCTCAGAATAAAAGTGGTACTATTAGCAATAATCATGCTACAGTCAACTGCCTTAGTAATGTTTAATACTAAATGCATTACCTTTTAGTAAACGGGGTTGATCAGGGAATTCAACTTAATCATCAATAAGGCTGTTTCTCCTCTGTTATGTAGTGAATTCATTAGAGAATGAATTAAATAGATCATGAAATGTAGATGCAATGTATAAATAAATGCATTGTATGATTCTCTTTGATCACTATAAGTAATGACATCTGAAAATAAGTTCAAAGGAACCGCGTTGTGCTCACTGTATAGGCAGTGAATAGGTTCAAAAGAAAACATCAGGGAACCAGATTGTTTTGAGACATACAGGCTAATTAAAAGTCCAAAAACTATACAATATAAAGCATAAAGTGTGAACCAGATGTTTAATTTGCCTCTGTGGTTTTCTTCTGTCTAAACATATGTTCATGATTTCTGTTTGGTGATTGTTTTTTATTTTTTCAAAAAGCCAAACTAATTCATTATTTGCACAGGGAATTTGAACTCCTCAGAACCGATAACTAAAAATTAGTGCACTGTGAGCTGCACATATTCACATTCAAAGATGTTAAAAGTTAGACAGTATAGTTAGTATAAACACTATTTTGATAAGATAGTTATTTTTGCATAAAATAATCACTAAAATTAGATCAAATCAAAGCACCACAGGCTATAATCAGGGGTAGCCATGTTTGAGTCAAGCACAATCGAACACAAACCTAAAATAAAATGGTTACTGCTCTTGAATCTCTCTGACTACAGGCATAATCCTGGTCTCTTCTGTAAGGTAACCCTTAGGAATTTGGTTTCCAAAAGTTAGAATTACTGTAAGTATTATTGAAACAAAGTAACAAAAGCTCAAACACAGTGGAAGTTTTATTCTCGCCTAAATTATTTTATTACATTTTTTTCCAGGATATCGACTATACTGTGATTCATATCGTCTGTGAATTTTCAGAATGAACACCACTGAAACGGACAATAATCCGTAGTGGAAAGGGAGAAAATAAGGAGAACACAAACTCGATATCCAAGCAAAACAAAAGAAATAAGCTGTCACGCTTATCTAACTCCCGTTTGTGGAGCAAACAAACAGAAAGAAAAGAGAAACTCAAAACCCCTAAGACTAGGGTGAGAGCACTCGTAGGTATGAGTGTAAAACAAAGAAACGAAAACCCTAAGATCTGAGATAAGAGCGAAAAAGATCACTTTGCTTTTTCTAAATTGTACTGCTAACAAGTCCCGCATTGAGAAGCAAAGCGGTCGATAGCAGTACAACTTCCTATACCTTTTTACCGGCTCGAATGTTACGTGAAATAACATGGAAGCGACGAGAAACAGAAAAAGCGGGGTATAAATAGTGAGCGGAAATGCAGGACAGGTGAACTCACTAATTACTGAGACGAAAGCAAAACCCATCGCGGAACACAGAAAAATCTGATAGATTACCGGTAAAAGACAAAAGGAATACAAAACGCAGAGATAAGGAAAGAAAGGCATGATCCATGACAATCGACTATACTGTGATTCGTGTCGTCTGTGAATTTTCAGAACGCATACAAAATTGTTATTTTGATACTCATGTTACAATATAAGGAACTGTTGTCACTATAACATTGGAATTGTAAAGTAGTTTATATAGATAACATTGTTTCCGAACAGTATATTCTGTTCAGATTGACTGAAAATCTCACTGTAAAAAGACAATTAATGCAAATAAAATAAACCCAAATACAGACTGCTACTAGTTAAGGGGTAGCAAATTTATTTAAATGATAAACGTAACAGTGTTGAAAATGCATTCATGCAGCAAACAAAAACCAACAAAAGAAAGGAGTACAAGCCTTGCATTTAAATAATTCTTAATAGTGTATGGCAACTCTAGTGAAATGCTGAGGATGTAATGCAAAATGGCAATGAAAAGCACAACAGCGGGGTAAAATAATTTTCATTACAGGAATGAAATATAATATCACCTCAATGTGAAAATATTGCTGTGTGTTCACTGTATCACTGAGACTGAGGCTTTGGTTTGATCCCACTTGAACCCTTTACAAAATTTGCAAAAGAATGAGAACAGCCCCCCTTACAAAACTGGATATATTGCTGCAAACCTGCAGCTAATATGTAGCGCATTTGCCACAAACTAAATTGTTTTCCACAAAATGTTGTCAGAGGTTTGTCAGTAGTGGTGGTGAACTAAAAACTTTGACAGAAGTGAATGGCAGTTCTCATGAAGCTAATTTGCATGTGAAAATATGGGCTTGCTGCAAACCTGCGGCAACAATGCCAAAGGTTTGACACAAATTTGTCAGAAGGCCTATTTTTTTGTAAGGGCCTAAACAGTCAGAAAACATCCGTGATCATAGGACTGTGAATCATTCACACCATCACAATGCATGAGGCGTGGTTCCATTTGACCTGAGTGCACTATATTCAGGAAAAATCTAAACTCTCTAACAGGGACTATAAATTATATTTTTTATACTATGTCAGGCCTCTCCCTAAATAATGGTATAGTTGCGCTGCGCCACCATGTTGTGAAAAATGTGACACTTTAAAAATATCTATGTAATCCATCCTGTGGCATGCAAACAGACTATCTTTGTATGAAATTAGAACTAGCATGTGTTTCAGTAATGTTAGACAACTAGGAAAACTGCAAAATGAACTCATCATGCGTGGATTTCAATGCCAAGTCCAGAATAAATTTGATCCGATAATGTCGGACATTGACGCCCGTAGTGCCGTCAATATTCGAGCATAGGCTACTATAAAACTAGAGACACAGGGTAACAGTGGGTTATATATTTTTTTGGGATAAACACAGCCAAAGTTATTGCAATGTGCATGTGACAGTTTGTAAATGGGATATTCTTGGAGTTTCATCTGCAGCATGCGAAAGCGTGGCTTGGAACAGGCAGGAAGCTGCAGGCTGGTGGGTACAAAGAGAAAGGCAAGTGTTAATTCAGCAAGACAAGACTTAGACTGAGTTCCAAACTTGACATGACCGAGGTAACAAGGAACAAGACTTAACGAACTGGCAACAAGACAAAAAACAACGGGAGAATATATAGTGTGGTAAATGAGATAATGAGCGATTGCAGCGTGAGAATGTATGCAAGCAGCAACAGTACAAAAAACAGAATCCAAAGAGTGGTTACAAAACAGGCAGAGGTCGGAACCGGGAAGGCACAGCAGAGGTACAAAAACAAAGTCCAACTCAGGGTCGTGAGAACACAGGCAGAAGTCAAAACCAGGAAATCTCAAGGAAATAGAAAAATAAACAATGGGAAACGGACAAGGAAAACAAATACAAAACTAACAGAAACTAGGAATAGATGACTCGGGGGGGAAAAAAACTGATACTCGGACAGAAACTGGGAACAGATGACCTGGGGGGGGGGGGGAGAATCAGATACTCTGAACAGATGACTCGGGGGGGGGGGGCAGGGAAGAGCAAATGACAGACAGGTGCACTTAATAAAACAATGAGAGCAGATAATAAAATATCAAGGGAACACGTAATACGCAGACCGGATTCACACAACACAGAACATGAACTGGGCAAGTGCAGACAATTAGAGAATGGAAAGCGGAAACGAGAGTCAGCTTTAGTTAATAGAGGTACCAAAAAAAGATAATTAGTGATAGAACAGGCAGAAAGAGAGACAGCTGCAGTGAGGAAAGATGGCATTAGTAAGTTAGTAGATTAGTAGAAAACCCTGATTCTATGGCATTAGTAGATTAGTATTATAAAGAAGTTAGTCATTAGTAGATTAGTAGACCCCAATTCTAAGATGTTAGTGGTTGTTAGTTAATTAGTATAATTTACAATGAAGTAATTAGTCATAAAGGAAGCGCATGACAGAGGAAATACAGAGAAAACCGAAATCCCCACAGACTCCCGAAAAGTGTGACGAAGACAGGGAGTGACAGTAATACAAAACACAGAAAAGTGAAACCACAAATAATCAGAAAAAATAAACAAGTAAAAAATACAAAACAGACAGACAGAATCTCAGAACATAACAAAACCATGCCAAACCTGCACAACACGGAAGACAGACAGGGAAACGTAAAACATGACAAGAGACGTGAGGAAAAGGGTAAAACACGGAGCACAAACAGGGATGGGGACTGAGAGGGAACGGAGAGCGTAACAGATAACTTGCATATCTTTAGGCAATAGCTATAACTAATTTATACGACCGCAAATAGAAAATTAAGAAGCATGGTTTATCAGCTAAAAATCTATAATTATATATGGAGTTGTTTTCGGTAAAATGCCACTAAATTAGAAGGATGTCTACCCGAAGCAATGCAGGACAATTACTTTGTCAGGGATTTTAGTTTGTCTTTAAAATAGCCAGATACTTCAGTGAAAAAAGGTAGAGATGCAAATCTACCAACACAACAGATGAAGAGTGATAGTTTTTAGATAACTTATATAACTTATCTTAACTTATAACTGCTTTAGCCGATGTAGCTCAGTTATCGCAAATAGCTTACATTAACAACAGAAGCATGGTTTATCAGCTAAAAACCAATACTTAGGCCTATATGCGGAGTTGTTTTCAGTAAAATGCAACACAAATAATTATATTAGCCTATAGTTACCTAGCTGTTTAACTTGGCTATCTGCCATTGATCCGGGGGGTATACTACGAAGGAAGCTTAACATAGCCAGGGTTTCTTTGCATTAGCTGGCTTCAGGAAGCCTAAACACCGCAATCTGGCTTAACTGGTACTACGAACGTGGTTATCAACTTTATTAATGAAGGTACGTGCACGTTCCCATAAAAGGGACGGTGTCTGCATCAACGAGCCTATAGTGGTGCAGCATGGGCTGTACTAGAGCAACGTATTTCTCTGCTGATAGACAGATATAATGGTCGGATAAGAACATGAAACAATCATATGAGTAAAAAGCAATACCCTTGCCTCCAACAAAGCCAGGAAGGAGCTTTTGTTTATATAATTTTTTTTTAAAAAGGGTTACATTTGTTAGGCTAGTTAATACCTCATTCACCTTACCACTCGTAACAAATAAATATACTCTCAGTACATTGTCATACAGTTTATTTCTAATGAATGTGAAAACTGCTATATTCTAGAGCTCTAAACTTGATACAACATGTTTAAAATATTGCTGAAGCAATTACATCAGCGTTTTTCATTTTAAAAAAGTCTCTCAAGCATTTTCCGGAACTCACTAATCTCGCCCTGCAAAGAAATTCCCTCAGTATCCGCATATATCTCTACACGATCCTTTGGAATGGAGACGCCTTTTTCCAAAGCCAAGGAGTTGATTGGTCAAAGGGCGGTGCTTTTATATGTTTCAATCTGTTATCCTGAACATAACCTGCCCTGAAGCAGGTTAGCCGTGCAGTAGGGGTGGGACGATACACTCAACTCACGATACATGATATTGGTTTCACGATACGATATGGTCACGATATTTAAAAATTAAGTTCAGATGAAGACATTGTTTAATTGAACAAGATTACTCGTTTATTCCCAAGGCAAAAAATGTACTAGGAGGACAATGTTTACTTACTCATCATCCCATCATGGGAGGTATGAAACATATGTGGAAGATAGCCTTGTTAAAATAACAGGGCACTACGAAATACATTTTTTAATTAAAGAATGTCCTCTTAAAACATATTATTTTAAGACTAATGTAAGAAAATATTTAAGCTACTAGGTCTATGTAGTAGCCAAAATTGCACTTTCAAAAATACCAACATAAAGCTAGACATTCAGACTGATTACCTGTTTCGAGTCTAGGATATGGAAAATATTAACATATTAACATTTTCAGGCAGTAGCACAGATGTTTGAGCATTTACAATGTCCCACGCATTGGAGAACATTCGCTCACTAGGCACCGAGGTGGCTTGGCTCTCCTGCTTTCACGGCTACAAACTAATGCATTGGGTTTCATCAGATTTTACTAGAAAAATGTCTTGGCTTTCATGATATGCATGTCTTAATGTCAAATGCATTGTGAAAATATAGTTTTGAAGCATTTAAACGTAGCATGACAAGTTAACACTGGAGTTCTTTGGGTTATGAGACCAAGCTCTATCCAGAAACGTTAACACATAGCTAGCAACTTTCGCGGCTGAACTTTGAAGACGTTTTTCTCAAAAACATGGTTTCATGGCATACCGAATGTAACGCGACGTAACTCGCTTAATATTTGGATTAGAGAGATAATTTTGGTATCATTAGAAAGTTTACATTTTCCTCCCTCGGGTAGTACAAAACCCAGAGTGTGTTTGGGGGTCAGTGCGACTGATTTTGATAGAGCAGGTCACAAATAATGTAACGTTACTTGAGTAATTTTAGAATTATCCATTTACAAATTCACACACCCCATTTAAAATAAATAAGCCGACCTGATTCTGTTGCAAGTGTGCAGCTTTCTCAGCTAGCTGGTAATGCGCTTTCAGTGTATGTGCATATTGTGCTTCAAAGTAACTTTACTATCATAAATTGTTGATGGCGCCCTCTTGTGCCCAAAGGATGTGATAGATGATAAGAATATGTGGTTATATGAATTAGTGAATTACCGGTCGTCATGCTCGTTTCGCGATACATTTTTAAACTCTAACATTTTAAATGCATATCGTCACGTTTTGGTATCGTGAAATATTGCGTCACAATATTTTGTCACACCCCTACCGTGCAGAGTAAGTTTCCGTGGCAATATACCCCGATTAAAAGTGAGTCGGCTTCAGGATACAGAAATCCCAGGGTTGAAGCTTAATTGAGCTCGCTATCGCCTTAATCTCGCTTCGTAGTATACCCTAGTATCTGGCGCTAGCCAGCTACATTGGGTAAAAAGCAAAACTTTAAACTGAAAGAGCCTGACAAAGATGTTTACCAGGGAGAAGTAGCATAGCATACAAGCAATTTGTGAGGCAATCATGACAATTTTGTAATGTCCTTCCAAGCAAGTACAGCAACACTGCTTATTCCATTCATAAAATAATATTAATATTTCCCTCAAAATCACACAATACAGCTCCAATATATTCTATGTGCAAAGTCGTGTCATATGTGTGCAAGAATTGTTTAGAGGGCTGATTAATGTATTTATTTTAAAAATTATACCAGAAACAAAATGTCTTATGTAAGAACGTTGTAGCCTTTTGCATGCTTTCTCCGGGAATTTTAAAATTAACTTTAGTTTATAAACTGACTAACTCGCAAGACACTAGCCGATAGATTCTCGTAAACTAAAATGATTCCACTTTAAAACATGAACTAGCATACTATTGGCTCACAACGCAAAAAAATTATCAAGATAAATAGCTAGCTAGTAGGCCTTGTCTGAAACCAGAAGCATGACTGACACAACAATTGGACTCTGGGGCCTCATTTATAAAACGTTCGTACGCACAGATTTAATCAGAAATTCACTAGATTTGATCTTACGTGAAAATCGACGCACAAATTGACATTTATAAAACTTGAAACTGAAGTGGAAACGTTCTTATGCGTACACCAACTCTAGCCTCCTAAGACCTCGCGTCCACATGCGTGGACATCACATTTTGGGTTGTATAACCATAATACTTAATTTTGCTTAACTGGGGTCACACTGCCATCTAGTGGTGTCAGAAGAGTACAACACACTACAGGGGATTTTGAAAATGGCTGCTACCACAGAGGAAAGTTCAGATGGGACCTCCCGACCCAAACGTCGACCAGGTAAAAAATCCAATCAAATTTCATGGCTTATTCTTGTTCAGATATGCATAGAAGTGTTGTAAGTTTGCCATGGCATGCTAATTTGACAAAAGTTAGTAACAGTAACGATTTACTATGCAGCTAAACATGATGTCCACGTATGTGGACAGACGGACTTAGTTTTGTTGAAAATGTTAATATGGTTAGCATGTTAGCAACAAAATGATAGCAACAAATGTGAGTATGAAGATTTTGGTAGCAAACAATACATTACAACAGTACAAACAGATATAGCATGTTTTATGAATAAATCTACATGGATTTGTATTTGATTTTTCTCATGATTTTATTTCCAGAGCGTATTTCTCTGTCAAGAGCAGAGCGGATGCTGGGGGCAATTGTTGGAGACAACTCAGAGGTGGAAGATTTGTCTGACATCGATGATGCCGTGGGGGATGTTGATTATCAACCCCCACGACGGGAGCCAAGCAGCAGTGAGGAGGACAGTAGTGGGGATGAGGACCCCATTCCACAGCCCACTGAACCCAGCAGGGGACGTAAACGTCTCCGTGATGAAAATGATGGTGAGCCAAGACCCAGTGGATATTTGTTTCACTGGATGTTTTTCCCTTGTTCCGAAAGTACAGTACAGTACTAACAGTAGCCAGCTGTTGGCTAAAGCCAGATCCGTGAAGTGCATTAGCATCTGCAATGTCCATTTCTTAGTACGGACGCTCATGCGTAACTAGTAACTCATCATCCGGTCTACCAAGTCAACCGTCCAAGAAAGGTAACTTGTGTAACTTACTTTGCAATAAGGCCTATTTTTAATAGATTTTTAATTGATTATCTGATTCTGGTTCCGCAGGACGTGGAATGCGCTGGAGGGCTACTCCGTTGACGCCAAACCTAGCCCAGTTTGAGCATGAGGAGGAAACCGAGCAGGACAGAGAAGGCTGGACCCCACTGGACTATGTAGAACAGTATATGGATAAAGATTTGATGCAAATTATTGTAGATTGCTCTAATGCTACGTCACTGGGTAGAAGTGGGCAGCTACTCAACACATCAGTTGACGAGATGTATATATTTTTTGGTGCCTGTATTTTGATGTCCTGCGTCCCATACCCACAAATTAGAATGTACTGGTCCAAAGCCTTGAGATTCCCTGCCATCACTGAAAGATTCACACGCGACAGATTTTTCAGACTGAGGCGATCACTAAAAGTGCTCATTGATGATGACGTTCCAGAAGACCTGAGGGAGAGTGACAGATTCTGGAAAGTGAGGCCTTTTCTGGATCGTATTCTGAAAGGCTGCAGGTCTCAGGCTCAACCCGAATGTGTCTCTATTGACGAGCAGATGATCCCATTTACCGTACCCTGTCCGTGTCGGCAATATCTGCCAATGAAGCCAAACCCAGTTGGCATGAAGAACTTTGTTTGCGCTACAGCAGATGGCATTGTGCTGGACTTTGACGTGTACCAAGGTGCAAAAGCACTGTTTGAGCAGGTCGAAGAACCAGAGGATCTGGGTTTGGGAAGCTTGGTCATCGCTCGTCTGTGTCAAACTCTGCATCCTGGTACAAAAGTGTACTGTGACCGGTTCTTCACAACCATCCAATGTGTGGAGCGAATGATGGAGAAGGAGGTGTACGTGACTGGTACAGTTATGAAGAATCGGATCGCTGCAGCAGTGCAGAAGCTACCAACTGACAAGGCGATGAAAAAGGCCGGAAGAGGTACCTCAGCAGAAGTTACCACTGAAGATGGAAAGATGTGCGTCGTGAAGTGGTATGACAATAAACCGGTATTGATAATGTCTGTTGTTCATGCTACACAGCCAGAAGACACCTGCAAGCGATGGGACAAGAAACTGAAACGATATGTGACCATCTCGCGACCAAGCATTATCCGTGAATACAACTCCAAGATGGGTGGGGTTGACTTGGTAGACCGGATGATGAGTTACTATCGCATAAGCGTCCGTACTAAGAAGTGGACATTGCGGATGCTAATGCACTTCACGGATATGGCTTTAGCCAACAGCTGGCTACTGTACCGCAAAGATCTTACTGCATGTGGTACACCAAAGAAGAGCATCATGCAGTTCCTTGAGTTCCGTATGGAAGTGGCTAAGACCTTCTTGGCCCAACTGCATGACAATGGAGAAGACGACGCCGACCTTTCAGAACTGGCAGACAACACAGACTTTTCGGAACAAGGGAAAAAACATCCAATGAAGGCAGTGCCCCATATCTCAGTCCGCAGGAGGGCTAATGCACATCTTCCAGAGGTGGTCAACCTGAAGAATGCAGCGCGCTGCAGAGCGACGGGCTGCTCTGGGAAAACTCGCGTGCAGTGTGACATGCAAGGTGTTCCTGTGCTTGCAAGCGGATCGCAACTGTTACACAGCCTTTCACACATAGGTGTGAACATGTTCCTAGCTAGGAATGCCCTTTTTTTCTGTAGGAACAAGTGTAAGTAAATGACAAGGCTTTTGGGCATTTTTAGGGGTTCAAGCAGCTTGCTGCGGAATTGTTTTTGCTTTTGTTTTTCCATAGCCATGTTCAGAAATGGAAATGAAAAGTTTTTAAATGTTTTACATGTTTTATACTTTGTTACAGACATATGATGTCTTCCTGCAACTGATTGCAGCACTTCAAACAAGCCATATTGTAAATGTGACTGTGCCGAAAGGGCAAAATTGTTGTTTTTTGCACTGTGATGTTCAAAGCATGTTAAAAAACATGTTCATATGTGTTATGAATAAATGCAAAAGCAGTCAGGAAAAGAACTGCTCTGTTCAGGGTGAAAATAAAGAGTTTTGCAATTTATTACACAATTATTACACAATGGTGACTTTATTGTGTTCTATCGAAATTCAGACCGAGTGTCCCCATATGTGGACATCATTTTTCTCAAAAACTACATCATGTAAAAAGATTATGCTTAGTTTTTATAGTTATCAGGTCCCAATAAGCCCAAATAGCAAAGAGAAATTAAAAATGCATACCAAACAAGAGCACGGGTCTTAGGAGGCTAGAGCAGGCGTACGACCATTTCCTTGTGGCTATGAGGCTGTACTGCAGGAAGAACACAGTTTTTTCTGATCTGCCCCCTCAGGACACACTTACGATTACAGTATGATTACTATTAATGTGGTGACATCATCAGACACAGATTTCAGACTACAGTGAGAATTCAAGAGCTCCCCGTGCAACTGAAAAGAGTTGAAATGTGCAGTAAACAAGGAGTTAGCTACTTGACCCAATGCATTAGTCACTTGAAACCATAACAAGATTATAAATTCCAAAGATAAATGTGCAGATAAATGTGTCCATAAAATGAGTCATGGTGGGGTTTGCTGTCATGACGATTGTGAATGGGGGGTGTTGCAAATTGCCCAGGGAACTCCTGATCAAGGGGACGGTGGTGGGGAGGTGACACAAATTGTCAAGAAAGAGATGTACGCAATTTTTTCAGTCAGATTATTTTGTGCAGTTTTACATTTACACCGATGCAAAATTTTCCAGCTAACATGTTCCAGACCTGCTATAAATCCAGCTAACATGCTCCAAATCTACTCAATCGATCTGCTGCAGGGGGGTTCATGTGAACCTTCTGAACCCTCTCTGGATCCAGAGTTTCCAAGTATCTGTGGGTATAAATTGCTGTAGGATGTGGAACCCAGCACCTTTATTCCAGCAATGATTCTGTTTGTCAAGGTCTTGATTGAAGACCGGTATATTGCGTACCATAAAATACGCAGTATACCGGGGAAATCCACAGAACAAGCACATGAACAGGCCTGCTTCAATACAATAAAAAGTAAACTGCAAAAGATATGGCTATCTTTCCGGGTCGAGAATTATGGAGTCTGCGGTGGAAATTATTAATGTGAAATTTGACAGCATTTTGGGTTCTTATGCCAAATGTTTTTAAAAGTAAGCCTACTCCTGAATTTACAAAATTATCCAACCCTGTAGCCAGAGGTGTGGGTCACATAATACAAGGTGTGCATGCCAGGTTGTGATTAATTGCCTGCTAATTTCAGTAACATTGTCCCATCATTCAGCTTTTAGATATTAAAACATGGTTAATGTCAGCAGTTTAACAATGAATTGTTAATTAATTAAAGAAAATTACATTAGTTTAGGTCGCAAAAAGCTGAAAAAAAGAGCTGAAAAAGTTTGTGCACCCCTGGTCTAGCATTTTTACCAGCCAATCGAGAGAGATCCGATTAATTTATTGGCAGTAAGTTATTACGCTTTATTCAAAGCAGTGTCATGCATTTTCTTATTCTGGTCATTACTGTTTGTTCCATTTCTGTAGTAAACTAGAAGAGCTATTCCCTCCAAAACTGATCTGTCAGTATGTGAGTTGCCATGACTACTGTAAATGTGCACACTCAGCAACTGTCGTGCCACTCCAACATTGTCTCAGATAACAGTGTTTTTCACTGTTGAGATTGATAGGCCAGACCAGAGCTAGTGGATATAACAATAGTCCAATGATCAGTCTCTGGATATATTTTTCCATCAGTCACAATTACTTAGTGATATTAATTACATATTATCATGAGTTAAAGTTGCAATGTTTCCCTTATATCTTCTGGGATATTTTGTCAAACTTGACAGTGAAATTGTTAGGCTCTATGACTTAATTTTAGACTAACTAATAAGTCTGCTGAATACTACTGACTGAACCATTCTCTCTCTCACTCACTCTCTCGTTTTCATGGAGAAAGCATGGTAATTGCCTCGAGGAGTACAATAAATGTACTGCAACTGCAAGCAAAAGAAGATCAGGCCCAGATGAAGGACCTGTTACGTTCGTGTGAAGGACCCAGACGCAGACCACAGGATAAGGCAAAAGGCGTAGTTTATTACGTTCAGGAGTCAAGCCAGGAGATCAGAAGGAGGGAGGTACAAAAACGGCAGGCAATAGGGCAATGAGGGGCAATCCAGAAGTCGAAAACCGGGGAATCAGAATACAGGCAGTACCAAGGAATAAGGCAGGAGAATAGTCGTAAAACAGGCGTGATCAAAACCGTAATGTAAACTAGACAGATAAGGGCTAAGCAAAAGAATTGTCGTACAAAGGGTATCTCGAATAATTAAACTGATCTCAGGCTTTAGTAATTCGTAGGCACTGGAAAAGAAAATCAACGTTCTGACACAGACTGGAGTTAACACAGGGTTTAAATACACATGGTACAAATGACACAAAGGGAATCAGGTGTGTGAAGAGGCGGGGATCAAAACGAGAGACAATTGAAAAACATTGGGAACAATGAAACAATCACGGAGACAACTAGGGAAAACGCGGACTGGATTCCATACATATACACGATAACAGATGACCTGGAGTTTCAGGAAATCGTGCATAGATTAAGAGGACAGGGAGAGAAGATCAGATGCAGCTGAGAATGATTAGCAAGGACAGAACAGTGTGAAAATGTGCGCTCTAATATATTAGTGAGATTAGTAACTATACACACCCCTGCCGTTAGTACAATTAGTAGTAATATACAAATTTGTTTGTTAGTGGAGTTAGTAGATCTAATCAATCGTTAGTATGTTAGTGGTAATTAGTAAAACTAAGTACACAGAGACAGGTGCGAAGTAAGAGGGAACCCGAACACCAATGAGATCACCCGAATGGTACAGAGACGTAAAGAGGGAGTGACAGATCAGTTGTAAACAAGCAGACATGTGACAACTAGGCAAAACGGGAAAATAAACAAGTCAGATAGAAAACTAAAAATAAACAATACATACAGATGGGAATAAATAACAATCATATAATACAATAAAGATACAATTACACGCAAATGTCAGATCCTTACAGTACCCTCGTACAAGCAGCTGAAGATAGGTGAAACCAGGGGAATTGCAGGAAAGCATTGATGGTGCCATCATTAACTTAATTATCCAAGGCTTACATCCTTTCAGTGTAGTTCAGCAGCCAGGATTTAAAGGTCTTGTGCAACAGCTTCAACCAGAAGTGAACATCATGTCACATACAACAGTGAGAGATAAGATTGACAATGCAACAGTTGAAATTAAGAAGAACCTCAAGCGTGTGATGCATGATATTCAATTTATTACCACAAGAACTGTCACAAATCTACTGTCATGTCACGTTTTATTTTCTTTTCTTGTCTTTGTTAGATTTCTTGTTTATGTCACGTATTGTGTTTAGTCTAGTCATGCCACGTTTTATTCTTGTTACGTTTCATTTTTATGTCATGTCACGTTTCATATTTGATTATTGTTAAGGTTTATTTTCTAGTCTTGTCATGTCACGTTTTATATTTGATTCATGTTACGTTTCCCGTTCATTGTTAGCATACACATTTCCGTGTTTTTCCGCAGCCTTGCGTTCATGCTGTTTCTTTTTCTCTTGCTGTCACTCACGCTTCCCTAATTGTTTCATTCTCCCGTGTCTATTTACTAATCTACTAACGTTAGATCAGGATTGGGTAATACTAACTCTCTAACCATGTGTTCATGTTTACCTTACGTTTCTCGTGAATGTCATTTACTAATTTACTAATGCTAGGTCAGGATAGGTTTATTACTAACGAGTACTAATTATCTTGTTACCTTGTCAGCCTTCCACACCTGATTTCCATTCGCATGCTGCTCTCAAGCTAAGTGTCTGCACCTGTATACACCTGCATTTAAGCTCAGTGTTCATGTCTTGTCTTTGTGAAATTGTTGCCCCTGTTTATCAGTGCACTATTGAGTGGTTTTTCAAGCCTGTTTTTGACCATTGCTATTGACCTCTGTTTTGTTACCACTGCCTGCCTGTAGCACAAGTTTTTGCCTGTTGTCTTTTTGTACTTTTGCCCCACGGAGCGGACTTTGGTCTTGAATCTTGCACTGCCTTCGACCCCGAGTCTGCCTACCGTCTGCCTGTACTTCTGCCCCGCTGACAGCTACTCTGGTTACTGGATTATTGCATGGTGTACTGATTCTGAGACTGCCTTCTCCCTCGGTGCTGTACATTGGTTTTGGCAGGATTTTTGTGTATGAACTTTGCTTGTTTTTTTGACTATGCTCATTGGACATTCCTCTTATAAAGCCCTGATGGGACTTTTCCTTCGATCTCTTTCTGAGTCGTGCATTTCGGGTCCAACCCTCACGCACCTGTCTCAAGAACAGATTGCTGGACGGCACAAAGACAGTGTCATCTGTGTGACTGCACACTGGATTCACCTTGACACTGGAGAGATATTCTGCAGCTCTTGCGTGTAAACAGGTTGAAGGATCACATACATTTTCTGTACTTTCTGGTGCCCTGACATACGTAGTTAATACAACATCCGTGAGAAGATTGTACATACAACCACTGATAATGGCTCTTACATTTTTGAAGGCCTACAGGGTGTGTGGCAACCAGGATAAAAACGAGGAACTAGCTGACCTGAAAACATTACCCCACCTGAAGACAAAATGGGAGAGAGTGTGATGATGATGATGATGAGGAACAGAAAGATGTGGAGATAGTTTGTGGAAATTGGAGCTGAGATGGATGAAGTTCCTATTGAACTCTATGGAAAAATAAGTCAGGAGAAACAACCCTTCAAGTGATCCATCCATATCTATTACATCTGGAAGCAGAGTGATGGTTTGAGGCTTGTTTGATGCATACCCTTGATGACTTACAGCCATTTAGCCAACCATGGGTTCCATACTATTCCAGTGTAATTTACAGCTTAATCTAGTCCCACCCCCCAATTCCCAGAGATCCATTCAAATGTGGAGAGGTTATAGTATTGCTTGTAAGAGTACCTGAAAATAAGATATCAAGAACCTTTTCACATCCTTTTATACTCATGATAGCATCACTTGTTTACCTGTGGAATGTTCCAAACAGGTGTTTTTTCAAATTCCCAGTCTTTTATGTTGCAGGTATCAAATTTGGAGTTATTGTATATTTACAAAAATCAATAAAGTTGATAAGGTAAAACATTAGATATCAGCCTCAGGCTGCAGTCTTGAACATTATTTGCTTGTCAGGTAGGTGAGGGAGTCACGTCAGGCGATAAAACCGCAGAATCACCAAACTCCTCCACTGAAGGAAACAATTACCTCCACTGACTCACTCTCTCCATCTCTCTTCCATCCTGTCATACAGCTGAATGGCATGTGTATTGCGGCCATGCATAGAACTGTTCAGTCTGTTCAACTCCGAGAAAACTGTCACTGAAATTTGCAGCCAGCTCAAATATGCAAACTCGAACACACGTGCCAATACTGATCAGTCGTACTATTCTCACGCCATTCAGAATGAGCTTTTGAATATAATGGCGACAAAAGTCTTGAGGGAGCGGTGCATAGATATGAGAAAGAAAATCGTTATTCAGTATTATTGTGGACACCTCACAAAAACAGGTAAACTTCACCGTCTATGTCCTACAAGATGGGCTGTTCGTGTTCAGTCAGTCAATGCCCTCCTGCGCCACTATGTGCCTTTGAAAAATGCACTGGCAGCCAGTGCATCAGAGGACAGGACTGAGAGTGGCATCAAAGCAAATGGATTCCTCAAAGTTATGTCTACTTTTCGGTTTCTATTTGGACTGACTGTTTAATAGAAGACACTTGACCCTGTTAAAACAATAAAGCAATAACTCACTAAGGCTGTCACATTTACATTTGAAATTCGAATCATATTTGAATAGGTATATTGAGGGCCATATTCGAACATCAAAGAAAAGATTTTGGGGAAAAAACCCAATAGAGCTCGGGAAGTTGACAATGCTTCCATCCATTCCCTAAGTGACAAGTATTGCCGATGAATATACAAATATCCCATAGTCTACATTATTTACAACAAGATTACAATAAAA
Source organism: Ilyophis sp. 1 JC-2022 (assembly GCA_022702515.1). NCBI lineage: Eukaryota > Metazoa > Chordata > Actinopteri > Anguilliformes > Synaphobranchidae > Ilyophis > Ilyophis sp. 1 JC-2022. Next base: position 60,379,879 of record CM040404.1, read on the forward strand.
TTATATTCCACCATCAGGAATACACTCGCAATGTTCTAGCTTCACGGCAAATTGGTGCAAACATAACGCATGATTGAGCCACCAAACGTTTACAGTACAGAATGTAAAATACCCTCATTAGAGAACAGCAATAAAAACACTTGTTTCATTGTGAGTGGTATGAAATCTGACAAAGCAGGCCACCATGAGCCACTACGCTAACTATAACACTATACTAACAGATATCATAAATACAAATATGTTCAGAAATATTAGCAGGCTAAAAGTTTTATTACAAGCAATGTGAATATGACAATATCAAAAATATGGCTAAAGGCAATGGTGGAGTGGAAAATTGTGGAGTGGGGAAAACTTACATATATAATCAAAATATTACAAATTAGAAAGTGGAGGAAATCCAGATCCCAAGATGACCTGCGCCACGTCTGACCTCACGGTGACCCCGCTCCACGTATCGGACAATTTCTTTATTTCATTCTCTCTTTCCTGCCCACTCTTCCTCAACCCCACTCTCCCACTCACTGTTATGTTCAGGAGAAATATCCGCACCCTCTCGCACTCCTCTCTCACTACTTCCACTCTCTGCACTTCCTCCTGCTGCTTCCTTTGCTAATATGCATGTTGATGTTGCCACCTCTATGTTTAACTCCTGCCTCTCTCAGTCTCTCAACTCACTATGTCCTCTTATCTCCAAACCAGCTCGACCTTCACCCCCCATCTGTGGCTGACAGATTCTCACAGACCAGCAGAACCATGCTGCGAGCCGCTGAGAGAAAGTGGAGGAAATCCAGATCCCCAGATGACCTGGCCTCCTATCACACTCTGCTGGCAGCCTTCACAGCTGCAACGACATCGGCAAAGACAAAAAAATTTCAGTCTAAAATCAATGCATGTGTGTCTAATCTACGTAAACTCTTTTCCACCTTCTCCTCCCTGCTTATCCCCTCTCCACCCCCTTCACCCTCCTCCCTCTGCAGATTACTTCCTGACCCACTTTGAGGGGAAGGTGGCCATGATCCGGAACTTCTTCATGCATCCGGTGACACCCCACATCCCGAACCCATCGCCACACTGTTGTCCTTCAAGACTCTGGAGGATGCAGATGTGCTCCAACTCGTGACACACCATCGCGCAACCACCTGTCCACTGGACCCCATCCTGTCAGCAGTCCTCCAGTCTATATCCAGTGAGCTCGTTCCATATCTGTCCTCAACACCTCCCTAACCTGTCGTTATGTTCCTGCTGTTTTTAAGACTGCCCGTGTAACCCCACTCCTTAAAAAACCTAGCTTAGACCCCTCTGATGTCAGGAACTACCGTCCTGTATCTCTCTTGCCCTTCCTGTCCAAAACCCTTGAACGAGCTGTCCATAACTAACTGTCTGTTTTTCTCCACCAGAACAACCTCCTTGACCCGCATCAGTCCGGCTTCAGAACCGAACATTCCACGGAAACTGCTCTCCTGGCCGTGACGGAGGCACTCGCCACTGCTAGAGCCTCATCCCTCTCCTCTGTCCTGATTATACTTGACCTGTCTGTGTCCTGGATGACCAGCTGGACTTCAAAGACCACATCAGGGCGACGGCACGGTCCTGCAGGTTCCTTCTGTACAACATCAGGAGGATTAGACCGGAGGGAATTATGAGACGTTGAGTTTTTAAACAATGCCAGCGGTGGTATATTCACAAAACAATACTAAAACGTAAAATATACTCGAAGCTGGTCCAGAATAACGGCATTGTTTGCGAATGGGCATTATATTGAACATTCCAGGAAATTGACGGTAAAACATAATCACTAGAAATGGTTTAAAAGTAAGTTTTAGTTGATGTCTATGCTCTAAATGAATGGGAAATCTACTTCCGAAACCAGTGTGATGTAGTCACTTGAGTACACTATTCTGTGGCAGAGTGCGACCTAAATCTTTGGGGTGACTCGGTAGAAAGACATAGCGTGCGAGTTGGATGGAACACGCTCCAATTTTGAAGCCCTAACTTCTGAAAAGTTAAAAGTTTTAACCCAATCCACGTTGGCGCCCCATACTTTAGTAGTAGACGTATGACAGTATTCATGTTTGTCTTAAATTATAAACTAGGCTACAGCTTTACGAAAACCTGCAGGATTGATACTGCAGTGCAATAAAATAAGAGGGTTCTATTAAGCGATTACGACCCTCGTCTTGCCACAGCCACAGACTGTAAAATGCACCATTTACAAGAAAATCTAGTTCAGATTTAGCTAGAAACAATATTTTTTTTTTTAAATGTACAAATAGGCCTAAGCATTTGGCGTTTTCCATTGCTTACTGTAGGCTACTTGCTATACAGTAGGCTACCTGATGCACTTTCACTTTAGAAGACATCTAATTTTTTTCTTCCAAAATTTCTCGTAGCTGTAAATGTGTTAATGAAACCAAATATCTTACCTGTAGGCTATATACAGCTGCCTACCACTGTTATGATTCATCCTGAAGAGTTTATCTTGTTACATTTTGCCAAAGTCCCGTACAGTCGACATTTCCACAGTGACCTATTGCATTTAGGGCTGAAATAATCTACGTTGCTGTTTTTATGTAAAAACACACAGTGCTTTTGTATGTTTAAAAAAAATAATAATTTGTAACTATACTTTTATTTCTGTTTTAGAGTGTTGCTTATTTATTTTTATATGTGTGCGCTATCAAAATAGCCTATGTGGTATAATATTCCAAAAGCCTATGTGGTATAATATTCCAAAAGCTTCAGGGACCTTTGATTTCTAAAACCTAACTCCTAAACACAACCCTACTGGTACTTTACAACTAATAAGTTTATAATAGTATTTAGAATAGAATTGTAGTAGAGCTGATTTACCCAGTTTACTGTGAACTGCATTCAATGTTCATTACTAGGGATAGCTGCTACTTTATGGGAAGGATGTGCTTTGTCTTATCTGTTCAGTAGTTACTTCAATGACGTTTCTGTATGCACTTACTGTATGTCACTTTGGATAAAAGTGTCTGCTAAATGACTAATGTAATGTAACGTAAGTAAGGGAAAAAGCAAAAGCACAACAAGATTACACCATGGCAGACAAACTGGTAAAAAAAAACATCAAGAAAGACAAAACAATGAATCTACAACCTAGACAAAAAGCAATTAATCAACAACCTAGTAACTCAAACAGAAGAAGCAGCAGCCCCAACACAATATGAAGAAACTTTATGACACCACACAGAGACTGGCAGGCAAACGCAAAATCTCAGACAGACTAATATCAAACAAAGATGGTAAAACACTTAGAAGCAAGAAGACCAGCTAAGGACATACCCCGAACACTTCAAGGACCTATTGAATAGACCTATACTGACAGAACCAGCCAACATCCCTCCATCTGAATACCCCCTACAGGTCAATACCAAAGTTACCATCGCTCTTCACCGGAGTTTGAGTGGCTTCATATGAAGACTGATCCATGACTGCAGGCAATCGTCAAAAGGCCACCAAGGAAAAGAAGGAAAAGAGGATGCAGGGGAGAAGTGAGGCACCGACTGAAGAGGCTGAGTGGGTTCGGTGCTCCATTCCAACTAGACGGTGACTGTACGTGTATGGAAAAAAGTCAGAGAGGTGGGGTTTGTGTTTATGTCAACAAAGCTTGGAGTAAAACAGCTGTGATCCGAGAGACGCATTGCTCTGCGGATGTGGAGTTGCTCGCCTTCTCTTTTAGACCCAAATATCTACCGTGTGAGTTTAGTCAACTCAAAACAGCTTTGTCCCTACAGCTGTTAGACTGCTTAATGACATTGGACATCTCAAGACAGCAAAGGCAGATGAGGAACTGCTTTTGATGCTCAATTTTTGATCATAACACTTGGCTGTATTCCACTCGACGCATACCTTCACTTTAATTCACTTAATTGAATTCAATGATATTGAATGTCTATTTACATGTTTGTTTGTGTGTTATCGGTCTGCCCACTGTCTATGCCTTTTTTATTGCAGGCAGGGTTTTTCCTGGCAGTGAAATGGATTTTAGTGGTACCAAATTTTTTTGCATTAATTTTACCGTAAACACAGTTTTTTGAGTGCAAAGAGCCCATGTAGCATTTAGTTGTAAAGTACCAGTAGGGTTGTGTTTAGGAGTTAGGTTTTAGAAATCAAAGGTCCCTGAAGCTTTTGGAATATTATACCACATAGGCTTTTGGAATATTATACCACATAGGCTATTTTGATAGCGCACACATATAAAAATAAATAAGCAACACTCTAAAACAGAAATAAAAGTATAGTTACAAATTTTTTTTTTTTTTTAAACATACAAAAGCACTGTGTGTTTTTACATAAAAACAGCAACGTAGATTATTTCAGCCCTAAATGCAATAGGTCACTGTGGAAATGTCGACTGTACGGGACTTTGGCAAAATGTAACAAGATAAACTCTTCAGGATGAATCATAACAGTGGTAGGCAGCTGTATATAGCCTACAGGTAAGATATTTGGTTTCATTAACACATTTACAGCTACGAGAAATTTTGGAAGAAAAAAATTAGATGTCTTCTAAAGTGAAAGTGCATCAGGTAGCCTACTGTATAGCAAGTAGCCTACAGTAAGCAATGGAAAACGCCAAATGCTTAGGCCTATTTGTACATTTAAAAAAATAAATATTGTTTCTAGCTAAATCTGAACTAGATTTTCTTGTAAATGGTGCATTTTACAGTCTGTGGCTGTGGCAAGACGAGGGTCGTAATCGCTTAATAGAACCCTCTTATTTTATTGCACTGCAGTATCAATCCTGCAGGTTTTCGTAAAGCTGTAGCCTAGTTTATAATTTAAGACAAACATGAATACTGTCATACGTCTACTACTAAAGTATGGGGCGCCAACGTGGATTTGGTTAAAACTTTTAACTTTTCAGAAGTTAGGGCTTCAAAATTGGAGCGTGTTCCATCCAACTCGCACGCTATGTCTTTCTACCGAGTCACCCCAAAGATTTAGGTCGCACTCTGCCACAGAATAGTGTACTCAAGTGACTACATCACACTGGTTTCGGAAGTAGATTTCCCATTCATTTAGAGCATAGACATCAACTAAAACTTACTTTTAAACCATTTCTAGTGATTATGTTTTACCGTCAATTTCCTGGAATGTTCAATATAATGCCCATTCGCAAACAATGCCGTTATTCTGGACCAGCTTCGAGTATATTTTACGTTTTAGTATTGTTTTGTGAATATACCACCGCTGGCATTGTTTAAAAACTCAACGTCTCATAATTCCCTCCGGACGAGCAGCGTTGTCTCCAAACAGTGTCATATAATGTTAGCCAGCAGTAGCCCACAGCTCCATTTTGAAACACTTTTTTCTAACGTTAGCTAGTTAGCTTGAAGGACTAAAAGCTAGAATTGCTTTATGTAGTTAACCGTAGCATAGTTTCTGACCTTGTCAGGCGGGCTTCTCAATTTAGCAAGCTAACGTTAGCTCATCTTCAGCAGCAGTACTCCCATCTGCCAAAAATGTCCACACAGACGAGATGACGATATCTTATTGGTCGAGAACCACCCATGAGTTGCAGTACTGGATATGTAGTCCGTTAAGGTGGAGTACAAGTTGAACTACAATCATTAATCAATTACTTTAAAAAATAAAAATGGGAACATGCGATACCGTAAATTCCGGACTATTGAGCGCACCTGAATAAAAGCCGCACCAACGAAATTTAGAAGAAAAAAAAAATTTGTACATATATAGGCCGCACTTGTCTATAAGCCGCAGGTGTCCACGTTGTAACATGAGATATTTACGTACACAGAAAGATGATACACAGTAGGGATGTGCGCGTTTAGTCGACTAGACGATTCAACGTTGCTACCCTCGCTAGTCGGCACCAGAAATACTAGTCGGTTAAACTTATTATTTTATTAATGTACACATTTAAATGACATATTGACATAATTTGCACTGAAATGTCATGTTTTCCTGGTTAAATGTTGCTTTATAAAAAAAACGAGCATCCGTTACTATGTTAACAACGCAGGATTTAAAAAAAAAAAAAAAAACTTTTAAACGAAGGAAAAAAACAAAACGGATTAGCCTGTTCGCCCTGCAAGTTAAACCAGCGAGGTGGAAAAAGTAAGTAGCCCTATCGCGTTGTTGAATAGCCCAATAAAACGAATCTAATGTCGATCAGTAGGCCTACGTAATTGTTATTTTTTTGTGGGCCTATTATTGGTAGTTTTTCTGATGACCGATTATTATTTTTTACTGTAGCCTATTTGCTATGCGATCGCGATCGCGTTCACCCAATGCAAATACCGTTGTAATAATCAGGCACGTTTCCTAAAAATGTTTTGCAGCAGCTCTATTTCCTTCTTCGACAGCCAGATCGATTGCCTTTAACTTAAAAGCTGCATCATATGCATTTCTTCGTGTGTTCTCCATGCTGAGGGTGTGTGCATGATGCGCAAAACGGCTGTTCAAAACACAATCAAACTAGCGTCTTCCTCGGCGCATTATCTCTGTCTGTCTCGCTCTTGCGCTTCCTGCTAGAGCGCCCCCCTGGAGGCCGTTAGCTCGTAAAAATCTATAGATTAGCCGCACCGTTGTATTGGCCGCAGGGTTCAAAGTGTGTGAAAAAAGTAGCGTCTTATAGTCCGGAAATTACGGTATATGGTCCATATCCTTATACCACACAGGCTAATCCAGGAACGTTTCGGCTCATTCTATACGTCAGATTTCAAGAAATAGTCGATAGTCCCCGAAGCCCGTTCTATCTGTCATAGGGAATTTACTTCCGAAACCAGACTCCGCCCACGTCTGACGTACTCACTTGAGTACTCTATAGCTGAGTCGCATTTCTATAGTCTATGGTTCTATGCTTCTTCTACTCGTCTCCTAGTACTGACATCTTGCAGGCGACTAGTACAATACATATCGCCATTCGCTGGCCGAAAGACCATAGTGCACCCAAAAAATGAAATGTAATGAATTAATTTTCACAATTAGTGTTATTTTGGCGGTCGCGATTTACTTTTGGTGGCCGCCAAAAAATTTACTATGTAGGAAAAACCTTGGCTGGTATTTACAACTGAAGTTCCCTCTCTAAGTAAAAGTTATTCTACAAGAAACATATAGCCTAGTTTCTGTCGTGTTCTGATATAAAATATGCGTGAGTCCTTGGACTGCGTTTCGAACATGCCCGTTCTTTATTCTTCTTCTCTCTCCCCCCAGCACCATGCCATCATGTTATCACAGCGCCCCCCACAGGACAATGACAATAACCAAATTGCAATACACCACATCTCCCTTTCCTAGAGAACAGAGGGTAGACTGCCTCTGTCTCAGCAGACCTTAGGGATTATTCTGCCCCAGTGGATGGAAGGTCTGTTCCTATCAGAACTTGTATGAAAGAACAGAATTAACATTACCTAATACATAACATCATGCATAACATCCTGTAACATTTAACATGTTACATAACATACATTAACCTGTTTAACATATCCCCAGTTCACAAGTCCATCTTTGTGGGCTTAACGATGGTCCTCCCAGATCTGGTTCTGAGAGAGGGAGTCCCTGCTGGCGAGGCCTGTGGTGCCACAGCAGGTGACAAAGGTGGCTGCGCAGCAGGCGGCTGAGGTGTTTTCTGCTGCAGTGGGGACCCTCCATCCTGTGCTGGTGTTTGTAGAGGTATCAGGTGCTGGCGGTTTCGTCTAACCACCCCCTGAGGTAGATCGACCAGGTAAGACCTGGGAGTTGAGTGATTCCCAAGCACAGTCCCTGGCATCTTTGCATTGGTCACCCATACCTCATCACCTGGTGACAGGTTTGAGAGAGCTCTAGCACGGTGACGCCTGTTGTAATTGTCAGCATCTGAAATCCCCTTCTTCTTTTCCTTCTGAGAAAAACTGATGCTGTCTGGCAGTACAGGGTCCAGCTGCAAGGGATGAGACGGCACAGTCGTACGGAGACGCCGACCCATAAGGAGTTGAGCTGGGCTATAACCGCTCTGGAGAGGTGTGGCTCTATATGCAAGTAGAGCCAAGTAGGGGTCTTCCGCCTTTTTCAGAAGGTTTTTCACCGTTTGGACGGCCCGCTCTGCTTCACCGTTGCTTTGCGGAAACGTTGGGCTGCTGGTTACATGTTTGAACCCATAGGAAGCCGCAAAGGAAGTGAAGGCTTGTCCAGAAAACTGTGGCCCATTATCTGACATCAGTACCTCGGGGATGCCATGACGGGCAAACATAGACTTTATGTGGGTAATGGCATCAGTGGACCTGGTGTGACATAACAGGGCAATTTCAACGAACCTGGAAAAGTAGTCAACGACCAGCAGGTATGTTTTGCTCTCCAGGGTGAATAAGTCTGTCCCTAACTTTTGCCACGGCCTTTGAGGACATTCTGTCGGCTTGAGTGGCTCCTTAGTGTTGCGCCGCTCTTGTATGCAGGTCCTGCATTTAAGCACCATGTCATTCACTTGCTGGCTGAGTCCTGGCCACCACACAGACTCTCGAGCACGTGCTTTGCACTTCACTATACCGAGGTGGCCCTCGTGTAGTTTAGCAAGCACATCATTCCGCATTGCAGATGGAATGACGAGTCGCATGCCTTTAAGTAGCAGGCCATCTCTCACGGTAAGTGTAGCTCGCTCAGGCCAGTAGTTTTGTAGCACAGGCTCCTGTTTTGCATGAGGCGGCCATCCTTCAGTGCACAGTGTCATCACACGTGAGCAGACATTGTCAGCTTTTAACTGTTCTTTTAGGTTTTCCACATATGAAGAGCTGACAGGTAGGTTCTCTATGACACAGTCCACATAAATGTTTGTGCTCTCCATAAGTTCCTTATCATCAGTGGACATGCATGATGTCACAGGTGAGCGTGACAGTGTGTCTGCTGTCCAAAGTGACTTGCCTGGCACGTGAACAATAGAATATGTGTAGCGCATTAGCCTCATCCTGAAGCGCTGAATTCTTGGTGGCAAAAGATCTAGAGCTTGGGCCCCGAGTAGGCTCAGAAGAGGCTTGTGATCGGTTTCCAGGCAGAACTGCTTTCCAATAAGGAAATTTTTGAATCGCTCGCAAGCCCAGGTGAGCCCCAGAGCCTCTTTCTCCACCTGCGCATAACGCTGTTCTGTCTGGGTAAGTGACCGTGATGCGTATGCCACAGGCTTCCATTCGTCCCCCCATTTTTGAAGAAGAACGCCTCCCAAGCCATATGACGACGCATCGGCTGACACTTTGGTTTCCCTGTTTGAGTCGTACGTGGCCAACACTGGAGGAGAAGACAGAGCTTTCTTCAGCTCTTTAAATGCCGTTTCCTGGTCCACATCCCAGACCCAGGAGTTTTTCTTTGACAAGAGGTCACGCAGTGGTTTATCCTTGTCTGCTAGCTGAGGAATAAATCTTCCCAACTGATTTACCATCCCGAGAAAACTCCTTAACTCCGTCACATTTGTGGGCACCTTCATCTCTGTGATGGCCTCGGTTTTCCTCGGGTCAGGGTGGATGCCCTCAATTGTGATGATATGGCCTAAAAAGACGACTCTATCCTTAGAGAGTTCACACTTGCCTACATTCAGGGTAATGCCTGCTTTTTCCAGTCTTTGTAGCACAGCATGGAGTCTGATGTCATGCTGCTCCTGGTCTGTCCCCCACACCAAAAGGTCGTCTATGTGGCAAATCACACCTTCCAACCCTTCAATGACCTCAGCCATCCTGCACTGAAAATGTTCTGGGGCTGAAGCAATGCCGAATGGAAGGCGGTTAAAGTGGAACCGGCCAAAGGGTGTGATGAACGTGGTATACTTTGCTGACGCCTCTGCAAGGGGAATCTGCCAGAAGCCCATGTTTGCATCTAATTTGCTAAACACTTTAGCCCCGGCGAGTTTTCCAAGGCTCTGCTCCACAGATGGCAAAATGTACTTCTCACGGCATACATACTGATTTAAGCCAGTCAAGTCCACACACAGCCTCACCTTGTTGTCTTTCTTGGGCACGACCACAATTCCGGCACACCAGTCGGTTGGCTTTTCCACCCGGCTGATGACACCCAGGGCTTCCATACGCTGGAGCTCGTCTCTTACTTTGTCCACTAACGGCAGAGGGATCCTCCTGGGGGTTTTCACAGAAACAGGTACGGCCCCTGGTTTAAGCTTGATGGTGTATGGCTGCTGGACCATGCCAAGGCCACTGCACAGCTTGGGGTAACCGGATTTGAGTGTCTCCATGTCTATACTATCAACGCGATGCAGTAGGCCAAGGGCTTTAATGGCTGGCAACCCAAGCAATGGCTTACTTAAATTTTTGACCACATAAACATTCTCGAGGGCTTGCTTATCTCCTATTTTCAAATGCAATCTGGTGAACCCCGCCACATCCAATGGAATCTGTCCCGGACCTAACAAGGGCTTCTTCGGCTTGTGGAGGACGGGTGGCTTGGCATTAGAGAAGATGTTTTCAAAATCAGACTGCGAGACGACTGTGACATCCGCTCCAGTGTCAAGTTTAAAGGTGATTGATTTGTCCTGTACGTCTATCTTAACAGTCCACGCATTGCAGTCGTTGGTCACAGCGCCAAGAAAGAAACATTCCTCTTCCTCCTCAATACCATGCACAGCTCTGCCTGCGCGACACACACGCTGGTAGTGTCCCATCTTCCCACAAGAATGGCACTCGGCGTCATTTGCAGGGCATTCATGCTTGGCATGAGGTGTACCACCACATTTATAACAGTTGGAGCCTTTTGTAATTTTGCTTTGACTGCTGGGTGCCTTTGTTCCATAGTTTTTCGATTTGTTGAACTTACTTTTATCATGTTGCTGCCTGCCTTGCCATAGTCTGTCCACAGAGCTAGCATCAGTCTGCTTTACGCTAGCATCATTCCTTAGTGTGGTTTGTTGCTTTTTACTTCCTCTGATTGTCTAGCCATATCAATGGCTTTCTCCAGGGTTAAGTCTCTTTCCATTTGCATACGTTCAGAGAGCCGTAAATTTGCCAGTCCGACAACTAGTCTGTCTCTTATAAGCTCATCATGCAAAGTCCCATAGCTGCAGTGCTCCGCTAATCCATACAGGGCAGTCACGAACGCATCAACAGTTTAATTTGCTTCTTGCTTCCGCATATTAAATCTTGCACGCTCGTAGACAATGTTCTTTTTCACAATAAAGAATTTCTGAAAGCCATCTCTTACTTTGACATATATGAGCTGGTCTGTCTCGCTGAGTTTCAAGCCTCTCAAAACGTCATCAGCGTCATCTCCCATGCAATACATTAAAGTATTTACCTGGTTTTCATCCGAGCTTGTTGTCAAGTTGCTTGCCTGGCGGAATCTTTCAAATCTCCTTATCCACTTTGTCCACTCCTGTGGCTTTGTGAAATCAAACGGTTCAGGCGGCTGGATGCTAAATGTTGCGCTGGAAGTAGCCATTCTTCTGCTAGCTCCGTCTTCACGCACTGGCTCGTCGTCTTCGCTGCCACTCATTTAACTTCGCTCCTAACCTTGTCTTTTCCCCTCACCGTCTTCTGCTCAGAGGCACAGCACTTTTAATGTGTTCGAAGTCACAGCACTTCTGACACCATGTCGTGTTCTGATATAAAATATGCGTGAGTCCTTGGACTGCGTTTCGAACATGCCCGTTCTTTATTCTTCTTCTCTCTCCCCCCAGCACCATGCCATCATGTTATCACAGCGCCCCCCACAGGACAATGACAATAACCAAATTGCAATACACCACAGTTTCTATTGCCATACGTCCATCAGCGTAGCCGATTATCACCTGGCCATTTGCCGTTTGTACATTATTCATATGTGTATTTGTAGTTAATTTTTGTGTTTTGTAGCTGCAGAATACGATTAATTGTTTGCATTTTGTTGCTGTTTTCTATTCAGCAGTAAACTTTTCACTTGATCATTGTAGCTGGTTAGGTACATTTTTTCTATCAAATCCAAAAAATTTGCAAGGGCATGCCGTTTCTTGTTTGTTATGAGCTGTTAGAAATAGCTGGCATTGTTTGTTCACTCTCACTCTTGTTCTTATTGGGAATGAATTAGGAGGAAAGAGGGAGCAGCATAGGAGTGCGCATAAAATTAGCGCGTATGTCACTTAACAACTAGTTGTCCAGTGCAGTTCTGGTACACTGCACAGACTACGCTTGTCACGGTTGCCGGTGTTACAGGTCTTACACAGTGGTTGGGTGCACACCAAGTGCATTACCTGCACATCGTCTCCACCGTCATTTTGCTATTAGTAGAATTTTTTTTGTAAGAATCTGGTGCATTTCCGAGCCTCAGCACCCAGTGCTGCCCACGTTTATGAACCCTTTTGCGCGTACCATCACAAATATGTGATCATTCCAGAAATGGGCAAAAATATACCATCACAAATATTGAGAATGTCGTCACAATGGTCACTGCCTTCTAAAGTGCAAACATGACTCCAATGCAGTATTTATTGTACTGAAATACAAATGTTGTTACAGTTGTTATCATCAGAGTAGTCATCTAGTTTTTTTTGCACTGTATGGGGTGACCATATTTTCGACAATTTGTAACTACTAGTAGCCTAAAGGGGGACGAGGATGAGGTAGAAAGAGAAGAGAGAGAGACCAAAAGCGCTACATAAATGCTATAGCCAATAGGCTACACACACCAGTAATGTCTAAGATAATACAAATTGAGAATAATAAAATGTTATAGGCTACAGTGTTTATAAATAACAATAGTTATTAACTAGATGAGGAACAATAACGATAGGCTATAAACCGACAACTTAAGAGGCAGATCTGTTTGCTGCGTCACACACCGCTAAGTGGCTTTGCAAATGGCTTTACGAGTGGGTTTGCGAGTGGCTTTACGAGTGGCGTTGCGAATGGCTTAACGAGTGGCTTTGCGAATGGCTTTACAAGTGGCTTTGCGAATGGCTTTATGAATGGCTTTGCTACTTGTTTAGCTACTAGCTTGGCTATGTGCATTAGCTTACTACTGGTTCTGCTACTTGCTTAGCTAGCCGACTGGTATTGTGAATGGGGCTAAATTAGGCTGCAGACCCATTTTCGGCACCGCTTTTGGCATAGAAAACATATTTCGGCCGGGGAAAAATTTGAATGGCCAATACTAATAAACCCTCTAATAGCTCCAGGCTGGATCCCTTTCCCCCCTGACTCCTCTGAGTGAAGGGCCCTCAGCCTCACTGCTTCCCAGTGCTTTCTTTTCAAAAACACTGATCACAGAAAGCACTATTTGATTACTAACTCATTCGATTTCAGCTTATAGTGGCCTGACTGTACATTGAGCCAGATGCGGCGGCCATCTCTTATGGTCTTAATGCCATATGCGATCCGACCGGCCGGTGACCCAGTCGATAGCGATCCCTAGTCCTGCATCTAATCAGGACCCTGTAGTAGCTGTTAACCACCCGGTTAGGAACCGACGGTCTGATCCCTATCCCACCTTGCTATGGGTATAGAAACTTTGACCGTTTTCACCAGCCTTGCCTGTTCACAGATGGTCGTCTCTTACGCCCCTCTGCTAGGTGTGGACTGTCATCCACGTACCACATGCTGCCTGCATACTTACATGCGACAGCCACGCCAACTAGACGGTACCACGGCAGTATGTCAGTTCATACTTCATCAGACACGGGGGCCTTCAGTCTTCTTCTCCCCTGCACTATATAACGTCTTTAACGTGCCCTCGGAACTTTGCAATTCCACGCCGCCTGTTTCCGCCTAGGTTCGGGGTGCCTAATCCCCTGCCTAAGCAGGTCCGTTAGTGACAGAAACAAAAATACAGCCATGAAAGTTCAGATTCAACTCTTATCCTTTCTTTAAACCCTGCCCTCTGTGGGTCTTAAGGTTGTTCTCCGCCCCCTGGGAGATGTTTTTTTCATGGTCAACAGCCTCTGCTGGTTTTAATTAAGCATTCCATAAGACATTCATTTATATAGTAGTTTTGATGAAATACTATGATTTACTTATATTGGAAACGGCCTTGGCCATGGTTCGACCGTAGTAGTTCCCTCTACACTATTTTTTTTCTTCACCCGGGCACTTCCGGAGGGGCAGGAAGTTGTCAGGTCTGTTGCAGAGGTGATGTCAGCAAAGATGGCCGCGCCTATATTGGTTGCTAGTCGTCTTTATTCGCTACCGCTCCTGTTTGTCGCTTATCTGTTTTTATCGTTGTATGTACGCAGTGTCAAAGCGGCAGTTTTTTACGATTGCCAAACTCTGCTGGATATAGGTGTTTCGGTGGCACGATCGTTGTCTGATCGATCGGCACAGTGGAGTTATCACCGCACCCTGCTTCCCCAAGTACCGGAGGTAATCTGGTCAACAAACTGTTGCTGCCCTCGAACCAGGAGAGCAAGACGGAGGGGAAGGCGAGCCGGAGCTGCGGTAAAGTTCCACAAGCTGATTAAATGCCGCTCCCCAGCTATGCTTGACACCATCTCCATGACAGCTGGCGCCATGGTGAGGCCGTCATGCCTCCGTCCTATTTTCCCGGCTTCAACATCCCACCTACCCGCGTTTGCCCGTCAAACGACAACTCACAAAACTCACCAGTGTGGCTTCAGTGCCTGGGTGTCCACGTCGGGGGCCAGGGGGCTCTGGAAATCAACCATCGGCTCGTTTCGGCGTGGCTCCTGTGTTCGGCTGCCTGCGCTCACTGCCTCGGGCATCGAAGATAGGAAGAGCCGGCTCCGACTCCATATCTTTTTGCTTGTTGAACGCCAGATCCATTTCAAACAAATCCTTTGTACTGAATGACTTCATCATCTCAAGAGAGCTGGACTTTATGCTGGTTTCGGAGTCCTGGCAGAGAGACGGGGAGTTTTCCTCTTTGAACGAACTTTGTCCTCCAGGTTACAGCTACTCCTGTGCTCCTAGGCGCACCGGACGAGGAGGACTTGCCGCTTTCCACAGAGACTGCTTCTCTACCAACATGGTGAGCACGGGATCCTTCCCAACATTTGAAGTGCTAATAACAAAGGTGGGTCGCTCAAACCCATTTTACTGTATTTTAATCTACCGCCCTCCAAGCAAAACTGGTTCTTTTTTAGCCGATCTTAGTGACTTCCTAACCTCCATCATCCGCTATGAAAGAGTTATTTTGTGCGGGGATTTCAACATTCATGTAAATGACTGCTCTGATAAGTTTGCTAGTGATTTCCTTAATGTCACCGAATCTTTTAACTTCCGTCAACATGTGTCTGGTCCAACGCATAACAAAGGCAACACATTGGATCTCGTGTTTACAATTGGTCTGAATATCAGCAATGTCTGTATTGAAGAGCTATCTGTTTCCGACCATAAAGGTGTACTATTTATCATGTCATTAGACAACGCTTATGTGCAGGGGAAGCGAGTAAAAACCTCGCGTATTATAAATGGTGCAGCTGTTGAGAAATTTGTAGCAGCCTTTGCCAACAATGTTTTGGTGTCTCATGTTGATGACGTTGACTGTCTAGTCAACGCTTTCAATTCACACTGCTCCGCCATTTTAGATGACGTCGCTCCCCTGGTGACACGCAGCTCTCTAGCTGTAAACACATCCCCCTGGTTAACAGAGGACATCCGTAGATTGAAACGGCTCTGTCGCAAAGTTGAGTGTCTGTGGAAAACCACTAACCTCCAGGTACACCGTCTCCATCTGAAGGACCTTTATTGTGATTTCAACAATTTGGTCAAAAATGCCCGGGCTACCTATTTCTCCAATCTCATCTCCTCCAGCAAGCACAACCCCAGAGTATTATTTAAAACCATAAATACTATTGTAAACCCGTCAACCCCCTCTGTTCCTATTTTTTCAAATGACGACTGCAACCGTTTTCTTTCTTGCTTTGTAGACAAGGTAGCTGATATGAGGTCGAGCATCACCCCCTCCCACTCCATCACCCCCTCCCACTCCCCCCTCCCTATCTGTCCAGTTAGGCAGGCCACGCTGAGCAATTTCTCCTGCATTACCGTAGCCGACCTGACAGTTGTAGTGAGCTCTATGACATCTTCATCAAGCCCCCTGGATGCTTTACCAACCTCCATGCTAAAATAAGTTTTTTCATGTGTCGCCCCGCCCCTGCTCCACATTATAAACAGCTCCATTGTCTCTGGCTCCATCCCATCATTTTTTAAGCAGGCGGTTGTTCAGCCCCTCCTTAAAAAACCCAACCTAGATCCCTCCCTCCCGAAGAATTACAGGCCCATCTCAAAGCTCCCATTCGTGTCCAAAGTTTTAGAAAAAGTTGTTGCTAAACAACTCAACACATTTCTGAATAACAATAACATCCTTGACAAATTCCAATCAGGTTTCAGAAAACACCACTCCACAGAATCAGCTCTCCTCAGGGTCTCCAATGACATCATGATGGCATCGGATGCAGGTGACTGTGTAGTTCTGGTGTTGTTGGATCTGAGTGCAGCATTTGACACGGTGGACCACGCCATCATGCTAGATAGACTCAGGGAGTGGGTAGGCATCTCAGGGTCTGCCCTCCAGTGGTTTGCCTCGTACCTCAGTGGGAGAAGTTTCTCCGTGGCTGTGGGCCCGTTTTCATCATACAGCACTTCCCTATGCTGCGGCCTGCCCCAGGGTTCTGTTTTACCCCCCCCCCCCTTCTTTTTTCCCTTTACATGCTCCCCTTAGGCCCCTTAATTAGCAAATTCAAGGGGGTCTCGTATCATTGTTATGCAGATGATATTCAGATTTATTTATCTTTCAAACCCGCCAAAACGGAAAATTTAATCACCCTGACTGCATGTCTGTCTGCCATTGAGGAGTGGATGTCAAGCAACTTCCTACAGCTCAATGCATCTAAAACGGAAGTCCTGATCTTAGCGGCTGATAACATTGCCTCTAAGATAGCAAGCCATCTGGGATCATTTAGTGGTAACGTTAGGGCAAATATAAAAAACCTTGGTGTAACTTTCGATCATGCTATGCTACTAGATAAACATATCAAACTTCTGACCCGTACTTGTTTTTTCCACCTCAGGAACATTGCCAAGCTCAGGGGCTTTCTATCAAACGTAGAACTGGAGATGGCTATCCATGCCTTTATCTCATCCCGGCTTGATTATTGTAACGCTCTGTTCTCCTGCCTCAACAAAACATCAATAAACCGGTTACAACAGGTCCAAAATGCTGCAGCCAGATTACTCACTCGGTCCAAAAAAACATGCCACATCACTCCGATCCTTTCCGCCCTGCACTGGCTCCCTGTCCATCTCAGAACACAATTTAAAGTCCTTGTCTTCACATATAGAGCTGTCCATGGCCAAGCCCCCGCCTACATTCACGACCTTATCCACCCTTACAGGATAAACCGGGCCCTGAGGTCCTCCGAGCAAGGCCTTTTAAGGGTGCCACAAACCAGATTAAAAACTAAGGGGGACCGTGCCTTTGAGGCGGTGGCCCCAAGGCTATGGAATGAACTCCCCCAGGACCTGAGAGCCTCAGTCTCAGTGGAGATTTTTAAGGGGCAGCTGAAGACTCACCTTTTCCGACAAGCTTTTGGGGTGTCGGGGGAGGTGAGTTTTTAGCTGTCCTACATTGGTGTTTCGTCCTAAACTGTACTGCTGTGTTTCATGCCTTTTTTTGTACATGTTATAGTTGTATTGTGTACTGTCTGTAGAGCACTCTGTACATTCGTGTTGAGAAGGGCGCTATATAAATTTAAGTTTTACTTACTTACTTAGTTCAATACATAATAATACAATGATCTAATGGATTAAATAATACTAATTATAATTATTTCCAATGTTATTTCCACAGGCTACTGTACTCATGTGAGTGCTTTATGAACTAAAAGATAACATTTTCCTCTATAATATGAGAGATTCTTTTGTAGTAATATAATCCTTAATACTGAAAGAAAAGGGAAAATGTATTCTTTGGATCTAATAAGCTCCTTGAACTTTTCAGACACACATTTCTAAGGCTCACACTTGCTGGCCCCTTGGTATGTTAAAGGGAGGTGATCATCCTATCTTTTCAGATGAGCTAGAAACAAAGAAGTGTGTGTTCATCTGGTTGCCTGTGTGTGCGTCTAAAGATGAAGGCACACATCTGCGAGGTGCATGCGTTTGTTTCGTTGTTTTCCCCTCCTGTTTAACTGGGCACCAGATAAGACTAACTAGCTTGGAACAAATATCAATTGACCATTTCCGATGAGAATAATGGGTCTGCTTCTCTGGAATGCTGAGGGAGTTTGTCTTCTCTCGCTCAGATCCCTCCAACAAAGCTAGCGATTCAAAAGTGTGAATAGATCTATTTTCCTGCGGGTGTGTGTTGCTAGTGATTCGTGGATCAGGAAAAATACGGCAACACTAGTTGTTAAAATTCCATACGATGAAGCGGTATAATTAATAAGCAGCCTATATGTAGGTGTACGCCTAGAGTGTGCATATATTTCTTGATATGTTTATGTATGATATGTATGATATCTACGATAACTTTTCCCTCAAAATAGCCTCACCCAATCGCACCCATGAACTCAGCCTTAGGCTCGGCCAATCAATGACTTGCATGCAGGTGCACTGGCGAATGGGAGGAGAGGAGAGGGCGGGACTAGAGTGAGTTGGCGGAGAGCAGCAGAGAAGATGGCGGCGCTCTGAGAGGTCCCATGCTGACGGAGATTTCGGTATGATATATCCGTTAAATAACAGTTTAGCTCTTAGTTATTGCGTGTGCTACATGTTTTAATCTGAGCTACGGAACAGTTACGGCTTGAGTGGCGTGTGGAAGAGCGGAAGACTCCACGCCATCCGCATTGAAGATTCATCCGGTGTCTTATCATTAACAAGTATAGTTCGCATAGTGCGAGGTGAATGACCTCGCTAGGTAGTGAAAAGTGTTGATTATTCAGCTATATTACTAGCCCGTCGCCAACGTTGGAAGCTTGTCACGCCAGAGGACGAAGAGCCAGCCAGTTCACTGCTACAGACCGGGACGTGTCTGTGGCTCATCTCACCTGCGCTCTCCCTCTCCCTCCCTCTCTCACGCCATTGATACACGGTGCGGTTGGTGAGTAAATAGGCTACCCTGCCACACATGACTCTATCATTCTCAACGGACAGCAACGCGCTCGCGATGGACATGTTCAATTGGTGAACGGTCGGCACATACGTAACGTGGACAATCCGAACCAAAAGGAACATTTAACTGAGAGTGGACATTGAGTGTGATTATGTGTATTGTGCAAAACCGTTTCTGAGGTTACAATTTACATACTAATGTTACTGTTGTGTGAATTGCATTAACGAGCATATGCTGTTGCTATGTGCATATGAGGTTGATCTGCAGTGTATTGTATTAGAGATACATGCTGATAGTGTTGTTTAAGCCAAACTGTGAAAGTGTTACTGAGCCACTCTGGTGAAGTGGATGTTAATATAAGGTTTTGAACATTATATGGTGGTTACAGCTTGATAGGGAAACTATTCCTATATGGTTTACATTTGATATATATATATATATATATATTTTCTATTTTTAATTTACTTTTCTATTTTACCTAGTATAAGACTAGTATTTAGTATAATAAATAACCACTCATTTTTCAACTTTTACACTATTGCTTTTATTGTGGTGTTTTTCCATCTTCTCTGAAGTAGGGGCGTCTCATCCTCTGTCTTTAAAGTATAGTAGTTAGGGGGAATACAGGGTAAGTCACACACACCGATACTTACTGATATCCTGTTCTTTAGGTCTTCACCGTGACCGGTCCAAATCCTAAAGCCTAAGCTATTGTACTTCAACTGAGCAGGCAGAGTAGACACGAGACTAATAGGCCTGGGGGTTAGGGACCTAGATCTTCTGACTTCCAGCCATTCAGGGAAGAGTGATTTACCCCTACTAAGCGGACGTAGGTCCCGTCCGCTACATAATGGCGTCACGAACAGGATAATTTCTTGTAGCTTTATAGTTTATGCTTCATCATGTCTGAGATGGAAGAGATAAAGAAGCAAGTTGAGGATCTCCAGAAAACAGTTACAGCTCAGACAGCTAAGCTGGAGGAACAAGCGGCACTCCTTGATCAGGCCAGACAAGATCAGAGGGAGGCTCTGATGATGGCTAAGACTGTTATCGAACAGCAGGCCAAGACCCCTGCATCTTTGTATATTCCAAGAGAGAGAAAATGTTCCGATTTCACCGGTAGCCCAGCCCAAGGTGAACCATGCGTTGAGGAGTGGATAGCATCCATGAAGTCTAGTTTCAAGATAGCCAGAGTTCCAGAAGAAGATACAATCGAGTTGCTCAGACAGCACCTCAAGGGAGAAGCAAAACTGACGGTTAGGTTTCTGTTAAGTGAAGGAAATACTGATGATACAAAAGTCTTTGATGTTCTGGAGAAAACATATGGCGACAAGGGTCCCCGTTGGTGCTCGCCTTAGAGAGTTTTATGACAGGAAGCAAGGGCCAGGTGAAAAGATACGTGCATATGCTTATGATCTTCAGGAAAAACTGCGTAAGCTGAAACGGCGAGACCCGGAGCGAATTCAAGATCCCGACAAAATGCTGAAAGAACAATTTGTACTTGGGCTAAGAGATGACTTCTTACGGCGAGAAACAAAGAGACAGGAGAAAGCACAACCAGCTCTGGCCTTCCTTGACCTGATGAATGCGGCCATCACATGGTCTGAAGAAGAAGAAGCCCCCGCAGCTGCAGACAGAGGCCCAGTGCGAGGAGCGGTTCATGCAACAGCTGCTGAAGAAGCATCTTCTCCACTGACCTTGACATCACTCCACGAAGCTATCCAAAGTCTTGCCGCCCGCCAGGAGGAGCTCTTCAAAGCAGTTCATGGCAGGCAGCAGGCTGCAATGCCTACTAGACCTATTAGACCACCTCTAAGAGACGACGAAGGGCGACTCATTTGCTATTCCTGCAATCAACCTGGTCACACGAGCCGCATGTGTCGGCAGGGTAAACCAGCAGAGCATAGGGCGAAGATGGCAGCCGTTGCCACAACAGAGGGCCAAGCCGAAGGCGACACACAAGGCCATAGCGGTTTGGCTAGTGGTTTGGCTTCAGCTGGCATTAGAGCTGTTACCCAGGCTAACGAGAGGGACTCGGCAACTTCTAGTGGTGCATTTGGGGAGTGCTTCACAATTGATGTTTTGATAGATGGTGTAAAGACCAGCTGCCTTTTAGACACTGGTTCCGAGGTCACTACCATTCCAGAGAGCTATTTCCGGGAACATTTCCAGGGGACTGAGTGCTGTCTGTCAACAGCTAAATGGGTTCGTCTAACAGCGGCTAATGGCCTTGAAATTCCAGTGGTCGGGTGTTTGGAGGCCGATATTGAGTGTATGGGCAGACTGTTGAAGGGTCGGTGTGTTTTTGTGCTGAAGGACAGTTGCAGTGGCAAGAAGGAAAAGGGAAAAGCACCTGGTATTTTAGGGATGAACGTAATCGGAGAGCTCAAGGGCTTTCTGACTGATTTCAAGGGTATTAAGAAGCTGGACCGAGGTACTCCACAGCCAGGCCATGCCAGCCTACGCCGTATACTGGCCACCATGGAAGAAGAGAAACGGTGTGTGGGTCCAAACGGACGGATAGGGTTCGTAAAAGTTGCAGGGAAGCAGGCTGTCACCATCCCCCCGTTCAGTGAGAAGGTGATTGAAGGTCGCTGTAGGATACCACCCAGAGCAACATGCAAAGTGCTGGTTGAGGCATCTGCCAGTGCCAGTCTCCCTCGCGGTCTACTGGTGGCTAATGTTCTGGCCCAGGCTACTGAGGGGAAGGTCCCAGTGCGCATACTCAACTCAAGTGAGAAGACCATCACATTGTTCCCAAGATGCAGGGTGGCAGAGTTGAGTAAGCCCGATGCGATCGTACCAAGGGAGGTAGTGTCCGTGGAGGAGGTGAATGGAGGAGTGTACGTGAGGAAGGTCAGCTGTGGAGAGGTCAAGTCAGTAGAGGGGGATGGACCACTGTCTGTTCCGGTACACGCCAATCTCGAGGGTCTGACACCACCTCAGGTGCAGAAGCTGGACAACCTTCTCAAGAAACACCGGGATGTGTTCTCCGAGCATAAAAGTGATTTTGGGTACACCACCACGGTGACCCACCGTATTCAGACTGGAGATGCAAGGCCAATTAAGCAAAGGCACCGGCGTATACCTCCACACATATTTCAAGAGTTTAAGAAACACGTGCAGGACTTGGTTGCACAGGGGGTACTCAAAGAAAGCTGCAGCCCGTGGGCCTCCCCTGCTGTAATTGTCATTAAGCCAGACCAATCCGTACGGTTCTGTTGTGATTACCGTAAGCTAAACGTCGTCACGTGGAAGGACGCCTACCCGCTCCCAAGGGTTGAGGAGTCATTGGATGCCCTTGGAAAGGCGAAGCTCTTCTCGTCGCTAGATTTGACAGCAGGCTATTTTCAGGTGGCTGTTCATGAAGACGATCAGGAGAAAACGGCTGTTACCACCCCATTTGGCTTATTCCAGTGGACTAGAATGCCATTTGGTCTGTGCAACGCCCCTGCCACATTTCAGAGGCTAATGGAGGTAGTTCTAGGCGATCTGGCATTTGACGTGTTACTGATATACCTGGACGATGTCCTGGTCTTTTCCAGCGATTTCGATAGCCACTGTGAGAAACTGGATCTAGTATTCAGTCGTCTGAAGGAACATGGGCTTAAGCTTAAACCGAGCAAGTGCTTCCTGTTAAAGTCAGAGGTCAAATTCTTGGGCCATATTGTTTCTGCGGAGGGTGTTCAAGTGGACATGGAAAAGGTCAAGGCACTCCGTGAGTGGCCGGTGCCCAGGAGTACAAAAGATGTGCGGCAAGTGGTTGGGTTTATGTCATACTACAGGCGTTTCGTTCCGAACTTCGCCCATCTAGCAAAGCCGTTACATTCTCTAATGGGAAAGGGTAAGAAAGAGAGTGGAGGCCAGTCTGTTCCCTTTGTGTGGAGTAGAGAGTGTCAAGAGGCTTTTGATAAGCTAAGGGAGCACCTTATGTCATCTCCGGTACTTGCGTACCCTGACTTTTCACTCTCCCTTTCACCCTTACCACTGATGGGAGCCTTCTTGGGTCTTGGGTGGGGGCAGTGCTCAGCCAGAGGCAAGAGGCAGGGGGGGGTGGAGCGCGTTGTCGCCTTTGCTAGTCGAGGCCTCCGGGGTTCCGAGCGAAATGACAAGAACTAAAGTGCATTGCATTTAAGCTCGAGTTACTAGCCCTTAAATGGGGAATAACAGAAAAATTCCGGGACTTCTTAATGTACTCTAGATTTGTTGTAGTGACTAATCATAATCCTCTGCGCTATCTCGAGACAGCTAACCTCGGGGCAGTGGAGCAGAGGTGGGTCGCCCAGTTAGCCGAGTATGATTTTGAAGTGCATTATAAGCCGGGGCGGGAGGACGTGCTGTCTCGGCTCCCTCGAGCACAGGAGCCTGAGGTCCCTCGACAGCCTGAGGTCAGCGACACTGATAAAGACTTTCTGGTCATTCAGGCTGAGGAAGTGCGTGCCTGTCTATGGCCTGGATGGGACCGAAGGCAAACGCAAGAAAGCCTAGTGTGCAGGTGGCTTCTCAAGCTGCTGTTACAGCGAAGGTTTCTGGGTATAGCTGGGAGGAGCTTCAGCAACTTCAGGCAGACGATCCTGTCGTGGGCCCTATTGCAAGGGCAACGAAATGTAACGCTCGGCCCAATAAGAATCAGTTACAGGAAATGGCCCCGGAACTAAAAAAACTGGCCTCGCAATGGGATCGACTGAGCATCCGTCATGGTATCCTATTTCGTAGCATTTGTGATCCCAGAGACGGCGAAGAGGTGCACCAGTTGGTATTACCGGAGTCCATGTGGAGACATGTGTTCAGTATGGAGCATGAGCACGGGGGTCATTTTAGTCAGAAGAGTACACTTGCACGGATGACGCGCAGTTTTTACTGGCCCTCAATGAGCCGAGATGTACAGGAGTGGGTGAAGCAGTGTAAGCGTTGCGCACTTGCCAAAGACGTATTTCCAACTATCCGAGCCCCATTGACATGCACTAATGTGACCACACCTCTGGAGGTGCTGGCCATGGATTACACCCGATTAGAGATGTCTGTGGGTGGCTATGAAAATGTTTTAGTCATGACTGACATGTTCACGCGGTTTACAATGGCTGTACCCACGAAAGACCAGTCTGCTAAAACTACAGCCAGGGCCATTGTCAAGCACTGGTTTGTGTATTATGGCTGCCCCTCTAGGCTTCACTCAGACCAGGGGCGCAGCTTTGAAGCTAGTGTTATCAAAGAACTCTGTCGTATCTATGGCATCTCCAAGAGTCGTACAAGCCCATATCACCCCCAGGGCAACGCTCAATGCGAGCGATTCAATAGAACGATGCATGATATGCTTAGAACTTTGACGCCAGAGAGGAAGCGTAATTGGAAGGAGTATCTTCCTGAGCTTGTGATGGTTTATAATAGTCATGTTCACTCCTCGACGGGATACCCCCCGTTTTATCTCCTCTTCGGTCGAGATGCACGACTGCCTCAGGACATTCTGGGGGGAAGAGACTTGGAGCCCAGTGACATTGACAACCTCGATGATTGGGTCCTCGACCACCACGAGAGGCTGAAAGTGGCAGCGGAGGCAGCTGGGGACGCCGCTCAGGATGCGTCACGGCGGCGCAAACGTCTCTACGACCGGAAGTCACGCGCTGCACTTGTCAGATCGGGTGATCGAGTACTGCTAAGGAATCATCGACCAAGGGGAAGGAACAAGATCCAGGACAAGTG
Organism: Ilyophis sp. 1 JC-2022; assembly: GCA_022702515.1. NCBI lineage: Eukaryota > Metazoa > Chordata > Actinopteri > Anguilliformes > Synaphobranchidae > Ilyophis > Ilyophis sp. 1 JC-2022. The sequence continues at coordinate 60,404,578 of CM040404.1, forward strand.
GGAGCCAGAGCCATATTTAGTTGTCAAGCAGAACCACCCCGACTTACCTGTCTTCACAGTCAGGCCCGAAACTGGGGGGCCGTCAAAAGTAGTGCATCGAAATCAGATGAAACATTGCACCTTTCAGACACCTATTAGAGAAGCAGTTGCTCCCAGGCGCAAGAGAGCTGCATCTGGTTCAGACACTGACTCTGTAGGGTTAGTTTGCATTCCTCACACCCTTCACAACACACCAACACCAGGCGAGGGTAGGGGGGCTGGTCAAGGGGAGTTGCGGGATGTTGAGCCAGAGGCAGTCTTGGGTGGTAGCCTGGGGGAGGTATCTGATCATGAAAGTGCCTCTAATGCTAGCTTTGGGGAGGGGTCTGTTATAGGGGGTTTATCTGAAGATGCAGATAATTCAGAGTCAGATAATGAGTCTGTAATTGTGAGACGCCCACAGAGGAACACTAGGGGTCAGTTACCTGTGAGGTATCGGGAGGGGTATGTTCTGAAGTGAGCTCCTTTTCCTTTGTTATCTTTTGTTTTGTTATGTGATTTTGTTTGACACTAACAAAAATCTAAAAGAAATGAATGCATGTGTACTTCTGTTCTTGGTCTATTGATGTTACATTGTATGAAAAAAAAAAAGAACATTCACTGTGGTTTAGCAAGGGACCCAAACATTGGAGAAGTCTATGATGTGGCAGGGTTTGGAAGGGGGGAATGTAGGTGTACGCCTAGAGTGTGCATATATTTCTTGATATGTTTATGTATGATATGTATGATATCTACGATAACTTTTCCCTCAAAATAGCCTCACCCAATCGCACCCATGAACTCGGCCTTAGGCTCGGCCAATCAATGACTTGCATGCAGGTGCACTGGCGAATGGGAGGAGAGGAGAGGGCGGGACTAGAGTGAGTTGGCGGAGAGCAGCAGAGAAGATGGCGGCGCTCTGAGAGGTCCCATGCTGACGGAGATTTCGGTATGATATATCCGTTAAATAACAGTTTAGCTCTTAGTTATTGCGTGTGCTACATGTTTTAATCTGAGCTACGGAACAGTTACGGCTTGAGTGGCGTGTGGAAGAGCGGAAGACTCCACGCCATCCGCATTGAAGATTCATCCGGTGTCTTATCATTAACAAGTATAGTTCGCATAGTGCGAGGCGAATGACCTCGCTAGGTAGTGAAAAGTGTTGATTATTCAGCTATATTACTAGCCCGTCGCCAACGTTGGAAGCTTGTCACGCCAGAGGACGAAGAGCCAGCCAGTTCACTGCTACAGACCGGGACGTGGCTCATCTCACCTGCGCTCTCCCTCTCCCTCCCTCTCTCACGCCATTGATACACGGTGCGGTTGGTGAGTAAATAGGCTACCCTGCCACACATGACTCTATCATTCTCAACGGACAGCAACGCGCTCGCGATGGACATGTTCAATTGGTGAACGGTCGGCACATACGTAACGTGGACAATCCGAACCAAAAGGAACATTTAACTGAGAGTGGACATTGAGTGTGATTATGTGTATTGTGCAAAACCGTTTCTGAGGTTACAATTTACATACTAATGTTACTGTTGTGTGAATTGCATTAACGAGCATATGCTGTTGCTATGTGCATATGAGGTTGATCTGCAGTGTATTGTATTAGAGATACATGCTGATAGTGTTGTTTAAGCCAAACTGTGAAAGTGTTACTGAGCCACTCTGGTGAAGTGGATGTTAATATAAGGTTTTGAACATTATATGGTGGTTACAGCTTGATAGGGAAACTATTCCTATATGGTTTACATTTGATATATATATATATATATTTTCTATTTTTATTTTTCATTTACTTTTCTATTTTACCTAGTATAAGAAGACTAGTATTTAGTATAATAAATAACCACTCATTTTTCAACTTTTACACTATTGCTTTTATTGTGGTGTTTTTCCATCTTCTCTGAAGTAGGGGCGTCTCATCCTCTGTCTTTAAAGTATAGTAGTTAGGGGGAATACAGGGTAAGTCACACACACCGATACTTACTGATATCCTGTTCTTTAGGTCTTCACCGTGACCGGTCCAAATCCTAAAGCCTAAGCTATTGTACTTCAACTGAGCAGGCAGAGTAGACACGAGACTAATAGGCCTGGGGGTTAGGGACCTAGATCTTCTGACTTCCAGCCATTCAGGGAAGAGTGATTTACCCCTACTAAGCGGACGTAGGTCCCGTCCGCTACATATAAAGTACTGGACTTCCATTTGATACAACGTTGACTATAAACGGCAATGTGCGTAAAAACCGCCTCTTACATGGCACAAAATCACGAATTGGGCTCCACAATATGCATATACCCCATTGTGATAACATAGCTAAAGCATTTTAAAATCAGCTTTAATTCTATCGTAGCTACACTGTAGCTATACTCTGTAGGCTATACTCGCAAGGATGGAAACAAAGGACTTTTTATAATATTGGCAAGTTCGTAAACCCAGGAGGTGATCATCAAAGACTGACTTCATTTGCAATATGCGATCGAGTTGCAAAGCACCTTCACACAATTATGAAACAAATGTCAAACGAAACATCAAACCATTATACACTCTTATCTAAGCGATTAGAAGCATTCACAAAACAACATCTAAACTATTCACAATTATATTAGCAAAGCTAGGTGAGTAGCAGAACGATTACCAAAGCAAATGGCTAAACCATTCACAATAGGCTCCCATTTGTAGGCTATATCCAGTAGCTAATCGAGTAGCAGAACCAGGAGTAATGCACATATAGCCAAATTAACTAGCAAAACAATTTGTCACGCTATGTCATTCGCTAAGAACAAATCTTTTTGAACTAATCTTTAAAGTGAACTGAGTGTACCGGATCGTCACTCTCAATGATGCGTTCATATGCTTGCGTGCGCGTCAGCAGTCAGGAACTGTAGCGAACTGTACTGACCACAGACTACCCCTACTACCACAGTTCAGTGAGTCCTACTGAACTGACTAGCCTATATGAACTGCTGACTACCGCACCGCAGTAGCCTTCATAATTGTCAACCGAATCAGTTACTCTCGGCATAGGCTACGGGCTATTCAGTAGCCTAATAAATTAGCAACAAATGGCGGGGGTATTAGTAAAATAATATAGCCCGGTCAACTATTTTTTGGTAGTTTCACATTTTAAAAATATAGCCTGCAATCTTACAAAATGATCGGAACCTGTGGCCTACCTGTAGGTCTACTGGCTTCTGACGTCCACCCAGCGTAACGTTACCGAAAGCAAAACGGTGCAAGCATTTCTAATCAAAATCACATAGGCTACTGTAGGCTATATTGTACATTTTCCATGTAGGCCTATTCTGTGACTATCAAACTAAGAGTTAATGAAAGTCTGACCGTTATTAAACGATTTCAAATCTGTAATAATGATATTGATTAAATAAAGCACATTTGTGTTTTCTTTTGTATCGAAATAAATATAGGCTATTTTAAGTAGGCCTAATATGCTATAACCATGTTTTATATAGGCTACACAAATATAACCAATATGTGGCTATACGTTTGTCTCTTCTTTACACTTGAAATTCAGTAAGAAGTCTAGCTAAAGCCCTTTTCTTTGAGTCTACATCACGCACTGCGTGAATGATTGCTATTTTAATCTGAACCGCTATTTTAATCTAGTAGCCTACTGACGAACTGGATGAATAATACCACTAGGCTACATCAGTGCACCTAGCTCAACCCTTTGTATAAGGGCTCCCCCATAGATGACTAAACATCGACATTCAATTTGGGAGAAAAAATCATATGCTTTAAAAAAAAAAGGTTAAACTATGGCCCTTGTCATTCTTTTGACAACTTTGCCATTTGAAAACGCAATAGGTTACTTACCACAAAATAGTCATAACTTGAGAACACATCATATCATATATTTCCGTAGCTTCTAATCCATATTTAAAACGCTCACCTGGAGCGGCCATATAGTAGCCTAATCCATAAAACTATTTTAAGGAAAAAATACAAAAAGTTCATATGAGGTTTATAGAAAAAGTTTATATTTGTTACTTGCAGTGCTTTTGACTGGAATCATTTTGCACAATACCTACGAATGATATACTGAACTACGAGTAGCTATAGTGAACTGATCATGCATGCTGTTGGAATATTCATGCGCTTGCGCAATTGACCCCAGTGAACGAATCACATAGTCAGTGACTAGAATCTTTGTACTGAACTGAACTGAACGATTCGAATCAGTAAAGTGATTCGTAATTTCCACCACTATTAGCTTCGCAGCTACCTCAGCATGTGGTTCAGCATGTAGCCCAGCAAGTAGTCCAGGAAGTCACAGAACCAATTGCATTGCACAAAACAAGTAGCTGAGTAAGTAGCAACTCTAAGGCTATAAATATAACCATACTTGGGATTTTCGCGGACCTCGATTGTAATTGTTGACGGGGGGGGGGTGCAATCAATAACATTCGTTTATTTAACGTATGTACCGCGGGTGTGCGTCCGCTTCTGCGTTTTTCAAACCACACACCGCATGTTGGCTATTTCAGCACCACGCGTTGTCCACCTACTTATTGATTCACTACTAGGGGTTCAGCGTCAGTGCAGCCCGCTGCCTGATTGTCTGTGCGTGTCATTCACTCTCAACATGGATAAAAGTACAATAAGCATTCTTCAGGTGTGGGTAGATTCTCTATTCGGACATTATAGCCGATACGTGGGACTGTCGGTTCGATATTGTAAAAAAAAAATCAAATCTCAAAATTATCTGGCGGGCCAAATATTATTGCTGGCGGGCCAACAATGGCCCGCGGGACGCCTGTTGCCGACCCCTGCATTATATCAATGCAAAAATACGTAGGCTATATACTTTGTATAAAAAGTTGTTTCTGTCTGGCCTAGTACATGTTTCATGCTCAAAAACAAATAAAAAAGTAGGCTGAAGTTGGTTTCTTATTTTCAGCTCTGGATTAATTATGGTGAAGGCTTAAGCGGTCCAAATAGCAAGATCAGGACAGCTTTTAGAGGGTTTATTAGTTTTGGCCATTCTAATTTTTTCCCGGCCCAAATATGTTTTCTATGCCAAAAGCGGTGCCGAAAATGGGTCTGCAGCCTAATTTAGCCCCATTCACAATACCAGTAGGCTAGCTAAGCAAGTAGCAGAACCAGTAGTAAGCTAGTAGCTAAACGAGTAGCAAAGCCATTCGTAAAGCCATTCGCAAAGCCACTCGTAAAGTCATTTGCAAAGCCACTCGCTAAGCCACTCGTAAAGCCATTTGCAAAGCCACTCATAAAGCCATTCGCAAAGCCACTCGTAAAGCCACTCGCAAAGCTATTTGCAAAACCACTTGCAAAACCACTTGCACAGTCACTCGTAAAGCCATTCGCAAACCCACTCGTAAAGCCATTCTCAAAGCCATTCTCAGAGCCACTCGTAAAGCCATTCGTAAAGCCGCTCGTAACTAGCTTTGCGGTTAGCTTTGCAGCTAGCTCAGTAAGTGGTTCAGCAGATAGCCCAAAAAGTAGCTCAGCAAGTAACAAAACCAATTGCATTGCACAACGCAAGTAGCTGAGTAAGTAACAAAACCAATAGCACCACACAATGCAAGTAGCAAAACCAGTGGTATTGTAATGCATGCTGTAACGCATATGTAAAGGTTTTGGCGCTAACCACCCCCCATACTTATCTGTATGTCCGAAATGTCCGTCTGTTTCAGTGTTAAGTGTGTTTAAGAGTGTTAGTTGGGCCGGGCGGCTACCCTGGGGCAAGCTATTCTGTGGTGTGGGTGGTCACAAGTGTGTGTGTCAAGGTTCAAGGTTCAAGGTTCAATTTTATTGTCAACTCTACTATATATACAAGACATACAGAGGATTGAAATTTTGTTCCTCTCATCATCCACGGTGCAATAAAAGAAAAAGATAAACATAAAATACAAACACATACACAATATAAAAAGATATAAATCTAAAAGTGCGTGAAAATATAAAATACAAGTAAATCTAAAACTAAGATACATATAGTGCAAATGGACGCAGTGCAAGTATGGATGTAATGTTACAGTGCAAATAGCAGCAATTTTATCAAAATAAATAAAATAAAAGTGGCTGGTGCCAATAGTCTGTCAAAAGTGTCATAATCCAGAGTCAGTGGGGGCCAGCGATTTATGGGGGGGGGTTAAAGGTGTCGTAGTCCAGAGTCTGTGGGGGCAGGGGGCAGAGAAGGGAGGGGGGAGAGCTGAAAGAGAGTTCAGCTTCCTGACCGCCTGGTGGATAAAGCTGTCCCTCAGTCTGCTGGTCCTTGCCCGAAGGCTCCTCATTCTCCTCCCAGACGGCAGGAGACTGAAGAAGCGGTGTGAGGGGTGAGTGGGGTCGCCTGCAGTGCAGAGTGCTTTGCGGACCAGGCGTGTGTCATAAATGTCCTGGAGAGAAGGGAGGGGGGCACCAATGACCTTCTCAGCTGCTCTCACTATACGCTGCAGGGTCTTTCGGCAGGATGCAGTACAGGCCCCGTACCACACAATTATGCAGCTGGTGAGGATGCTCTCAGTGGTGCCACGGTAGAATGAACGCATGATGGGGACTGGGGCTTTGGCTCTTTTCAGTTTGCGGAGGAAATAGAGCCGCTGCTGAGCTTTCTTGGCCAGTGATGTGATGTTGGTGTTCCAGGAAAGGTCCTCTGTGATGTGCACACCCAGAAACTTGGTGCTGCTCACTCTCTCCACAGCCATGTTGTTGACGGTCAGTGGAGGGTGCTGGGTGTGTTTTTTCCTGAAATCGACAACAATCTCCTTCGTCTTCTCGACGTTAAGAATGAGATTATTGTCGCTGCACCATCTGGTCAGTTGGCTCACCTCGTCTCTGTAGTTTACTTCATCGTTCTTTTTGATGAGACCCACCACTGTTATGTCGTCCGCAAACTTGACGAAGAGATTGGAGCTGTATTTTGGTGAACAGTCATGGGTGAGTAGCGTGAAGAGCAGGGGGCTGAGCACTGCTCCTTGGGGGGCCCCTGTGTTCAGGATGATGGTGCTGGATGTGTTGCCGCCGACCTGAACCGTCTGCGGTCTTCCCGTCAGGAAGTCCAACACCCAGTTGCACAGGGAGGTGTTCAGTCCTAACCGGTCCAGTTTCTGTATCAGCTGTTGGGGGATGATTGTGTTGAAAGCTGAACTAAAGTCTATGAACAGCATCCTCACGTATGGGTCATTGGAGTCCAGGTGGGTGAGAGCTGAGTGGAGGGCGGTGGAGATTGCGTCATCAGTGGACCTCTTGGCCCGGTATGCAAACTGAAAGGGGTCCAGGGAAGGAGGGAGGATAGATTTGACATGCTGCATGACCAGTCTTTCGAAGCACTTCATAATAATGGAAGTCAGTGCTACGGGACGATAGTCATTGAAGCCGGATGGAGAAGCCTTCTTCGGAACCGGGATGATGGTGGTGACTTTGAAGCATGTAGGGACAACAGCTTGGCTCAGGGAGGTGTTAAAAATGTCTGTGAGGACATCAGTGAGCTCCTCCGCACAGTCCTTCAACACACGACCAGGTATGTTGTCCGGGCCCCCAGCTTTGCGAGGGTTAATCCTAGAGAGGGATCTTCTCACACTGGCTGGAGACAGGGACAGCACCCGGTCATCTGGGCCGGGGGGTGTTTTTTGTGCAGGAGTGTTGTTGAGATCTTCAAAGCGTGCGAAGAAGTCGTTCAGGTTGTTCAGCAGAGTGGTGTCGCTGTCACAGGGTCGGGGTTTGTAGCCAGTGATGGTCTGAATCCCCTGCCACAGGCTCCTTGTGTCTCTGCTGTCACTGAAGCGGTGGGCTATCCTTTCTGTGTACTGTCTTTTTGCTACTTTGATGCCACGGGACAAGTTGGCCCTAGCTGTTCTCAGGCCAGCCGCATCTCCTGCTCGGAAAGCAGCATTTCGGGCTCTCAATAACCTATGGACCTCCCCTGTCAGCCATGGTTTCTGATTTTCCCGTACTGTGATGGTCTTGGTCTCCGTTACATCATCGATGCATTTGCTAATATAGGAAGTAACAGTGTCTGTATATTCCTGAATGTTGACCTGGTGATTGTAAGTGGCTGCCTGCTTAAACATGGCCCATTCTGTGGTGTTAAAACAGTCATTTAGTGCTGAGGAGGCATCGTCTGGCCACACCCTTACCTGCTTCTGAACTGGTCTGATGACTTTGACCCTTGGCCTGTACGCTGGTGTTAGCATGACAGTGATGTGGTCAGAAGAGCCAAGATGGGGGAGGGGTGATGCCTTATATGCTCCTCGCTGGGTTGTGTAAACAAGGTCCAGTGTATTGTTTTCCCGTGTTGGAAAGTCAATTTCTTTTCAGGGCTTATTATAACTATACACCGGATTTAGTGTGGTGTGTGACTGGAACGGGGCACGCTTACCTGGGGGGGGGGGGGGTCAAGAGAACAGACCGGCATCATCCCCTGTCAAAGCTTTTGTGTATTTTTATGAATTTTTGTTATAAAATATTGGCTTTTTATCTTTTACTCAGGTTGTTAGTGTGCTGTTTGGAGAGTGGTGGGTCACCTGCATATTAACAGGTGTAAAGGGGAAGGGATTAGGACTCCGTCGCCTGTTTTTCCTATTACATTTTTGGCATAGACGGCAGGACCCACTGGTTATACTCTTCTACATAATTGTTATGGTCACTTTGTGTTATGTGTGAAAAGCATAAAGTGAACAGAGCTGAAGTGCACTTTTTTTTGTCACAAATGTATAAAGAAATGACAACATAGGTAGGCCTACGCTATGCATGGATGTTTTTCCCGGTAGCCTACTGTAACTGTATGTGCAGTGGTAGCGATAGCCAACCGAACTATTTCGGCTTTTCTGTAATGACCGTCTTTAAAACAAACGTTTGTAAAAACATGTAGCCTGGCACACTTATTTATATATATATTTTTACATTAATGCAACAACATGACCTTAACCAGATGATATTCTGCGTTTAAAATTGTTTAAGTAACAGGCTAAAAGTGAACAGTTAATATTGTAAACATGTCTTTGCCTTTGCCATACAACAAAGATATTATTTAATGTGGGGAAAACATTATTGTATGAGAAAACCATAACATGTGCACACTGTTTTAGTCCAAAATAAAATTACACTTTAGTACCCGGCGGGGATCGAACCCAGCTCTCCGACTTGGTAAGGCTATGTAATTATACATAACATAAATATTTAAGTTTGATTGCAATACTTATACAATCTTAGCATATTGTACTATTTTGCTAAGTTGAATGGACTTAAATAATCACTTTTTAGATAGCACCACGCCCCCCTGCGGCACCTGGCCAGGTTCTCATTGGCTAAAGGCTGATTTATGCTCTTACAGTGGCAATCAAGAAGACTGCGCCATTTTCTCAGTTTTATTATTTTCAAATTTGGTGAGATAATTTTCTCAAAGTGTCTTTTGCTCGGCAGTGGACAAGTCTGGAATAGGCCTACTTTTGGATTTGACTGCAAGGAGGTTTGTTGACTGCAAATAAGAGGACAGCATCTCCTTTAGTCAAAGTATTTTTTTACGATTGACTGCAAACACGAGACTGCGCCATTTTCCCCGTAAATTTTTTTCGTCGCCAGTGGACAAGTCCGGAATACTTTTGCAAGGAGCTTCATTGACTGCAGTGCCACAACGCCATTTTCTCAACTTCTCCTTTTGTGCACTGAAGGCCGCGGCGCCATTTTCCTCAGTGGAATCGGCATGACGACTGCAATCAGGGAGACATTGTTTTCACCTTTCACCTATTCTACACTCTAAAATTTGTTGAGTTCTGTATCTTCCACGTATGTAATTTTAGGCTGAAGTAGCAGAAAGAACCGGTAATCGCCGTTGAAGAAAATATTTGGAAACTTTAATGTGACCATTGCTAAATTAATATCCTACATGCTTAAGTTATCACTATCACGGTCATATTATTATCACCCTGTGCCTTAACATTAGTTGACGCTTGCTTTATTGTACGGTAAAAACAATAAACTTTAAAACAGGGACTCCCGTTTTTAAAAGGTTGTCTTGTAAAAAAATAAAATAATAATAATTATAATAAAAAGTGACCGGGTAACTACTGTGAACGGCGTGACGGCTGCGTGTGCATGGCGAAACCTGTTGCATTGCATTTGGGCGCCCATGTTAACAGGTTAGAGTAGCCACAAGCCCGCCTGAGCAGCACGGCTTTTAGATATTGAAAAACAGACAGCAGCAGCTCGGCCCGGCTTGGTTTGCTGGAAGGCAGCGCTGCAGCAGCAAGGCTGTCTGTGAACTAAACAGGCGTGCTAGCCACAGCAGTTCAGCGAGGTAGCCGTCAAGCGCCTGGGCCAGAGTACATATTGAAAGAGCTAAGCTACATTTAACTTTTACTCAAGTAACGTATTTCTGCACCAATATATTACTTCTAGGCCTACTTAATTAAAATTGCAGCAAGAGAAAATAGCCTAGTTCTAGCTGAATAATATTTTAGTACTCCACCCCTGGGTTTTTGAACCCATTCAGTCTCTTTTATCCTGATTCCCAAAAATTTGTTATTTCTTTCCACAGTGGTCTCTTTAAATATTGAACCACCCTCACTTCCTAGGCTCCTTCTTGCCTCTTCCCCATCACATTCCCATCCTAACTAAACTAACATTTGATTCTAGATAATGCAAAGTTAGCTTGCCATGGTTTATTGAGAAGTACTTGCCTAATACCCAAGGTTACCCAAACTCAACCAAAAACAAACTTTAATCATTTTAGTGTATACTCAACCATGTAAAAATGTAGTTAATGCATGCTAAAAAAGTAATCTTTATTGTAATAATCTAGGTTTAATGAAGTCCCCTGTCTCATTAGTCTTGTTTCATTGTGTAACGGGTCACACAAAGAGATGCTTTGGAAGTGTAAATATTGTCCTGTTAGTTGTGAAAAGAGAGCTCAGCTATTTAAACACTATAAGCTAAAACATGGAAGCTATGTAAGAACTGAACCATTTTCTTGTTTACATCAGGAATGTCTGTGTACATTCAAATCACTCAATGCACTAAAAACTTACTTATCCCGCTTCCACATCAAAACTGGATCAACAACTAAGTGTACATGTGCAAATTAAGTTTTGCTGTCTGTCATGTGGGTTTCTAGAGTCCTGCTCTGAAGCCGAATACTTTACTCACTTAAAAGTAAACCACAAAGTCCAGTGTCCTTATAAAGACTGTAGCTTTCAGAGCAGTGTGCACTCTACTTTCAATGCACACAAAAGTAAAGCACACAGGGAACAGAACTGGAAGAATTTCGAGTCAGAAATCATTGTCAGTGTTAACAATACAGGTTGTGATGATTTTGGCCTATCCCATGACAGTGATGATGCACAAGAGCATATGTCCCCTGTTGATACAGAGGAGTTGGGCCTAGATGATGTCAGTGAGGAAACCAATGAGTGTGATCTTTATGATTTAGGAAGACAGCTTGAGCACAATTTAGCATCTCTTTTGTTGAAGATGTAAACTATTCTGCACATCCCAGAGAGTGATGTACAAGAAGTGATAAAATAACTCAAATAAGTCAAATAACTGAGCTGTCACAACCACTTACGCTGTGTTCTCACATCGAGCAACTTCGTCACCCAGTTTCCGGAAGTCCATTCATTTTCTATGAAGCTGAGCGACGGTCAGCGACCTGAGCAACTAGGCAACTGAGCGACCAAAATCGGCCGATAAATGTTGCCAGCAATTGAACTTTTGATTGACCATCGGCCGTAACAGCCGACCAGAGTTCCACGCTTCATATTTCTCCATCCGACACGAAACCATTTCGTGAATAATTGTTCCGCTCGATTTCACTCAAATTGTAGCAATGGAGGAGCAGGTAATAATAATGGTCCAAGCCTACCATGTCCTGTTCAATGTATAACATAACCTTAAAGGATATATGTGGCTGTTCTACCAATTTCACATTGAGCCCAAACTACATGTTGAGTTTTATACATATATCTATCTATGTATCTAGATAGATGGATAGTGTCACGAACCAAACACGGGCTGAACCCAAATGCACGACCAAGAGACAGGGAAACAGGAATGGGTGTTTATTAGGAGCTTTGGGGTAGTCCCAAGCTCAACACAAACTTAACACAAAGTCAAAGAGTGTCCAGGAAGTAGCGAACTGCTCCAAACCGGAGCTGGGCTTGTACTGGGCCAGGAGGCCCACACTGGAACCGGATCACGGGAACGAAGGATTGTTCCGAACCGGAACTGGACTTGATCTGGACCGGAAGATCCAACAGGAACTGGATCACGGGAATGAAGGATTGGTTCCGAACCGGAACTGGACTTGATCTGGACCGGGAGGTCCAACAGGAACTGGATCACGGGAACGAAGGTTTTGTTCCGAACCGGAACTGGACTTGATCTGGACCGGGAGGTCCAACAGGAACTGGATCACGGGAACGAAGGTTTTGTTCCGAACCGGAACTGGACTTGATCTGGACCGGGAGGTCCAACAGGAACAGGGTCACGGGAACAAGGTTTTGTTCCGAACCGGAACTGGACTTGATCTGGACCGGGAGGTCCAATAGGAACTGGATCACGGGAACAAGGTTTTTGTTCCGAACCGGAACTGGACTTGATTTGGACCGGGAGGTCCAACAGGAACTGGATCACAGGAACGGACTCTGGACCGGAGGGTCCAACAGGAACTGGGCTGGAGGCAGAGAATCCAACTGCGCAGGCAACGTTAGTCTTGGCGGGGGTACCGCAACACAGACAGGGAGACTGGACTGCTACAGGCTGGATCCATGGAGAACACTGGTCTAGGAACCAAGGAGGTAGATCGGGGGAACCCACAGCAGAGCTTTAGTAAAACAGCACCAACATACAGGAGACCATGAAACGCACGAACAACGTTAACGAACTGGTGCCGAATAGCAGCCAGCGAGAGGTATAAGTAGGGGAGTGAAATTGAAACCAATCACCAAAAGCATGAGGAATGTAACCGAGAGTGATTGACTAATTGACTGGTGCGGAATGCATGCAGGAAGGGGGAAAGGAGATAGGTTGAACCTAAAGTGAGGGAACAGAGAGAATCAGACAGAAGGGGCACGCCCAGCCTGTAGCGACAGGGAAAACACGGACACAGGGAATCCACCATGACACGGGAGGAAAGGGAAAAACATGGAGAACGGACAGGAAGGGAGCGGAACGTTACAGTACCCCCCCCTCAAAGAACGCCACCTGGCGTATCCGGAGGCCTAGTTTTGTCCGGGAACTGCTTGTGGAAGTCCGAGATGAGAGAGTGGTCCAGAATGAGGCTCTTGTGGAGCCAGGACCGCTCCTCCGGGCCATACCCCTCCCAATCGACCAGGTATTGGAAGCCCCGGCCCTTGCGGCGAATGTCAAGTATCCGACTCACCGTGTAGGCCGGGGCGTGGTCGATGATCCGGGGCGGGGGTGGAGTGACCGCCGGGGCACTGAGGGGGCTGGAGGCGACAGGCTTTATCTGGCTCACGTGGAATACGGGGTGGACCTTAAGGGAAACAGGAAGGGAGAGTTTAACAGAAACGGGGTTGACCAGGCAAACAATGGGGAAGGGACCAATAAACCGGGGTTGAAGTTTCTTAGATGACGTGGGGAGAGGAATATTGGCTGTGGACAGCCAGACCTGCTGACCGGCCTTGTACTGCGGGGCTGCGGTCCTGTGACGGTCCGCCAGACGCTGGGTACGGGAGTTTGAGCGGAGGAGTGCGGTGCGTGTGAGTTTCCACATCCGCTTGCATCTTAGGAAGTGGGACTTGACGGTGGGAACTGCCACCTCGGCTTCCTGGGCCGGGAGGAGGGGAGGTTGGTACCCCAATGAGCACTCGAAGGGAGACATCCCCGTGGATGCGCACTTCAGGGAGTTGTGCGCATACTCCACCCAAGGGAGGAAACGGCTCCAGGAAGCGGGGTTGCGAGCAGTGATGCACCGCAGGGCGGCCCCCAGGTCCTGGTTCGCCCTCTCCGCCTGGCCGTTAGTCTGGGGATGGAACCCCGACGACAGGCTAGCCGACGCACCCAGGGCCACACAGAACGCCCTCCACACCTGGGAGGAGAATTGGGGCCCACGGTCCGATACGATGTCGGATGGGATCCCGTGCAGCCTGACAACGTGCAGCACCAGGAGCTCCGCTGTTTCGAGGGCGGAAGGGAGTTTGGGAAGAGGGATAAAGTGAACCGCCTTGGAGAACTGGTCCACAATAGTCAGGATGGTGGTGTTGCCCTCTGACAATGGTAGCCCGGTGACGAAGTCTACCCCAATGTGACTCCAAGGACGGCCCGGGACAGGGAGGGGGTGGAGAAGCCCGGAGGGAGGCTGGTGGGATGCCTTGCTCCTGGCGCAAACGGGGCAGGCTAGGACAAACGCACGGGTATCCCCCTTGAGGGTGGGCCACCAAAAGCTCCTCCTGACCAGGGCGATGGTTCTGGCAACCCCTGGGTGACAAGCCAGACGGGAGGCGTGAACCCATTCCAGAACCTGGGGACGGACGGAGTCGGGCACAAACAGAGAGGGGTTAGGGTTATTGCGGGGATCCGGTTGGGAGGCCTGGGCGGCCTTCACGACTTCTTCGATCTCCCAGGACACCGCAGCCACAATACAGGAAGTGGGTATAATGGGCTCCGGGTCAGCAGGACTGGAGGGGGGGGAAAAAATGCGGGACAAGGCATCAGCCTTGGTGTTACGAGAGCCAGGGCGGAAGGTTATTGAGAAATTAAAACGGGCAAAAAACAGCGACCACCTAGCCTGACGGGCGTTAAGCCTCTTGGCGGACCTAATATACATTAAGTTGTGATGGTCCGTGAGGACAATAAAGGGGTTACCTGCCCCCTCCAGCCAATGACGCCATTCCTCCAGTGCCAGCTTTATCGCTAGAAGTTCCCGGTCCCCGACATCATAATTGCGCTCAGCGGAGGACAGTCTCCGGGAGAAGAAGGCACAGGGATGGAGCTTGCTGTCCAAGGCGGCACGCTGAGACAGAATGGCCCCCACCCCGGTGTCGGAGGCGTCAACCTCCACAGTAAACTGACGGGTGGTGTCGGGGTGACAGAGAATGGGGGCAGTGGAAAATCGAGCCTTGAGTTGTTCGAAGGCCCGTTGAGCCTCGGGATTCCAGCAATAGGGAATGGACGTGGAGGTGAGTTTGGTAAGTGGGGCAGCAATGACACTGTAATTGCGGATGAACCGACGATAAAAATTGGCGAACCCGAGGAACTGTTGGAGGTGCTTACGTGAGGATGGTTGGGGCCATTCTGTCACCGCCTTGACCTTGGTAGGGTCCGCCCGGATACTGCCCTTCTCGATGATGAAGCCGAGGAACGGGACAGACGAGACGTGGAACGAGCACTTCTCGGCTTTCACGAATAGCTGGTTCTCCAGTAGCCGCTGGAGAACCTCCCGGACGTGGAGAACGTGTTCCTGGGGGGATTTGGAAAAAATGAGGATGTCGTCTATATAGACAAAAACACTTTTTCCCGACAGGTCACGCAGGACATCATTCACCATCCCCTGGAAGACTGCTGGGGCATTAGTGAGGCCGAACGGGACCACCAGGTACTCGTAGTGGCCCAACGGGGTGTTGAATGCAGTCTTCCACTCGTCCCCCTCGCGTATACGCACCAGGTGGTACGCGTTACGGAGGTCGAGTTTGGTGAAGATGACTGCCTGGGAGAGGGGTTCAAAGGCAGTGTTAATGAGGGGAAGAGGGTACTTGTTGCGGACAGTAACCTCATTGAGACCCCGGTAGTCGATGCAGGGCCGCAATGAGCCGTCCTTCTTCCCAACGAAGAAGAACCCTGCACCAACCGGGGATGAGGAGGGACGGATTATGCCTGACGCAAGTGACTCGTGGATGTAGGTTTCCATGGCCAGCTTCTCCGGGCCCGACAGGCTGTAGAGGCGACCAGATGGAAGCTTGGCTCCCGCCAGCAGGTCGATGCAACAGTCGTAGGGTCTGTGAGGAGGCAAAGACAGGGCACGTGACTTAGAAAACACTTGTGACAGGTCATGATAATGGCTGGGAACATTGGCTAGGTCGGGTACAGGAGGGATAGGTCTGTTACTCGTGGCCCCCGGGGGGGGTAGAGCAGAGCGGAGACAGTTGGCTAGACAGTGACCGCTCCATGCCAGGATGCGACCAGCTAGCCAATCGATGTGGGGGTTGTGGAGGCGCAGCCAGGTCTGTCCCAGGACCATGGAGGACTGTTTGGAGTGAATCAGTAGGAGTTGGATCGTCTCCCGATGATTGCCAGAAACAACGAGCTGTAGGGGAACGGTGGAGTGGGTAACTAACCCCAGACTCCTACCGTCCAGGGCGTGAGCAGTGATGGGGTTGGGTAAGGCCTCCGTGGGGATCCCGTACCTCTTGACAAAGGTGATATCAATAAAACTGGAATCGGCCCCGGAGTCGATTAGGGCAAATGTAGAGGCGGTGTTGTCCCTCCACAGGAGAGTGACCTTGAATTCAAGGCGGTTCTGGGCCGCATGGTTTGGGATGATGGGGCTCGTCAGTACACCCAGTCTTACTGGCGAGCCCTTTCTTTTGGGCGGATGGGACAAGAAGCTATTTGGTGGCCTGTCTTGCCACAGTAGAAACAGGACTGGGTGCGGAGACGGCGTTGGCGCTCCTCGGCGTCCACCGTGATCTTGCCCAGTTGCATGGGCTCCTCCTCGGGAGACAAAGCGACGACTTTCGGTCCCTGGACGGGAGAGGGTTGGCGAGCCCGGGAAGGGGCATAGGGCGGAAGACGGGAGGGATTCTTCTCTCGCTCGCGGGCCCGGGTTCTGAGACGGTTATCGATGGCGATAGCCAAGCTGATGAGGCCATTGAGCGAGTTAGCTTCCTCCCGAGTCGCTAGCTGGTCCTTCAGCTCCTCACTGAGAGCCTGACGAAAGGCCCCCTGAAGGGAGGTGTCGTTCCATCCCGCCTCAGCAGCGAGGGTGCGGAACTGGATGGCCATCTCCGCTACGCTGCGGCTGCCCTGCCGGACCTGTAGGAGGCGCTGGGTAGCGTCTAGACCGCAGATCGGGTGGTCAAAGACGCGCCGCATCTCCGCGGTGAAGAGGGCGAAGTTGTTGCACGTAGGAGCCTGACTGTCCCAAATAGCTGTGGCCCACTCCAGGGCACTGCCTCCCAGGCTGCTCATGATGAAGGCGATCTTGCATGGGTCGGAGGCGAAGGAAGTGGGCTGCATGCGAAAGACAATGTCACACTTCATTAAAAATTCACGGCACCTCCCCAGCCCCCCGCGGTATAATTCGGGGTGTTGAACTCTGGGCTCCCGGCCAGGAGAGGGGACCGGAACCTCGGGAGACAGTTCGGGTGTTGGGCCCACAGGGATCCGAGGAAGAGGCAGGTGAAGCGCTAGTTGAGCCACCTGCTCCGTAAGCCCCCCCAGCACTTCCAACACGTCGTCCATCCGGCGGCCCTGTTTGTCGCTGACCGCGGACTGGGTGAAAAAGGCGTGGCGGATCTGCTCGAGGTCGGCTGGGTCCATGTTTTCAGACCAGTTCGTTCTGTCACGAACCAAACACGGGCTGAACCCAAATGCACGACCAAGAGACAGGGAAACAGGAATGGGTGTTTATTAGGAGCTTTGGGGTAGTCCCAAGCTCAACACAAACTTAACACAAAGTCAAAGAGTGTCCAGGAAGTAGCGAACTGCTCCAAACCGGAGCTGGGCTTGTACTGGGCCAGGAGGCCCACACTGGAACCGGATCACGGGAACGAAGGATTGTTCCGAACCGGAACTGGACTTGATCTGGACCGGAAGATCCAACAGGAACTGGATCACGGGAATGAAGGATTGGTTCCGAACCGGAACTGGACTTGATCTGGACCGGGAGGTCCAACAGGAACTGGATCACGGGAACGAAGGTTTTGTTCCGAACCGGAACTGGACTTGATCTGGACCGGGAGGTCCAACAGGAACTGGATCACGGGAACGAAGGTTTTGTTCCGAACCGGAACTGGACTTGATCTGGACCGGGAGGTCCAACAGGAACAGGGTCACGGGAACAAGGTTTTGTTCCGAACCGGAACTGGACTTGATCTGGACCGGGAGGTCCAATAGGAACTGGATCACGGGAACAAGGTTTTTGTTCCGAACCGGAACTGGACTTGATTTGGACCGGGAGGTCCAACAGGAACTGGATCACAGGAACGGACTCTGGACCGGAGGGTCCAACAGGAACTGGGCTGGAGGCAGAGAATCCAACTGCGCAGGCAACGTTAGTCTTGGCGGGGGTACCGCAACACAGACAGGGAGACTGGACTGCTACAGGCTGGATCCATGGAGAACACTGGTCTAGGAACCAAGGAGGTAGATCGGGGGAACCCACAGCAGAGCTTTAGTAAAACAGCACCAACATACAGGAGACCATGAAACGCACGAACAACGTTAACGAACTGGTGCCGAATAGCAGCCAGCGAGAGGTATAAGTAGGGGAGTGAAATTGAAACCAATCACCAAAAGCATGAGGAATGTAACCGAGAGTGATTGACTAATTGACTGGTGCGGAATGCATGCAGGAAGGGGGAAAGGAGATAGGTTGAACCTAAAGTGAGGGAACAGAGAAAATCAGACAGAAGGGGCACGCCCAGCCTGTAGCGACAGGGAAAACACGGACACAGGGAATCCACCATGACACGGGAGGAAAGGGAAAAACATGGAGAACGGACAGGAAGGGAGCGGAACGTTACAGATAGATAGATAAAGTGTGCTAGCTTGTGACGAAGATAGATATAGGCTAGCCTATCGCTAGCTAGCGAGAACACATAATTATCAGTTTCATGACATAATTATAAATAATAGAATGCATGGCAAATATGTCTTTGTTATATGTAAAAAAAATGTAAAAAATTGCAGCTGCACGAGCTGACTTCGATGACACAACGGAAAGCTTTTGCCCCGCCCCCAGCCTAGTAGAATTGACCGACTCAGCGACCAAGTTGCTCGCTGTGAGAACGCGGCGTTATGTATATGATAAAGTGAGGGCAGTACTCAAGAAATACTATGCTAATCTAGATGAGTCAGTGGTGAGAGAGGTTACTAGTGCTGTTTCAGAAAGTAACATGATAACAAAATGTTGTGGCAAAGATCGATCCTTGGGAACTGCTAAAAGGAGAGCAGCCAATGTACAGCGACAGTTTCCAGTGGTAATGCCCATAGACTATGTTGTTGAAAAATGCAAGAAACCAGTTGTTTATGTTCCAATACAGCACATGCTCCAGAAACTGTTGAACAAACCTGATGTTTTAGATAAAGCTTTGTCCAAGACAATCCATGTCCCACATGACTACACAACATATAGTGATGGTTTGTGCTTCAAAGAAAACTGCCTTCTTAATACGGATTAACTCACAATTGCTCTTGGACTTTATGTAGATGGTTTTGAAGTATCCAATCCTTTGGGAACATCAAAGCTGAAACATAAAATGTGTGCAGTGTACTGGGTTATTGTCAATATACCTGCAAAGTATAGGTGAACACTCAACTCTCTTCAGCTTGCCCTACTATGCAATACCTCCACAGTCAAAGAATGTGGTTATGCAAAACTGCTGCACCCTCTTATCTATGATCTTGTCTCATTAGAACACCATGGTGTTTACATAGAGCAGCTAGGAACAAGTGTGAAAGGGACAGTCTTGTATGTAGCAGCTGATAACCTTGGTGCCCGCTCAATTGCAGGATTCTACGAGCGCTTCACTGTTGACAAATTCTGCAGATACTGTTTTGCATCCAGGAGTGACACTCGGCAACAAGAGGTACGTTCCGGTTTCTTTCAGCTCAGAGACAAAGACTCCCATGATAGGCACACGCAGGAGGTGCTTAAAGACCCAACATTGAGTCAGAGTTATGGTGTTGTAGGAACAACAGACTACATTTCCATTCATTCCACAGGAAAACCCAAAGGACATTTACAACACAGCCACAGCGTAATGTCCGTTTTAGTGATTCAATCGTGTCACTTTTCCGAGGAAATACGAGACACTAAGGGTCATAAAACTAAAACGGCTAAAACTGAAGACATTCCAGTCTATCAGCCCCATTTTCCTTCACCCCTCTTTTCCTTCTTCCTTCATCGTGCAGCAGCAAAACTGCACAAGAGGAAGCGCTCCATTTTTCGTCTTCTCCTTTTACTAGCTACATAGCTACAAAGGTGGATCTCCATTGCACCAGCAACACCGCTGCATGCAAGGAACAAGTTAGCTTGCCTATGGCATCTAACACTAGGACTGAATTAACGCAACTCCGACTGTTCCTGCACGGACAAAGACGCAAACCAGGCGGTAACAAAGACGTTGGACCGGGCCAACCAGCAGAACTCCCTACCAGGATAAGAAAGGCCAAAGGAGACGCCCTGGCCACCCACCTCATGGACAAAGCCAGCTGTAATCAACTCACCGCGGACTTCAGTAAGACTGATCAAACATCCCAGGCATAGTTTAGGATTTTAGTCTGAATTGTTTATCTGTAATTTGATTGTATCTCGACTTTGTGCGATAATAATAGCTGTATAAACTTGTTGCGCTGGTTAGCAAGCTAGCCGGCTGGTCTATCGTTTTATAGCTAATGTGGTAGTACTGTTAACTAACCAAAGCAGGCCTCATGGTTTGCTCCTCTTCTTTAACATTTACTAACATTTGTGTGATATGATCTCATTTTAGCTTACTGTAGATGGTTAACCGAAGTGCGTGAACTTATTTATAGTAACGTTAGATTTGAGATCAATAACCACCATCGTGCTGCGATACAGCCAGTTTACGCCATACTCCTTTGTTCTCTGAGCACACATGGCATGCACACACACACACCCCTACGCATGCACACACGTGCGCATACCCACAGAAATACTCCAATGCACGCACACAACACGATATGTCTTAAGTAGAATGTGATATTCCTGTTTTTCCTTGTTTAATAAATCTATTTTTGTTAAACCTGGTGTCTGTTTTGATATCATATGAACACGAGGGCTGAGTCAACCTAATCATTAGAATGTAACATCTTCAAACCTTATGAATTATTAGTGCTTTGATGGTAAATTGAAGTAGTAGTAATTATAATCCATAATAATCAAAATGAGACAAAATAAGGGTAAACCTCATTATTCCATAGTTATTGCCTATATTTCTGGAATCCCATGTAAGAGTTTATATATATATAGAGGCATATTCCTTACATGTATTGGTGACCCGTCCAAGGATATTCCATACATAATTGGTGCCGCGTGAGGACTCTGATGATTCAGAAATAATATTACGAATCATCTTGCTCATTGCTACCAGATTCGTACATATTCTCTACATTAGTTGGTGCCCAGGTGAAGACTGGTAAGACGGACATGTTTTATTTGTCTATCACTACTATTGCTAAATGTATATGTAAACTGCTTGCATGAGTAATACTCCACATGTAAGAATATAGAGGCATATTACCTACATTGTGAAGTGAGCATGTCCTCTCACTGAAAATCTGAAGTACTTTCATGTTGTCACCGGTTACCCTCCTGACATCATGCATGATGTCTTGGAAGGCATCTTTCCTATCGAGTTGTCTCTGTCTTTCAGACCTGATGGCTAAGAGATACTTTACCCTAGACTTGATAAATCAGGCTATCAAGTCCTTCAGTTACACGTTTACAGACGAAACTGACCGGCCCCAGACAATTTCAAAGGGATTTTCACCAAAGGAACTATTGGTGGAAATGGCCATGATAATTGGTGTCTAATAAGGCTCCTTCCTCGGGCACTGTGTCCCTGAAGAAGACAATACTTGGGAAATACTTATGCTTCTGAAAGACATTGAGGAGTTAGTTGTGGCACAAAGGCATACCGACAAGACATTGCATTTCCTGTACTGTAAGGTGGCAGAGCAGAGAGCTGCTGCAGTCAACATTTCCAAATTTTAGGTTGCGGCCAAAACACCACTATATGGAACATTACTCTCAGCTTATAAAGACATTTGGTCCTCTGTCTGATGTTTGGACAATGCGCTTTGAGGGGAAGCATACGTTTTTCAAAAAGGTAATTTGTGATGCTCAAAATTTCAAAAATGTTGCCTTGACACTTGCTACCAAACACCAGAAAGCAGTCAGTTACCAGTTGGACTGTAGCTCATTCTTCAGGCCAGCAGTTGAGATGACAAAGGTTACCACAGTCTTGGTCACCTCTTTCCCTATGACTGTTCAGAGTACTCACTCAAAACATTCCCAATGCAGGGTCAGTTCTTGTTGCATTATCTATCTGTGTAGATGGAATCTAGTACAATACAGACATGATACTCTGTACTGGCTTATGCTCAGGTCTCCCTGAATATGTCCAGATTACACAGATTGTGGCAGTTAACACACAAATTATGTTTGTCTGCAAAAAGATGACAGCATGGTACCGAGAGCACTTTAGATCTTACCAAAGTTGCTGCAGTGATGTACCCTCTGCATGTTGTTAAACTGCTGTTGTGACAAATTATAGATTATTCATTATTTATATACAATTATATATCATACTGTAGGACCAACTGTATTAAAATGTAGTGTTAATATGAATATGTTCTTCTGTGGTAGGATGAATAGCACAAAAGGCCCATATGTGCAAAACAGCACATATCCATGGCCTCAGACACTCACGCCGGAAAATGAGCTCATTATTTGTATCGAAGTGTGCTCAATGAACAATGGTCCCACGCTAGGCACCCAATATGAGCTCATCTCGACACCTGTAAATCAAGGACATATACACACACCCACATGCAGGGGAATTAAAGAAAAACTCGCTCTCAGCGGAAAACAGCCATATTGCAGTACACTCCCCAAAATTTATTTTAGTTATCTCAAAAAGAAGGCAATGGACCCATTCATTCACACACACACACACACGCCCATACACACACACACACCCATACACACACGTACACACACACACACACATACACACACACAGGCAATTAGATGTTCCTAGCCCGTCTGAAGAGATAAGCATGAATGACTCCCTACACATTCTCTGAGAAGAACATCCAGCACTCTAACCTTGGAAATGTGTGTGTGCAGTTTGAGGAACTGATGGAATTTATTAAATCCAAAGAAAACATTTATATTCTATCTTTACAAACATTGGTGTAAAAACTATGTATTGAACTACTATTGTCAAACCGTGACTAGGATGTTTCTGATATGATTAAATCATGGCATTTCATCAAAACTACCACATAAATAAGGGTCATATGTAATGCTTAATTAGGACCGGCAGAGACCGCTGCAGACCATGGAAAAGTAATCGCCCAGGTAATGGGAACACCCCCAAAAAAAAGGGGGGTCGCTACAACATATAAGATGTCAGCTGAACTTCATGATGGGCTTGTTTGTTATGTTTTGCTTCTGTCATTAACGGACCTGTTTTACGTCTTGTGGGTGAGCATGAAATTGACTGACTTAGACTGGACCGTGTGATTGAGAATGTTTTTAACATATGTATGTTTAGCCGATCAGCCTGGGTATGTATATTCGTGCAAATCTTTTTATAATAAATTACGTTATACCAGACTCTGGAATGTGGTGTCTATTTGGAAGAAAGTTTAAGTAAAGTGTAGTTGAATGGTCCTGACCCCTCCCGACAGGGCGGTGATAGGATTGTTCGATTTATTATACTTCAGTTGGCGAGCCAGCCAGGAGTGAATAATAGTACAGGCTAAGAATGCGCTTGCGTTCACACTGTATCTCAGATCAACAGGCGCCAAGAACAAAGGTAAACAGAACCTTTAATCTGTATTCTAGTAAATCGTTGATCCTCAGAGGCAGTGTGTCCGCATGTGCAAGGAGGCTTGTATGAAAACTCCTCACAAAAGAACCTAAATACAAATTCTGATAGAGAAGGAAAAGTACTGAAAGAAAGAGTCTGGCATAACAACAGGCTGATATAAATGTTGTGCGTCTTGTACTGTCTTATGTGATTACAATGAAATAGGAAACTGAAACTGACTAATAGGCAAGACAGCACAGTGGCTCAAGTACCGTCTCTTAAAGTTAAATAGAGAGTCTGCTTGGTGGCCCCTGTATGAAAATATAGGGGTCAGATACCGTCTCTATAGAAATAGAGAGTCTGCTTGGTGGCCCCTGTATGAAAATATAGGGGTCAGATACCGTCTCTATAGAAAAAGAGAGTCTGCTTGGTGGCCCCTGTATGAAAATATAGGGGTCAGATACCATCTCTTAAAGTTAAATAGAGAGTCTGCTTGGTGGCCCCTGTATGAAAATATAGGGGTCAGATACCGTCTCTATAGAAAAAGAGAGTCTGCTTGGTGGCCCCTGTATGAAAATATAGGGGTCAGATACCGTCTCTTAAAGTTAAATAGAGAGTCTGCTTGGTGGCCCCTGTATGAAAATATAGGGGTCAGATACCGTCTCTATAGAATAAGGGCACTGCTTGGGAGCCACTGTGCTATCCACTAAACCATTTTTTTTTACTGTCCTGGCCAGAGAACGAATGTGTGTCGACACAAGTATGAGCTGTGTTGTGTTTATGTTAAATCAGCTGAGTAGGTTAAAAAGGAAAAACCTGTAAATTGTTTGACCCAGAAGAATGTGATTTAAAAGTGAATGGGAAGCCCAACTCATGGTATATGGTGATAATGATGGATTCTGATTGAACAAATTATAGCGCGTCCTAAACGGTGCACGCATAAAGGCGTCCAAATACTTTTGGCTTGTTGGGTTGTAGCCTTCGTAATGAAGTGAGCAGTTATTAAGTCGGTAGAAGGCACATTATAGGTGAATTTAAATTATAATTATAATAATTTAATTATTATAGGTAAAGGAAAGCTAAGAATACTTGCAGTGCTTTGAACCCTTTACACCTTGAGTGAAATAAGCAGCGAGTTATTTTGTTAAAAAGTGCCAGAGACTTCTCTCCTGATTTGATCCCGTAGTTTTCGTTTTGAAGTGGTGTGTAACCTGACTACCAGAATTACCGTAATAGCTCATGTAGGAGAGCACTTAAGAAAAAGAGTTAAATTATGTGCCCAATTATTTTTCTGAGTCTCCGGGACTATACTACAATGTATTTGTAATAGCTTGTGTTATAATCTCAGTGTACTATAAAATTTGTGAAGCTTATGATCAGACGCATCGTAATGAAAACCCGCCTGAAATAGTGTAAAAAGTTGTACATAAATAGTAATAAGTGGAAAGTATATCTCATATAAAATTGTGTTCGTATAACGGAATTATAGTAGGCATGCAGGCGCAAGCGTTCTGGTCAGAGAAGTGGCCGTTGTACAATTACAACTGTAAATAAAACGGGGAAATTATTTCCGAACCGTACGGATAGTACAGATAGATAAGTGGAAGTTATACGCGAGGGAAACTTGCATAGGATTGTGACAGAAAGCAAGACAACATAGAAGGAAGTGAAAAGTGAGTAATTCAATTTGCGTCATTAGTTAATTTGTTATATGATATTATACATATATGCAGTTTATTTTCATGGAAAATTCTGAGCGCACTTATTTGTAATCTTGTCCTTTGACTGGCTTGAAGTTATGTGCTACTCAGTTCTCTATTTTCAGGTAGTGATTCGATTTAGTTTATTGTGCTCAAATAGCATAGGCTACTGGCTACAGCGAATTCGCTGTGGAGAAGGTTTTAGCCCATGGTTATTGTAATGTTCTCATTCAGTGTAGGAACTGAACTAAACATCAAGCTAAACCTAATCCAGTGAAGACAGAGGCGTAGGAGTAAGTTTGACCATTTACTGAAGTGGCTTTTCTTCAACAGGATATAATTGGTAAAAACTGTGAATAAAATTATACAAAGTTGCATTCAGAGTCGTTCTTACATTGTCAATGGCATGTAAATAAAAGTACTGTACAATGGCTAACAGTGTACAAGGCTAGCAATAGCTATGCTAATCCGTTTGAATGCTAAATAACAGGCTTCCAAATAGCTAATAAAACATCGTTTTTCTAACAAATAATGATTGACATATACCTAACGATCTCACATGAGACTTAACAAACTTACAGCATTGCTTTGTCGACGCTTGACAGTGGATGCAAAATGCTTGACTAGAGCATGAAAAACATGTCTGTCCCTGGCCATGGATGAGTCAGAAAAACAACAACCGGCTAGAGATCGTGAAACAGGAAGTGATGTCGTTACATCAAATGAACTAAAACATGAATATAAATTGTAAATAGTTCGTTTTTTAACAGGTAAGTAACTTATTAACTTACATTTTCCATATAAATTATTCAGAATCATTTTTAGCAAGTATTAACTTTTAAAGAAAATAAAGACATGCGTTGCCGGGCAACACACTCCCCGCCTGACCTGTTGATGGTCACTAGGGATTTATGGGGTTAAGTAACATAAAAGTCTCTTAATCAGTCCTTAGGCAGAAGTAGAATAAGTTCTGCAATGGGTCTTAGAAAGGTTTTGACATTCCCTTGATCAGTTGTCTTCACTTCGACTTTCCTAACATGTCCATCCTTTCCAGGAAATGTGGCTGTGATCCTGGCCATGGGCCAGCAGTTGCGGGCCATCTGCTTGTCCCTAAGCAGAACGAGATCGCCAACTTGAAGGTCCCTTCGAGTTGCTGTCCATTTCTGTCGCTGCTGCAAGGAAGGTAAGTATTCACGACTCCAGCGGGTCCAGAACTGGTTTGCCAGAGCCTGAACTTGTCTCCATTGCTTTGTGTGCAAGTCCTTTTCTGAAAAGTCCCCAGGAGGAGGTGGAACTCCTGACTTCTGTGTAAGGAGCATGGACGGTGAGAGTATGAAGGGGTTCTCTGGATCTGTAGATACAGGTAGGAGTGGTCGTGCATTTATGATGGCTGAGACCTCGGCCATTAAGGTGCAAAGCACTTCATGAGTCAGGCGAGTGTTTTGCTGCAGAAGCATTGCATCAAGTATTCTTCTAGAGACGCCGATCATACGCTCCCATGAGCCTCCCATATGAGACGCATGTGGCGGGTTGAAGATCCAGCTGCAACCTTGCTCACTCAGGTACGTCTGTATTGTCTTGTCCATCCCGAGCTCCTTGCACGCACCGACAAAGTTAGTGCCACAGTCGGAATGGAACTGTTTTGCTGGGCCTCTGAGTGCGAAGAAGCGCCGAAGAGCGTTTATGCAGCTGGACGTATCCATAGCCTCGATGACTTCCAGGTGAACAGCTCTCGAACTCATACAGGTGAACATGATAGCCCACCGCTTGCTCTCTGCCTGTCCTCCTCTGGTGCGTCTAGCAGTCACAGACCAAGGTCCAAAGACGTCGAGCCCGACGTACGTGAAAGGAGGGCAGGTTTTGAGGCGCTCCGGTGGAAGGTCCGACATGCGCTGTTCTTCCAGCTTTCCACGTAGCTTGCGGCAGGTAATGCATTTGTGGAGAACTAAGTTGATAAGTGTCTTGCCTCCCAAGATCCACAGTCCTGCTGACCTGATTGCACCTTCTGTCAGGTGGCGGCCTTGGTGTTTTACCTGCTCATGGTGATGACGTGTAAGCAGCAGAGAGATGTGGCCATCCTTGGGCAGAATGAATGGATTCTTTTCTGCAGCTGGGAGTTGAGCGTGCTTCAGGCGGCCTCCGACACGAATGAGATCGTCTTCCAAGGTAGGGCTGAGCTTCTGCAAGGGGCTGTTTTTGGGTGTAGGTTTGTTTTCTCGGAGGGCTGTCAGTTCCTGTGGAAAAGCTGCATTTTGTGCTGTTTTAAGGATGATGTTTGTCGCTTGGGCCAGTTCATCCGGAGTCCGAGGTGAGTCACATCTATGCCAGCCTTTACATTTGCCGTTTTGATTTGTTTTCTTGCAGGATCTTGCCATGTGGATGAGGAATGCCACTCCTCTTACCAGGGAAGTGAAGGTGGAGAATCGTAGGAAGCGGTCAGAGGTAAGTATCGGTTCCAGGTGAGTAGCACAGGTTTGTATCTGTGGTCGGATTTCTGTGTCCTTTTCAGGTTCAATCAGTTCAAATGTTGTTTGTGTTTCCTCTGCAGGTGGTTGACGCAGGAAGGCGGGTCCGGTAAACCAGGAGGTTTGCGCCAATCGGGCTGCAGGTAAGGATCGTGAGGCATGGTCTGCCGGGTTTTCTTCTGTACGTACGTACTGCCATTGTGCAGGCTTTGAGGACTGTCGGATACGTTGAACTCTGTTGTGGACGTAAGTATAGAATCTTTTTGACTCATTGCAGATGTATCCGAGCACTACTTTGCTGTCTGTGTAGAAGTGAACAGCATCCAGTTTCAGGTCCATTTCATCCTGAATGAGACCTGCCATCTCTGCTCCCAAAACGGCGGCGCACAGATCCAGCCTTGGGATGGTAGGTTCGGACAAGGGCGCCAGTTTTGCTTTCCCCATAACGAATCCTACTTCAACGTGTCCATCTTCCTGCATTGCTTTCAGATATGCCGCAGCGCCGATGGCCTTGGTTGACGCATCTGTGAATACACATAGCTCGGTGTGCACTGCTTTAGAGAGTGAGGACTCCGTGTACGTACGTGGGATGTGGAGCTGTTTTAAGTCTTGGAGCGAGTCTTTCCAGTCTCTCCATCGACTCAGCTTGCCTTCTGGGAGAGGAGCATCCCAGACTGCCTGTTCAGAAGTGAGCTCCCTGAGAAGGGCTCTTCCCTGGATCGTGACGGGTGCCAGCAGACCCAGAGGATCGAAAACGCTGTTGACAGTAGAGAGGACTCCACGTCGGGTGAAAGGTTTGTCCACAGTTGATGCAGAGTAAGTGAATGTGTCAGATGAGATCTCCCAGAGCAGCCCTAGGCTCCGTTGCGTGGGTGTGTTCTCTCCACTGAGATCTAGGTCTTTGATCACCGGAGCGCAGTCGTCTGGCGAGAAAGACTCCATGACTCTCTTCCGGTTCGACACAAATTTGTGCAGGCGAAGGTTTGATTCGGCGAGTGAGGACTGGGTTCGCTGGAGAAGGTCAATTGCCTCGGCCTCAGATGGTAAGGATATCAGTCCATCGTCCACATAAAAGTGGTTCTCCACAAACTTGACAGTGTCTGCTCCATACTCCCGAGCACCTTCTCTGATGGCGCGTCGCAGGCTGTAGGTTGCCACAGCAGGAGATGGCCCATTCCCAAAGACATGGACCCTCATCCGGTACTCAATAACTTCCTTGTCGATGTCGTTATCCTTGTGCCACAAAAAACGGAGGTAGTTGCGGTGCTCTTCATGTACCAGGAAGCAATGGAACATCTGCTGGATGTCTGCCATGATTGCGACCTTCTCTTTCCGAAAACGTAGCAGGACCCCTAGGAGGGAGTTATTGAGGTCAGGCCCTGTGAGGAGCACGTCATTGAGGGAAACGCCAGAGTACTGGGCACTGGAATCGAAAACCACCCTGATTTGATTGGGTTTCTGCGGGTGGTATACGCCAAATGTCGGGAGATACCAGCACTCCTCATCTGGTTTCAAAGGCGGTGCTACCTCGGCATGTCCATTGGCAAAGATTTTCTCCATGAATTTCACATATTGTTCTTGCATTTCAGGCTTTCTCTTCAGGGTTCGTTGCAGGGATGAGAACCGCTTGACAACCTGCTCTTTGTTGTTCGGCAGAGGCTGGTGTGGTTCTCTGAATGGCAGTGGGGCGACCCAACTGTTCCCGTCATCTTTGAAGACGTGTCTGTCCATGATCTCCAAGAAGATGGTGTCTTCCACTGAAGGAGCAGGTTTGTTGTCGTGCTCAGTCCGGTTGAACACTGTCTGCCCCAACATCCTCTCAGGTGTTTTGTCAGGCCTGTTGAAGAATTGTGGTGTCTCCTTGATGTGCATAAAGCTTGGGCAGGGCTTGAAGATTGAAGGACGACCACTGTCCAGCACATTTGTCTTGTATGAGTTCACTTTTGGTTTATGTACACTGCCCAAACAGACCTCTCCAATTACTACCCACCCTAAGTCCAGACGCTGGGCAAAGGGAGAGTTGTGCGGTCCGTTCACTTGCTGCCTGACCTTGTGAACCCGAAGGACGTCTCTGCCAAGTAAGATGAGTATTTCTGCTTCTGAGTCCAGCTCTGGAATGTGTTGAGCAATGTGACGGAGATGAGGCTGGTGTTGAACTGCGCTTGGGGTAGGAATCTCACTCCGATTGTTTGGGATGTCAGGACACTCAATGAGTGGTGGGAGAGAGATGTGAACTTTTCCATCAAGTGACTCCACCTGAAGTCCCTCTACCCTCTTCCCTGATGTTTCTATGATGCCAGAGCATGTTCTGAGATGGTATGAGAAGGTTTCACTCTCCACACCGAACAGTTCGAAGAGCTCTGGTCTGGCTAAAGAGCGGTTGCTCTGGTCGTCCAAGATTACATAAGCCTTTATAGCCATGTCCTTTGATCCTTTGGGGTAGATCTTTGTTAGGCAGATCTTTGAGCATGAGCGGCTCCACTGACCTGGACCACATACTTCTGTGCAGGTTGCACTGACTTCAGCCTCGCTGACTTCAACCTTGTTGGGTTGCACTTCTTCCTCCCCGCCATTCTCTTGTGACGATGGAGGAGCCTTGTCCTTGGTTTGAGGTGATGGGCCGGGATGCATGGCCGCATCATGTTTAGTGCTGTCACACTCAGAACATTTCACGTTGGTCTTGCAGTCTTTGGCAAGATGGGAAGTTGTAGAGCAGCATTTGAAGCATATTCCTTTCTCCCTGAGAAAAGCCTTTCGGTCGTCGAGGGATTTGTACCTGAAGGTTCTGCACTTTTTGAGAGGGTGAGGTTTATTGCTATGCAGTGGGCAGTTCTTGTTGGGGTCAACTTGAGTTGTTGAAACATCCGTTTTGTTCACTCGGATGGGTTTGTTGGCATTAGTGTTCTTCCAGCCGTGTTGATCTTGTTTTGTAGCAGTTGTGGTGCAGCTTTGGTACATGAAGCTTGGGTCGTTTCGCTTTTTTGCCTCCTGGCTCACGAAGTTGCAGAAATAGTGAAAGGGGGGGAAGCGGCCGCCGGTTTGTTCTTTGTGCCGCGTCCCAGAGGTCAGCCATTTCTCCTGGAGTTGGTATGGAAGCTTCTCCACAATCGGTCCAATTCCTCGGGAAGTGTCCAGATACGCAAGGCCAGTGAGATATCCGTCTTCCTTGGCGCCTTGGATCTCCTGAAGCAAGTCACCAAGTTGTCGTAACTTTAAGGGGTCCTTGGCTGAAATCTTGGGAAAACTGTCCAGCCTCTGAAATAAGGACCTTTCTATGATTTCAGGGGCAGCATAGCACTCACGTAGTCTCTCCCATGCTTTGCTCAAAGCCAGATTGGGGTTATTAACATGTACTGACCGTATGCGTTTCACCTGTGCCCCAGATTCCTTCCCCAGCCATTTTGTCATGAGATCTAATTCTTGTGTTGCTGTCAGTCTAGCTTCGCTGGCTGCACTGATGAATGATGAGTACCATGCGCGATAATCTTCCGGCTTATCGTCAAACTGGTACAGACCTGAATTGACAAGGTCCCGTCGTGCCAAATACTGTGCCAATGGCTCTACCGGATTTGGTGTGCTAGCTGGCGGAATGTGTTGGGGGACATATGATGGAGCGTTTACATTTACGGCAGCTGTTGGTCTTATAAACTCTGACTTAATCTCAACTTCACTGAGATCAGGTAGATTTGGCGGAGGTAAGTACATGCCTTCATCTTTCTCATGCTTTGGTTTATTTTTGTTGAATTGAGATTGTTGTGAGATGTCTCCCACAGGTAGACTCCCTGTCACATATTTGTCTTCAAGTGAGGCAACGATAGGCGGTGCCCATGAGTTTTGTGAGTGAGAAAGACTCTTTAGGTCAATTTGAGATCGAACATAATCATGTGTGCGTTCCTCTTTTGCCCTTTCTGCTTTCTCTGCTTTCCCTTCCTCGACTACAGAATAAATTGCCTCTGCATTTTCCATCACTTGTGCTTCTACTATGGCTACATCTGCTTCTCTTTGTAATGTTAGCACTTCCAACTCTGTATCTATTCTGGCTGTTTGCAGCTTATTTTGAGCTTCTGTGGTTACTCTTTCTGCCTCTCTAGCAGCCTTTTCTATTTTTAGTTTAGCCTCCTGGGTGGCGTATGAAGCTCTTACTTTGGCAGCTTCTGCTTTGGCCCGGGCCCGGGCCGCACTTCCAGAAGCTGTGGAGGCTTTGCTGCTCGTCGCCGTGGACGTCTGGTTTCCGGCTTTTGATGACATTTTGGCCACGTCAGAATGTCAAAGGATGTTTTTTTACTGTAATGTTCTCATTCAGTGTAGGAACTGAACTAAACATCAAGCTAAACCTAATCCAGTGAAGACAGAGGCGTAGGAGTAAGTTTGACCATTTACTGAAGTGGCTTTTCTTCAACAGGATATAATTGGTAAAAACTGTGAATAAAATTATACAAAGTTGCATTCAGAGTCGTTCTTACATTGTCAATGGCATGTAAATAAAAGTACTGTACAATGGCTAACAGTGTACAAGGCTAGCAATAGCTATGCTAATCCGTTTGAATGCTAAATAACAGGCTTCCAAATAGCTAATAAAACATCGTTTTTCTAACAAATAATGATTGACATATACCTAACGATCTCACATGAGACTTAACAAACTTACAGCATTGCTTTGTCGACGCTTGACAGTGGATGCAAAATGCTTGACTAGAGCATGAAAAACATGTCTGTCCCTGGCCATGGATGAGTCAGAAAAACAACAACCGGCTAGAGATCGTGAAACAGGAAGTGATGTCGTTACATCAAATGAACTAAAACATGAATATAAATTGTAAATAGTTCGTTTTTTAACAGGTAAGTAACTTATTAACTTACATTTTCCATATAAATTATTCAGAATCATTTTTAGCAAGTATTAACTTTTAAAGAAAATAAAGACATGCGTTGCCGGGCAACACAGTTATAAATAAATAAAAACTAAGATTGATCTCAGCATGATAACCGAACCATATTTTTGTCCTTCAAAGTGTTTGAAAGAAATAAATTGAGTACAAGCTCAAGCGTCATTTTGTAACAGACAAGATTGACGATTCGAGACATTTTGTGGTAAAGATTTTAACCAGAGTTCTGTAAATCTAGAAGATCCTGTATACAGAACGGGGTATGGCAATACAGAAACCTACATATATATTAGCAGGCTTTAGCATTCACTAACCACGTAACGTAGGCTACACATGTACGGAGGTGATAGCATGTAGCCTACAGCAGCGACTGCACAAATAGCTAATGAATAATTCTAACAAGTGACAAAAAAGCGCATCTGAATTTGATTTATCAAAGTGAAAAATCAATGTCAGTCATCGGTATAGTGACTTTGATTTAAATAATTGAAGCTGTGTAAGGTTCCCATGTCGACTTGATATATCGATGACCATCACCATCAGAAAGTCAGTGTCAATCATAAACATTAATTGATGACCGATACTGCTGCCAATAACATACTAGCGATGTCGGTTCGATGTTTCCTTGCTACCTGGGATGCGATTGGTGCTTCGGAGAGGGCAAAGCAGATATTAAAGTGTTTAAGCAAAATGTCGCAATTTGTTTTGAGTGCCATTTTCTGCATGTGCGATTTGATTTCATGCCGAGAGAGGGTCTGCGTTGCCCGCTTTGAATTTAACTTTTCAGTCTTTCAGGGAAAGGGGACTTGTTTTAAAGCATTAGCAGAGAAGAGAATGGAATAGAACAGGATAGAATAACTTATCTTCCCATGAGGGAACTTTAGTTGTAGTTTCCAGCAGCCAAGACATAGAAAGTGAGACAGTGTTTTAGTGTGATTTAACCGAGTATATGTATATATTGTATAACAACAACACTGTCAGGAACGACCAGGAACTCATTCTTTAACCAGTGTAGTGGGCATGCACGAGCGTGTCTTATTGATGTGCAGTACGTGAACGAACTAATCTTTTTGAACGAATCTTTAAAGTGAATTGAGTGTACCGGATCATCACTCAATGATTCGTTCATATGCTTGAGCGCGCATCAGCGGTCAGGAACTGTAGCGAACTGTACTGACCACAGACTACCCCTACTACCACAGTTCAGTGAGTCCTACTGAACTGACTAGCCTATATGAACTGCTGACTACCGCACCGCAGTAGCCTACATAATTGTCAACCGAATCAGTTACTCTCTGCATACGGGCTAGGCAGGGGGTAGGCACCCCGAACCTAGCCCGTAACAGGCGGCGGCGGAATTGCAAAGTTCCGAAGGCACGTTAAAGACTGTATATAGTGCAGGGGAGAAGACTGAAGGCCCCCGTGTCTGATGAAGTATGAATGGACATACTGCCGTGGTACCGTCTAGTCGGCGTGGCTGTCGCATGTAAGTGTGCAGGCAGTACGTGGTACGTGGATGACAGTCCACACCTAGCAGAGGGGCGTAAGAGACGACCTCTGTGAACAGGCAAGGCTGGTGAAAACGGTCAAAGTTTCTATACCCATAGCAAAGTGGGATAGGGATCAGACCGTCGGTTCCTAACCGGGTGGTTAACAGCTACTACGGGGTCCTGATTAGATGCAGGACTGGGGATCGCTATCGACTGGGTCACCGGCCGGTCGGATCGCAGAGAGCAATAAGACCATGAGAGATGGCCGCCGCATCCGGCTCAATGTACAGTCAAGCCACTATAAGCTGAAACCGAAAGTACAGTTAGTAAGCGAGTAGTGCTTTCTGTGATCAGTGTTTTTGAAAAGAAAGCATTGGGAAGCAGGAAGGCTGAATTTCTTGGGGGAAAGGAATTCAGCGGAAAGGGATCTAGCCTGGAGCTGCGCCCCAGAGAGAGGGAGGCTCGAAGGATCAAAGTGTACTGCTACGGGCTACTCAGTAGCCTAATAAATTAGCAACAAATTAGTTTCACATTTAAAAAAAAATATATATATAGCCTGCAATCTTACAAAATGATCGAAACCTGTAGCCTACCTGTAGGTCTACTGGCATCTGACGTCCACCCAGCGGAACGTTACCGAAAGCAAAACGGTTCAAGCATTTCTAATCAAAATCACATAGGCTACTTTAGGCTATGTTGTACATTTTCCATGTAGGCCCATTCTGTGACTATCAAACAGAGTTAATGAAAGTCTGCCCGTTATTAAACCATTTCAAATCTGTAATAATGATATTGATTAAATAAAGATCGAAATAGCACAATAAATGCAGGCTATTTTAAGGAGGCCATGCTATAACCAGGTTTTATATAGGCTACACAAATATAACCAATATGTGGCTATACTAGGGTTGCCAACTATCAGAAATTTAAATAAGGGACACCTTAGCGGCCCTCGCGGCACAAGCCAATTTTTTACCTTTTTTACACCTGCATTCCTGCATTATTACGACACTTTAACATATAATATAGGCCTACTTGGTTGTAACAAATCCTATCCATATACCAGACATGCATCTGTAATAAGCCCATGTACTAAGACACACAAACCTGAATTTGATCAGTTTTGTATTTTTGAGGAATACGTGGGAAACATTATCATTCAATAATTTATTTTGTCAGTGCAAAATAACAGTTCTTCAACACTATGTCGAACTTCAATTTAAAGTAAAATAACTACAGTTTCACAGTTTAAAGAACAATATAAAAACATATATAGTATAACAACATTTAACATTAGTAGTAGTGCAAACATCTTTGGCCTGTACTTATTCATCGGAATAAGTCATGCATGCAAAAAATCATCTTTTAACTGCAAGAACCAAAAAAAAAAAAAAAAACTTTTTTACTTCAAAGGCCATGGCTACAATTGTGTAGCCTACCAACAACTACTACAGAACTTGACATCATCTGAACAAAGGAAAAATCAATGAGCTGCTGTGAGCTCTTAAAGACTAAAAGACAAAATAAACTGCATTGTCTGTGCACACTGAAGCAGAAAATGAAAACAAAATCCAGCAGCAGAGCCAATCGCATTGAGGCACAAGGGCCTATCTATCCTAGCAACACTGACAGCAATTCGAGTCATGACCAATGATCTAAGTGTGCATTCTCGCACATAGAGTAGCCCACGCTTTGTTTTGACTCAAGCCAGGAAAACTGGCTATGAGGTGATTTTATCTGCACCAGACATTACGATTCAGCAGTGCACAATCATTAATCCAGCAACAGGAATGGTGTTACCCAATGACGGCACTCCTCATGACTGTGTTGTCAGAACACAGACTTTTCTTAAAGCACGTGATGACCTACACAACACGCTAATGTGTGCAAACCTTACATTGTTTGTAGATGGGTCCTGTTTCAGGGATGAGAACGGAAATCATGCTGGATTTGGAGTAGTGCAGCTAAGTGCGGATGGTACAGGAACTCCAATGATAATACCAGGGGTGAATTATCACTGCCGGGGACAAAGTACTGTGTGACTAACTGAAATTGTCAGGTTTCTCTGCAGATATTGGGCCCAAGAAGACAGACGCACACAACCTCGAGCAACTAAAAACAGATAACACCACAGAAATATAAAAGTGTAAGGATGCGCATGGGCAGGACCATTGCGCAAGGGGGGAAGTGTGGATGTATAATAATTTGGAAAGTATCAGTTTTTCCCCAATAGGGCACAATCGACCATAGGAGGGCCCATGCCGTTTGTATGAGGTCCGTACAATGGACCCCCGCTTGAACAGCTCAAGAGGGAACTGGAGCTATGTGTAACACTTAACTAGAATGTGCAAGATTATTTTCCAACAGGGGAAAAGAACAGACGACATTTCCTTGGAGCTTAGGTGGTATACGCCCGGGGATTGGGTGTGTATTAAAGTCTTCAAAAGAAGGTGGAGTGAACCCGTGAGGGACCATACAAGGTGGCTCTGACAACTTCTACTGCAACGAAGAATGAAGGTAAAACTGTGTGGTTCTCCCTTAATCACTGCTTTAGAGTGAAAGCGCCAGTACGCGCACAGGGCAAGGTTGTAGAGAATTCAAGGGAAATAATGGAGGCAGAATGAGGAAGGTGCACCTTCAGGAAGTAGGAAATGTGAGGAAGCAAGGGAGATGTACAGGTCAAAAGGGGGTGGGATGTTTTGTTGTG
This sequence comes from Ilyophis sp. 1 JC-2022, assembly GCA_022702515.1. Lineage (NCBI taxonomy): Eukaryota > Metazoa > Chordata > Actinopteri > Anguilliformes > Synaphobranchidae > Ilyophis > Ilyophis sp. 1 JC-2022. Next base: position 60,441,568 of record CM040404.1, read on the forward strand.
ACTGTCGTTTAAATAGGACCCGACGAGTATCGAGATCAATACGGGAGACCCGGGAATGCTGCAGGCAGTCCGCTTGACTGCCCGTTTGGAAACCCACTCTACGGACAGGGCATGAGCGCGGGAAGAAGTGGATGAGAATTCTGTAAGCATCACCCGCAGGCTGCCCAACAGGTGAATGCTGGAACAGCTACACAAAACACATATGGTGCCTCACTGATGAAGACTGTACGGCGCCTTGCTGCCTGAAGAAAAGCGGAGCCAGATCACTGTGCATAGAATGTGCTAGCAACCTCTCCACAGTGATGACCCTTTACGGTGTGCATAGCACCTGGGTTGAAGAACACTAACACTGAATATACACACACACACGAAGAAAGAATTACACAACCAGGAGCTATGTGCTCCCTCGTCAATGGCAGATAGAGATAATGCACACACATAGAGGCATTACATATTCTGCCAAAGAAAGACCGTGGCTGAGTGATGTGCTAGTAACCTCTCCTCTGTCCATTGGTCCGACGTTGAGGCTACTTGGACCAAAGAAGAAGAAGCCAACATAATTTTGCGGGAAAAGTATCGTATGTTAGTCGAGTAAATGTTTTGTACTACCATTACTGAGTGAGCACTAAAACCCATGGCTGAGCTAGATATAACTGCACTTATGGTAGTAAAATAATATTTTAATGTATGTATGTACTCAGACAAGAATCAGACCACACTGAATCTCGTTGTGAAATAGGGCCGTGATTTGCCTCACCACCATGTGTCAGGAAAATGTGGGTAACAAAGAACACACTTCTGTCAAAAGCAAACAAAGACTGAAGTTCCTGTGGAGGGGGACCACAGAACGCATGTGATGGGGGACATGCCTAAGCAAATCGCAGCGAATTACCCGCAAGTACTGGCAGGGGCGTTTGGGCAAATCGGTTGTATAACGGCAACATTTAAGCGGCAGGAAGGCCATTTGGGAGCCTGCTGAATTGTTAGGTCTCAGCGAGTCAATGAGGTCTGAATCAACTATAATGGAAAATGTGTAATCAAAATCAGTACGATCTTAAATCAAAGTGAAAATTTATGTTCTGTGTACCTACGCTAAACAAGCGCTAGACCAGTCAAAAGCGGCGGTCAGGCATCGAGGACTACTGACTGCGAGAACGTTGGTCTCAATTAGCTGTTTAGAACTAAGTGAAAAATTGTTTTGAATTCATATGTATAAATTAATGACTAATCTGGAAATGAGCCTATGGAGGCTCAAAGGAGGGAATGTTGTGACAAATTATAGATTATTCATTATTTATATACAATTATATATCATACTGTAGGACCAACTGTATTAAAATGTAGTGTTAATATGAATATGTTCTTCTGTGGTAGGATGAATAGCACAAAAGGCCCATATGTGCAAAACAGCACATATCCAAGGCCTCAGACACTCACGCCGGAAAATGAGCTCATTATTTGTATCGAAGTGTGCTCAATGAACAATGGTCCCACGCTAGGCACCCAATATGAGCTCATCTCGACACCTGTAAATCAAGGACATATACACACACCCACATGCAGGGGAATTAAAGAAAAACTCGCTCTCAGCGGAAAACAGCCATATTGCAGTACACTCCCCAAAATTTATTTTAGTTATCTCAAAAAGAAGGCAATGGACCCATTCATTCACACACACACACACACACACGCCCATACACACACACACACCCATACACACACGTACACACACACACACACATACACACACACAGGCAATTAGATGTTCCTAGCCCGTCTGAAGAGATAAGCATGAATGACTCCCTACACATTCTCTGAGAAGAACATCCAGCACTCTAACCTTGGAAATGTGTGTGTGCAGTTTGAGGAACTGATGGAATTTATTAAATCCAAAGAAAACATTTATCTTCTATCTTTACAAACATTGGTGTAAAAACTATGTATTGAACTACTATTGTCAAACCGTGACTAGGATGTTTCTGATATGATTAAATCATGGCATTTCATCAAAACTACCACATAAATAAGGGTCATATGTAATGCTTAATTAGGACCGGCAGAGACCGCTGCAGACCATGGAAAAGTAATCGCCCAGGTAATGGGAACACCCCCAAAAAAAAGGGGGGTCGCTACAACATATAAGATGTCAGCTGAACTTCATGATGGGCTTGTTTGTTATGTTTTGCTTCTGTCATTAACGGACCTGTTTTACGTCTTGTGGGTGAGCATGAAATTGACTGACTTAGACTGGACCGTGTGATTGAGAATGTTTTTAACATATGTATGTTTAGCCGATCAGCCTGGGTATGTATATTCGTGCAAATCTTTTTATAATAAATTACGTTATACCAGACTCTGGAATGTGGTGTCTATTTGGAAGAAAGTTTAAGTAAAGTGTAGTTGAATGGTCCTGACCCCTCCCGACAGGGCGGTGATAGGATTGTTCGATTTATTATACTTCACTGCCAGAGTTAAATGATGTTTTCCCCCTATCAGCGTACATAGTACAAGGATAACTTATGGTAACACTCAAGTGATTTGTTATTTGCAAGATTTCTGTTGATGATTTTTTCCCCAGATGGCTATGCAACAGAAACTGACCATGAGGGTTACTATCTCTGAGGGGGATATAAGGAAGATGACAGTGGATGCACGGCCTAACACAGTTGAAGTTTTGACTGGCTGGATCAGAGGTGCTCTTGGAGCTAATTACAACTTCACTTTACAATATGAAGACCCTGAATTTAACAATGAACTGTGCAACCTCACAGATATCTCTGAGCTCCCAGAGAAACCAACTATCAAAGTTATTCCTGTGAATGATCTCGTACCAGTCCCCACAAGTGAAGTATATAGTGACACAAACCGCCAGCCAGGCAGACACAGACATCCTATCCACCTCATCTCCAGGAAGACACAAACAAATGAATTTGAGATTCACAAATTTTCCGTAGATGTAGAATATAGACTGCACTTATATAGCGCCTTTATCCAAAGCGCTTTACAATGGCCTCTCACTCACCCGTTCACACACACATTCACACACCAATGGCGGCAGCTGCCATGCAAGGCGCTAGCCTGCTCATTGGGAGCAATTTGGGGTTCAGTGTCTTGCCCAAGGACACTTCGACATGTGGACTGGAGGAGCCGGGGAGCCACAGCCGCCTGAAGCCTGACATATTCTTGAAAAATTGGCTGAGATCATGTATGGCTTTAAAGCATACCCAACGAAAGAAGACTTTGAAGCTGTTGCAAAAGCCTTGGTAGGAGCACACCCTTGTCTGAAAGAACCAGGGTCATCTTCTGGTTGGGATGGATGGAAAAACAGTCTTTAAGTTCAAGATGGGGAATTACAGGACAAAGATGCGCCAGTTGGGACGACTTGATGTCACTGCTAATGGTGGTAAACGTGGAAAACACTCCACTGATGGCAAGCCTCCTAACACAGGTATCAAGAAGCCAAGGAAAGGGGAAATCAATTGCCTACCTGACTTTCCAGAGGGAATGGATGTTTCCAGCCTTGACGAGGCTCGACAGGTTATGGTTGGTGAAATGAAGACAAAGCCAAATGGATCCCTTATTAAAAGGATAGATGTGACATTTGCCCTCAGAAGAAAATAAGTTGTGCAAGACGAGCCTGACATTAGCCAGATGGTTTGACGTTGGCTAGCCCTCTTCACAGAAAGCCAGGTTTGTGTTATTTGAGAACTTTCCAGTAAAAGCTTAGTTTTTCTTCAGTGTCTGATGTGTACTATAAAGAATGTTAAAATAACCTTTCAGTAGAGGATTTTCATTGTATTTTTTTTTGCCTTGTTACATGCCATGCTCGTTGCATGTACTTCTGTGTCTCTCTTACCTGTCCTCATGGGATTAGTCTAATCCTTCTCACCTGCTTGTTTGATTGGTTTGTGGTGATTTGGTGTTCACATCTCAGACCAATCAAACAAGCAGGTGAGAAGGATTAGACCAATTACGTGAGGACAGGTACTGTAAGAGATACACAAGTACATTCAACAAGCATGGCACAAAACACCTTGACCATGCAGGGCTGTACGTTAACTTTTTTTGCACATAGCACTGGTGCTACAGAGGTTGATAGTTTTGTAGCACAGGCCAAAATCTTGTAGCACGAGTATAAAACGTCTCTAAAATCTCCAAAAACAACCACAAGTAATGCAGTTCATCACTTAAACAGGTATGTGACTGGCAAAGGACATGAATGTTGCATACAGGGCACACAAAATCCAAACCTTAACAAGAAATGCTTTCAGACAAACATTTTTTCTTTATTTGCCCATAATGGTAAATTGCAGGGACATAACAACTGAATACAAGACATCAATATGTTACGCTTCAAATTAGCAGTGCAAATCTCAGTTTAAATTCATATCACCATACAATATTTTTTTATTTTAAATTGAGAAAGTGTGTAAATCACTAAAAAGAGAACAAAAACAACAAACTGTGTGTATGTGTGTGTGCGCGTCACAGATCTAGCATGTCTGCTGGCCACTTTTTGTCTCCCACCACAACAAAGTTGTGGAGGGGGACTCTAATTTGATCCCATGTGTGCGTCTGTCTGTCTGTCTGTGTGTCACACATGTATGTACCAGAGCCCACCACCAGAGGGGCGTTATTACAATACATTTCCCCATAGCCAAGTACATTTTGCTTTGTACATAAAAACTATGCTTAATGTCTCCGCATAGTGGCATTTCTACTCAGCAGACCGTCGACTTTCTAAATCCACAGAGTTCAGAGCTTAAGGTGTTTAGTAGCTATTTGTGGAAAATGTAGAATGTATATGCATTTTCCCATTAAAGGTATACTATGTAGTTTCAGAACACCAGATAGCGATATAGAGCACGTAGAAGATCACGGTCACTCTGATCAAGCTGTCCTAAATGAATAAATGTCATACGTTAGTTAACAGAGGCTAATCTGTAACGTTAGCTACATCTATTCTCACACACACACACGTTAATGTGATGGTTATATAAGACAAAGATCTTCTGGTTTCCCTTGAATTGTCCACCATCAATATGATAATGAATTAAATGGAGGTGGCCATCAGGTATATTGTGATACAAACATTCAAGAGACATGGTAATGACTAAGTGTTAGTTGTAAAAAACAAAAAATACAAACATACTGGTTATGCTAGCCAGCTCGTGTTCCCAAATAAACGTTAAGCTTGTTTGATTGCCATTATTTGAGTGCCAGCTAGCTAGCTAAATCCTTTTTTCACTCTGGATTGTACCTGTAAATTTTCTCTCTTGTTTCGCCCTTTTCATTTGGCAGTGATTTCTCGCGGGCTCTTTTCTGCGTTTGGTTTTGCACTTCTCCTTCTTTACTTTGATTTAAGACTTGAAAATACCTCTTCCTTTTGTCGTCATCCCGGTGTCCCAGATAGATAAGTAGCTCACTCGACGAGGAAAAGGGGATTGTTCGATAGGAATTGTGGGATTTGGTGTTGGATGTATGGACTCTACGCAGACATGGTTTTTAATCGCACGATAGACTACAACTACCAAATAGAATAGTGAGTGCATCGATTCACTTCACATGCAAAAGAAAATGTTTTTTTCTTCTTACACACAGGCTAGCTATCGCACGGGTGCTACTGCTGTAAATGAATTTATCGCACAGACCGTTTTTTTCATAGCACGTGCAACATATATGTCGCACTGTACAGTCCTGCTATGGACTGAAACAAGGGCTTGTTGTCTTTTTATGTTTCAGGTTTACTTGGAGTTCAACAGGGTGGTGGGAAGACATCTTAAGGAAGAATTATTCGATGCCCTTGACTGTGTCTCTCCAAGCCTGATGGACATCTTTAGGAAGAAGAGAGGCCTTACAGACCTGCTAGGACAGTCAAAGGTGGGTTGATTTTTCATGAGAAAAAAAATGCATGATTTAGTTTCCTTGTGTACCGTGAACGACATTTCCTGAGTGTGTGGTCTACTTTATATACACTACCTTCCAGACCACTGAGCCAACAGACATCAGATGCCTTGTTCTCCGGGGCCTCCTGGTCACATCTCACTTCTTCAAAATCTTTCACTTAAATTTTTAAATTCTTAAAGGAACAGTTCACCCAAAAATGAAAATTGTGTCATTATCTACTCACCCTCATGCCAGTTGAAACACAGGTTCAGTTTGTCCATATAACACACAGGGAAGTTGCCAGCACTGCTCGAGAAAGCTATTCACTTGACTTCAGTTGTACTGTGTTTCAACTGGCATGAGGGTGAGTAGATGATGATAGAATTTTTATTTTTGGGTGAACTGTTTTTTTAAAGGGATAATTCGGATTATTTGACGTTGGGTTGTATGAGGTACTTATGGATAGTCAGTGTATTACAGTAGATGGCGGTCGGCGCGCTCCCAGTTTGGAGACGTAGAGAGGAACCATGGCAGGGAAGCAAAGCAGTCTACTGCTGTGTATGGGGCCAGCAGAAAAAAATATTTTCTAGTATCGTGACAACCCTAGTTGGGCCTTCTTTTAGGTGGCTAAAATATGTTTTTCTGCTGGCCCCTCTCACAGCTGTACATTGCTTTGCTTTCCTGCTGCGGCTCTTCAATACTTCTCCATACTGCGGGTGCGCTGACCGGCATCTACTGCAGGTAATACACTGTCTATCGATATATAGTTCTACAATGCCACGTCAAATAATCCAAACTGTCTCTTTAATAACCACCTAAATACCTACTATTTACTCACCTTAGTACCTGTAATTACTTGCCTTGTAACCTTGACCGAAATGTCATGATTCTACTTGTACTATTACAAATACTTACCGTAGTTACCTTTGTTATCTATGAAGGTATTATTGGAGCAAAACATCTGAGTACCTGTGACAGTGGAATTTGTAGTTGTAGAAAATAGTCACATGTTTATCAGTAAATTTGAAGCCATAGAGAAAAATGCTTTAGGAGTTGCAAACTTGTAGAATTTTTTTCTCTCCCACAAACACAACACACCAGTTACACCTCCTCAGATTCTTCATTTACAGGTGCGCAAATCCTATTCTACAAATCACAAATTAAGAAACTCATACACTCACATTTTTGCTTCAATATGGTGCAAAACACATTCACACACACGTATCAAATAATGTGAAGTCATGGACAAAATTTGCACATTCGCAAATCAGTATGTGAATTTATGCAATGAGAGTTGCACACCTGTAGAATATTTTCTCATAAATATTTTTTCTAGGATATTTTTCTAGCACAAACACAAGTCAACTACAACTGCTTATATCTGCTGCTACTAGTCTGAAATGCTTTTTTTTCACTCACAAATTACAAGTTCCACACGCTCTGACTTTTTCGCCCCTGGCTCTACAGGTACAAATCCACATTTCACTGAAATATGTGGTGCAAAAGTCAGAGCGTGAGGAACTTTATTTATCAGTGAAAAAAACAGCATTTCAGACTATTCTACAGGTGTGCAACTCTCATTGCATGAATTCACATGCTGTTTTTGCGGATGTGCAAATTTTGTCCATGACTTCACATTATTTGATACGGGTGTGTGAATGTGTTTTGCACCATATTCACTGGAGCAAAAATGTGAGTATGAATTTCTTAATTTGTGATTTGTAGAATAGGATTTGTGCACCTGTAAATAAAACATTTGAGAAGGTGTAACTGTTGTGTTGTGTTTGTGGGATTTAATCTTTTTTACAAGTCTGTAGCTGGGTCATTCCTGGCTATTGGTGACTTATCAATGTGCTAACTTTTGTGGAAAAAAGAATAAATTTTTCGTGTTTTTATTATTATATCAGGTAAATTACATGTTTAACCTTCATGAGCTTTTATTGATAGAGCTTAAGCATTTAAATAATAATAATTATGGGTGGATTGTTCAGACATGGACTGTGAGAGAGTTCCACCCTGTTAGGGACATATTCATAGGTACTGCAAAGTGTTAATCATGTAAATATTTAACAATACTTAGTTTTTATAACACCTTATGTGTCCCTTATTACATCATATAAGTTTGTTTTCTTCTGTGAATAATAATGAAACAAGAATTGTTAAGTAGAATGTGTGTTCGTTGTTTAGGACCATCACAATTTTGTACCCGATTTACGCATATGGGTAAATAATAGCAAATTTGCTCAAAAAACATATGTATGCTGTCAATCCCTTTCAGCTCTGCAAATTAACATAAAAACATGCAAAATATTTAACAAAGTTGTTATGTTATTTTTTTTTTAAAAGTGACTAACAGGGTGGAAAGGACACTAACAGGGTGGAAAGGATCCTAACAGGGTGGAATTATCAACACAATGACTCAGTGAGTTTCAACAATGATTTTATTAAACACACATTAACATTAAACACATTAATTCATTCATTTATTATTCATTCATTCATTAGAGACATAAAAATGATAATAATAATAACAATAACAATAATAATAATAATACATTTTATTAATATAGCACTTTTAAAATTAAGTACAAAGTTCTTTACAATAAAAGCAGTGTGTTTGTGTGTGTGTGTGTGTGTGTGTGTGTGTGTGTGTGCGCGTGCGTGCGTGCGTGCGTCTGTGTGTGTGTGTGTCTATTGTGTGACCAACCTATATAAAATTGTTGCTAAACAGCATGTCATGGGAACTTTAAAACTGTTGTGTCGTCTTTGTGAAAATTCCTCTGTTCCACAGCCAAATTTGAACATATTACATTACATTATAGCATATATAAAGCAGAACATGTTGGCAGAATGCTCAATTTATACTTAGAAGTCCAGTATATATTTTCTCTGACATATGAGGTAACCTGCCTACTGTGCCATATGTTCTTCAACATATCTCCATGTTGCCATGTCCAGTTGCACTGACCTTTTGTTTAGTGCTTGAGGCTCTTCAATCAGGCACAGTACCTGACTGTCAGCATACCAGCTGACATCTTTGCGAGGGCCAGGCCAGAAGAATTTGTTGACACCATTTCTATGCATGCAGTTCACCTGGATGTTGTTATCTTCAACAGCCATTATGATGCCAGGGTAGGGATCATCATCATACCTCAGCACACACCACCTCCCAACATGGCCGCTGGTAATAACCTCTGGACGCCACAGGGGTTCAGTGGTAGGGACATCTGATGCCACAACATCTTGCAGAGTTGCTTCTTTGATATCAAAGCATGGGCAATCCACTGAGGGCCCTGCCACTGGTTGGGGTGTTGTAGGTGGAGATGCCTTCAGCCTTTCCCTGAGTTTTGCCTCCCTCTTCCTCTGTCTCCATTTCTTCCTCTGTGCACGCTGCTCACGCTTACTGAGGTCCCTAATTATTATTTTTTTTCCCCGTCTCCCTGTCTTTCTGCCATTTCTCCCTCTCTTTCCTGAGATACTCTTCTCTTCTGTCTGTATCAGAGTCGCGCCTTGCTCTGTAGCGACGCTGCATCTCTGCTGCACTTAGTGCTGGAGCCATTTCCTAACAAATACATAATGTAACTTTATATTATCATGTAAATTGTATAGACCACACAATAATGATCAATTACTGTTTGAATGCATACTGATTACACACAAGAGGGTGTGATCAATTGATAATTGATCATGGCTGTGTTGTGGCATGACAAGTAAAGCCAAATAAATGTTTAATAACTTATTGTGTAAAGTGTAAGTGTAGTGTAAACCTTTTATACATACTGGTAAATTACAAAAACAGTTTAAATGACATTTGAATATGTATATATCAGCATTTATATGCATTTCTTTACATTTTGTAATAGATTTTCCACCCTGTTAGGTGCATGTTCCACCCTGTTAGGTTTGTATGGCTAACAGGGTGGAACCTAACAGGGTGGAATTTTGTTAACCAAATAGCTATAGCTCTGTGAAGCAGCCATCTTTAGCTAGCTAACTCTGCACACAAACAGTACTTTAGTAAATATATCAAACATGTTTGTGATTATTTCAAAATGTTGCTTACTTTCTTCATAATTTAGCATGACAGGGTGGAAAGTTGAGAGTAGGACATACAGGTCAACATCATAAAACTTGTAAAAAAAGACAGATAGAAAGTTGGGACTCACCTCTCTTTGTTCTTTTGAATTCCCACCAAAAGAGTGATCGCACTTCCTGAATGTGGCTTCATGGGAATTGTAGTTTTTTTTGTTTAGAAGGTGAAAAACCACAAACTAACAGGGTGGAACACGATTTTGAGGACACAAGTAAATTATAAAAATGATAAATAATAACAATTGTTTCCATTGATATATATTTATAAGTAGAGAGATTTTAACTTGATTTATACAATAATAAAGGCACATTTCTATTCATTTATAATTATAATTATAATTATAATTATTGAAACAGAAAATTTGCTTTGGGGACATTGTAAAAAGGAGTGTATGTCCCAAAAAAAGGGTAATTAAAATTAAAATAAATATATTTAGCATGCATTATTTTGTGTTAATCTTATAAAGAAGACCTCAATCTATAATAAAAGCTTTTCATCATAAATATTTCATTTATTTTAAATAAAATATAAACATTTATTTCCTGGGGACAGAAAAGTCACCAATATCCAGGAATGACCCAGCTCCTATAACATTTTTCTCTGTGACTTCATTTACTGATACGCATGTGTGACTATTTTCTACAACTACAAATTCCACTGTCACAGGTGCTCAGATGTTTTGCTCTAATACAGTAATACCTTCATAGTTATCGGGCAATAACAGCATATTGAGTAATGTGTGAATGTAATATGTTAAAGCTATAGGTAGTTCCGGTCTGGGGTTGCAAGCACACCAGGTCTGATTTTGTGGCACTTTGACATCCTTATGGACTGAGGGGTGAAAGGACAAATTTCCAGAGCTTGAGAAAGTCTGTTAACTGGCAATGATGTTAATTTTTTTTTGTCTTCTCTTTCTCGATCTCTCGTTCTCTTTTTGTTAGGATGCTGATTACAAGGACTCACACACTCGTGTTCCAGTGGGAAAATGTGGCCCAACACCTGGTGTCTCCTCACCCATCAAGAGCGGCGATCCTCTTGGAAGGCAGTGTTGTCATGGATGAAAGGTACAACCTACCACAGGAAATGTGCCTCCTATTTGGCCTGATTTATGGACTGCACCTGGAGTACATGAAAAACACTTTTTACTTTATTCAACAGGTAATGCTCAACTTGGGTAGAAGTGAGCTGACACCAAAAATTCAAACTCTGAAAAATGTGCTTGCCTAAAATAGGATTGGGATGATTGAAGTGCCTGTTTTGTAATTTTGCACATCTAGACTACACTGATTGGAGCAAATGTAAGCACTTTGTTTTGCAATGTTTGCAAATTTGTTTGCAATGTTGGATTTGGTCAAAACTGACTTTGTTAGCAACCGTTTCAAATGTAGGTGTTTTAAACTTTTAAGAATTTTAAGATTTCACTTTACATGTAGGCTAAATGTACAACAAATATAAGTCTGAAATAACAAAAGTGATAGTGTAGTCAAGACATCGATGGAATACCAATTTTTTGCTTGAATGATGTTCAAAAGAAAAGCAGACAAATTATCCTAGCAGTTTGCAATCTACAAGAACAATGTTAACAGTTGGTTGCTGTGTTGCTTGTAACTTTGACAAGTGAAATAAAATGGAGAAAGAGAATATGCTGTGTTTATTTAAGTTTAGTGAATGGGACAGTGCGACGGGTGTGTGCGGGTTGGACCCGTAATGCACGACTCAGAACACAAACTTGATAATAAATACCCGCACGGGCTTTATTATGGGGAAATCCAAAAACGTAGTCACACAAGCAAAGTCCAAAAACCAATAAATCCAGCCAGACCAAAGATACAGTACCGAGGGAGAAGGCAGTCTCGAAGTCGGTATCCATGCAAGAGTTCGTTAACCAGAGTAGCTGTCAGCGGAGCAGAAGTACAAAACAGGGAAAAAGCAAAGTTCGTAGTCGTGGGGCGTAGCAGGAGTCGGACCGAAGTCCTATCCGCGGGGCAGAGGTACAAACAGACAGCAGGCAAAATTCGTGGTCAAAAACAGGCAGTGGAAACAATAGGCAGGCAGTAACGATGGTCAATAAACAGGCTAGATCAATAACGGTGGTCAAAACAATGGAAAAACGCTCAAGTGTGACAATAGTAAACTAAGGCAACAATTTCACAACGAACAGACATGAACACTGAGCTTAAATGCAGGTGTAGACAGGTGCAAACATTTTAGCTTGAGAGCAGCAGGAAATTCACAACAGCTTGAGAAAATGAGACACGTAACGAGGCAATTAGTAAATCGTTAGTAGTTAACCTATCCAGACCTAGCGTTAGTAAATTAGTAATCAACATGCACGAGAAACGTAAGGTAAACATGAACACATGGTTAGATAGTTAGTATTACCCAATCCTGATCTAATGTTAGTATATTAGTAACTAGACAAGGGAGAATGAAACAATTAGGGAAGCATGAGTGACAGCAAGAGAAGAAACAGCATGAACGCAAGGCTGCGGAAAAACATGGAAATATGTATGCAAACAATGAACTGCATCGTAACATAAACAGAAAATAAACTGTGACAAACACTAAACATGAAACATGGCATAAATATGACAGAAACGTAACGGACAGGTTAGTGCAGTTGATAACTTAAGTCTTGGTCGAGAATATATATATATATATTTTTTTTAACTTAAATATTTGAGTTTAATGAAATAGGAAAGGAAACTAAATGCAATTGTGTCATGGTTCGTGGGTTTTTATTTTCTTTTCTGTTGCGGTTCTCGTCCTGGTTTCCCGATTGAGAATCTATCAGATTTTTTTCACGTTCCATTCCGGGGTTTTGCTTTCCCTCATCATTGTTTTCACCTGTGCTTCTACCTGCGGGGTATTTAAGTTCCTCACTTCCGCTTCCCCGGTGCTTCTTTGTCATTCGACTTTGCATTGAGCCAGGTATAGCTAGGTACTAGCGACCTTGTGATCTTGTGATATTAAACGCCGTTTATGTTCACGAGGAACTTGCTATTAGCTTTTATTTCAGGTATTGGTATTATTCTTCCTGTTAGCATTCTGAGCTATTTATTTTCTTCTTTGCTGTTCTCTCTGAGACCGTTTTTCTTTGTTGGTTTCGTTTTTATTTTACCTTCTCTGCCTGTCTTCTCTTACATGCCGAAGGTGTTCTTTTCTAAGTTTTCCGGTTTAGCTCCAGTATTGAGCTCGGGAGACTTAGTTTGGTTTTCACTTGTGTATTCGAGTTCGCCCTATTTTTGTGGGTTGATTTACTTTTAGCCGTTTAGCTACAAGGAATTGCCTGTCTTTTCTTTCTGGAGATTTTTTGGTTAATTCTCCCTTATTGGTCCTCACTTGCGTGAGTGACTTATTCTGATTCCCCTACCTTCGCGTTTGATTATCCGCTACTGGAAACCATCACAAATTGAGAAAATTAGTCATTGTGACTTAAGATACAGAGTTGGATAACTGGGCAAAGGGATTGATTTTACAAAATATTTTAAGTTAGAATAACTTGTCTTTAAGTGTACAGAACTTGAAAAGACAATTCCAATACTCTTAGCACTTAAGTCCATTTCACTCAAACAAATTTGTTTTCTCAGCTATGGCAGCTATCGGTTGCCTACATGTTTAAAGTAAATTCAACTTATCTGGGCTTACAGTGTAGGCTACACACTGTAAAAAATATTGACCTACTCCAACTCATAAAAAATGAGGTAACATTTTGCATTGGCTTTTTAAAATTGAATTCACTTCACTGCTTTTTTAAGTAGGATGAACACTATTACATAGCTAAGTAAACTCGTCAAAATTAAGTACAGATTACTAGTACTAGCCATATTATTACGTTGGATAAACTTAATTTTCTTGGTAATGTTAACTCACTTCCACATGACATTGAACTCAATTAACTTGAGTACAGGTTACTAGTATTAGCCATATTATTACATTTAGGGTGCACTACATGTAAAAAAACAAATCGGCAAAATACTTCTGTCATACATTTTCACAAATTATTTTAAAAACTTGAAATTGTTCTACCCACTATGCCAACAAAGTTGTTGAGTCCACAACCATGTGACCACACTGAAAAAAAATGCATGTTGAATTTACATTAAAAAATTATGGACATAGATTCCACATAATTAAATCACGTTCTCTCAACATAATTGATCGATTACAATTTACTCAATTCATATTTCTTAAACCAACATAATTTCTTCATGTAAATTCAACATGATGTTTTCCTGTTGCGTCAACTTAATATGCTCAAGTAAATCTGAATTATATAACACCATTGAGTTATATAACTTCAATATCATTTTGTAATGTCCATTCTACTTGATTCATTACCATGTCTCCAATATGATTTTTATAGTTGGTATTACCAGGGGCGTGTCTAGAACATTTTGAATGGGGGGGCCAGGCTGGGGCACAGACCCAGAGGAGGGGGGCCAGCCATCAAGGCTTACCATTTTTTTTTGTTGCCGCGTACAGCAGACACACGTGTATTTATCCGACCAAACCTTAGCCCTAGCCTTAACCCTAGCCTAACCTTTTTTTTTATACCTGCCCCTGATTCTAGGCAATCATATACAGTGCTTTCGTATGAACACTCTTTCAAATTTTGCTGTTTGACAGCTCAAATTAAGATATGTTTCAATGGGCTTTTTGTTACTCATCTACACAAAGTGCTCTATAATGTCAAAGTGGAGTAAAATGTTTTGATTATTTCACTATTGGATACACCAGAGCTTATTTTTAAGCCTTTACAGCAAAGGGTGTATTTTTTTCTCTACTTTGACATTATAGAGCACTTCATGTGAATGAGTAACAAAAAAAGTCACTTGAAATGTTAATTTGAGCTTTCAACATAGCACAATTTGAAAAAAATCCAACGGGTTTGGATACTTTCCAAAGGCACTGTACATATATTAAATGTTGCATTATACATTTCCAAACTGTATGGTTGAATATCCCCTCAAGATTGTAGCACTTGTTCAGATTTCCATTTTATTCTTCTGCTTCAATATTATTCTACTGTTCTATCATAACCAATATACTGAAAGATAATGCCTTTTATTTACCCTTTATTGTGTAGTGTCCCCTTACTGTGTACAGTTTTGCAGGTAGTTAAATAGTCATGCAAATCTTCAATACCCATTTAGTATAGAGAAAAGTAAGATTATAAATAAATGTGTTTGTACCCAAACAATAAAGTCTAAATAAATCTGTACACCATTATAGCTAACTGCCTGTAGCTACACTACATAAATGGCCATTAGGTGGCGACAACCAGTAATATTAAGAGCACCCCTAAAATAATATAGCATGAGAATAAATGGATACAGTCCAGGTCAGAATTAACGTTAACAGTTAAATCGTTTATTCAGAATATTAAAGATAAACATAAATAAATAACTATTTTACATATTAACAGTATGAAAATGGATAAAAGGCCATAAAAGCAAAGTAAATAGAAAAGTGCTATGTACAATATTCCAATATTCACAGTAGTTTGTACAGTACACAGTACAATGAGGTTTTGAACCTAAAAATATATAAAATAAAATGAATACAAAAAAACAAAACAACCATTTAGCTCTTGACTGGTCACTTCTGTGACTGGTGGGCAACAAAGGTATTTGTGTGGGGGGGATTGGCTCCATATATATGAAGATATTTTTTGCATTTTTATAAACTTTAGCCATAAAGGCCGTGACACATCGGGGACGTAACGAATAAGCGAGGCGAAAATGCGAAAAATTCGTCGGCGAATATTTCGCGTAAAAACCTGACACACCTGCAACGATGCTAAAAAAACAAAAAGCTCGCGTTCTTATTCGCATTTGAAAATCCGTGCGAATAAAAATGGATTACTCTTCGTCGAGCGATGACCTGGTTATCCGTTCGGTCCATCACGGAACGAAAGTGTATTTTTTTTTCCCTCTACCAGAACGTTAAAAACAGAGCATGCTTAAATTACATTGGCAAAATATTGAACCGGGTTTATTATGTGTCCGTTTTTACTTATGCAGTTTGTTTTGTCTACAACATGCTCTCCTTCTCTTCCCTCCTTTTACGGACATACGTGTTCCACTGCCTCTTTATCTCTTCCACTAATATAAAGTGTTAACCACAACATAACAATACATTACGTCATTTCAGCAAACATCTTTAAAATAAACTTGTAGTAGTCTATACAGTGTAGCAACTCATGAAGTCTGAAGAGTTCTCTCCAAAACGATCGCTACAGGCAGACCTCGTCTGTTTTCCTCGTTATTTACGGTATATAACTTGGTTATCAGTAATCAGGTAATCCACACAGGAGTCGGAATAAGATTTTTGGGGAACTTTATTTGCCACACATACAGACAACAGTGTGACAGCAAAAAAAATTCATATAGGCTACTCTAACCTGCCCTTCTCCTCCCCCTTTCTCTCCCTCCACCACAGTGGCTGCCCCTGGCCAGACCCGGTAGCTAGCATACGTGTCGTCTTTCTCCTTCGGTTAGCCTATAGCCCACAATATCCACGAAACAATATCACATATAGCGGTTCGCTAGCTTTCATCCTTTATTTTCACCAAGGCAAACAACCCAGCCGGTGACAGCGTAGCCTACATGAACTCGCCTAAGGTAAAAAAAAAAAAATAGGCCTACGTATCGTGTAGCTACGTTTGTGTGTAATCGCCACTGGCTTGTTATCATCTTTACATGAACTGCTATCAATGTTAACGTTAGATCTAAAGGTTAGCTAACGTTAGCTGGCTAAAATAGCTGGAGACGACTTTTAAGCCAATGCTAATAACCTGTGGGAGCTCATCAGATAGCAAGTTGTGCGTATTGCAACCATTTAGCTATAAACCCACCATCTTCATAGCCTATTTTCTCGGCTATGGTTTTCCACAAATTGTCCTTCAAATCGTTGTCTTTGTAACTATTAAGGCCGTGACACACTGGGCGCGATTTACTCGCACGAATAAATCGTACTTTGAAAAATAAACTTTGCAACTTTGGTTCCGCCTCATTTTATGTCCATTCCCATTGGGCTACAGAGGCTTCTTTCATCGATACTGACAAGACAATGGCCTATCATATTCCGGTTCTGGTAGGGGGGGCACCAGGGGTGGCCAATCAGATTCCAGTGGGGGCCAGTGCCACCCCTGGCCCCCTACTGGCCCCGCCCCTGGGTATTACATAAATATATCGTGGACATCAGTTCCACATGATCTAATCTTGTCAATACAAAATTAACTGTTTCCCCTAAGTGTTTGAATGCAAATGTGTAGATGGCAATAAATCCATAAACAGACAAAGCAGAAGCTATTTCTGTTACCAAAATATTAATTGTAATTGCTCATAAAAATAACAAGCTACAACATTCTGACAAACAGGAGACTGTTCCCCTTAACAAATTCACCACAGCAAGAATATGTATACAACTGGAGCTCCACGTGGACATATCTGAATTTGTACAAACGTGTAATGTTTGCAAATCTGCAATAATAATAAATGTTGCTGATTTTGCTTAAACAGCATAATATTGCTGTTTATCAAATATTTTGATAAACAGCATATTGTAGTGGTTCGTGGCTGTTGTTTTCTTTTTTTTCGGTTCTTGTTCTAGTTTCACAATTGTGAATCAATTGGATTTTTTCCTCGTTCCGTTTCGTGGTTTGCAGTCCTCATTATTGTTTTCACCTGGGCTTCTACGTGCAGGGTATTTACGTTCCTCACTTCCTCTTCTCCGGTGCTTGTTTGTCTTACGACGTTGCATTCGAGCCAGGTTATAGCCAGGTACTAGCGACCTCCTGATATTAAACTTATGTTCACGGGGGACTTGCAATTAGCTACTTAATCGGGTATGGGATTGTTTTCCTCCTGGTAGCGTTCGGCGCTATTTATTTTGTACATTGCTGTTCTCTAGACAGTTTTTCTTTGTACTTTCGTTTTGGTTTTATACTCTTCCGGCTTTGAGCTAATGTAGCCGAGGGTGTTCTTTTGTTTGCTAAGCTTCCTGTTCTTGCTCATTATTTGAGTTCTGGAGATTTAGTTAGTATTCACTAGTATACTAGTTCACCCGTTTTTGTGGGTTGATTTTCGTTTTTTGGCTGTTTAGCCTTATGTTCTCTCAGTTATTGGTCCTCACGGTTGTGAGCTGACTTGTTCTGATTCCCCAACCTTCGCGTTTGAATCTCCAAACCATTAAGAAACCCATTAAACATATTTTGTGAGACTCAAAATCAATTGCCTTGTTTACATGAACTCCAAGTAATGTCATAAAAGGTGAAATCATTTAAATGATATCATTCATATAGCCAGTGTTGGGGAAGCTACTTTGAAAGCATAGCTTTGTAAGCTACCAATTACTTCACACTGGATAAAGTTGAACTACAGCAAAGCTACCCTAGGGAGAAATCTAGTTTTGTTAACTAAAGCTACTCAGAAAAAGTAGTTCAAACATGACAAAAAATCTCTCACTCAAACTCCAACATTTGACACGATCAATAGGCTACTACTATCAACATTGCCAACACATATAACGTTAGCCTACTACACATATAGCACAAACGTTTGGCCTACTGTATTAAACTAAATAATCAAATTTAACGTTAGCCTACTCACCAATGGACGTCTCTCATACAATAGCAGGACAATGCGCCTGTTGTGGTTCATGGCAAAATCATCAATGATGTGTTCCGCTCATCGGGCCATTGCTCTTCCGGAGTTAATTTACAAAAAAGGGTTGCTATTCCGAGTGTCCCCGCTGTTGCTCCTCATGTAATTTTTCACACGCCATAAACAAGAAAAACTGCATTCACAGAATCCCATTTTAACTCTGAACTTCTTAGCTGGGTATTTTCGCAGAATAGGGCACCGTTGTCTGGCTAATATCAGCAGGCCCAGGGCTGCGGGGGGTAGCCCTGCTGCAGCTAGCGGCGGTGGCTAACTGCTGATCAGATGGAGGGGAGAGCGGCTCTTTTTCTTCCCGATCTTTCTCGCAAATGCGAATGTGCTCAATATCCTGGCTGTCGTTGTCCTACTGTTCAACTTCTCTGACCCTGGTGTTTCTGAGGTCTCTGGTTGTTTGGGGAAGAGATATTTCTCCATTCTAACCTTGAGTTAACGTTAGATAATAGCTCAAAATCAAGTTCAACATTCGCTTGCTATCTGGGCTTTCACCTCTCATTAGCATTAGCCAGATACGTGTTTGACTTTGCTTTCATATTAAGCAAGTTGAGCTAACGTTAGCTAAAATTGTCTAACAGTTAGACAATGCTAGCTAACATTAGCTCAACTTGCTTAGATAAAAGCAAAGTCAAACGGGTATTAAAACGACTTACTGATGTACTACTCAAAATTAGCCTAGTAAAAACAATGGCTTCTACTCTCTCTGATTTTAACGAACATTGGAAAATTAAATAAATTTTACTTATCTTCACCAAAACAAGGATTCTTCCTCCCGCCAGTAGTACTGGCTGGCTCGCAGTTTGAATTAATTGGTGGCGAAACAACTAGTTCGTTCTCTCTCAACGTAGAACTGACATTCCTCAAGTCGTAACGTTCCCTTTGGGTTTCTCTAACGCTTGGACTTAACGTTCCCTTACTGTGAGACCAGAGTATACTGGTAACATTCCCCATACATTCTTGCCACATCATTACAAAACATTATTTTGGGAACATTCTGGGGTGTATAGGGGAATGTTACTCCAAGATAACAAAATAACATTCGAGGAACATCCCATAAATGTCACAAACATTGCAATGCATTCCCTAGATGTCATAATGTTGAGTTCCTTTCAAGTCCTCAGAACATTGAGTTCCTTTCAAGTCCTAAAACTTGATTGTGGAACTTCCCCTTCACATTACAGAAACATTCTATTTAACATTAGGGGAATGTTCTCGGAATGTTAGTAGAAACGTTCCCTTTGGGTTTCTTTAACACTTGGATTTAACATTCCCTTACTGTGAGACCGGAGTATATTGCTAATATTCCCCATACATCCTTGCCACGTCATTACAAAACATTACTTTGGGAACATTCTGGGGTGCATAGGGGAATGTTACTCCAATATAACTAAATCACATTCCACAAACATCCTAAAAAATGTCAAAAATGTTGCAACACGTTCCCTGGATGTCATAATGTTGAATTCTTTTCAAGTCCTCTGAAGATTCTTGTGGAACGCCCCCTTCACATTCCACTAACATTACAGGAACATTCTATATAAGCATTGTTGAGCACTGTTGAGACAAACAATTGGGGTTATCCCCCATACAATTTTGAGCCTTTTAAAACTCATTTCCGGAATTTCTACAACACCTCAAACAGGATATTTTCTAATATAAAATGTTTTATTTATGAACATTTTGGAGAAGGCACACAAACAAGCTAATCAGGGTCTCATTCTGTGTTTGCTAGACAGGAAATCACATTGTGGCAGATATTAAGCCGAAGTAGAGATTTAAACACAAGATCACTGCAAACCAGGTGAGAGTGATCACAGAGATGGGATAATGGAACATACACATCAATCTCCAGCAGTAACTATTTAATTTTCGAAAAAACCAATGTGCACATTATGCTTTTCACATATAAGAATGTTCTTTTCACATTAAAGAAGGTATGTTGTTATTACAAAGGCAAAGAAATTAAACAATATTAACTGTTAACTGTTTAAATTATACTTAAACAGAGGTGAGTAAGCTGGTATGGTCTGGTAATCGCTACCACTAAAAGATTTACCGTATACGTTATGCAGGAGGCTACTGGAAAAATTATCCCATTTGTCAGGCAGAGAAAATAAGGTTCTAATACAAAAAAAGTTATTTCTGGCTCACTGTAGTCTCTCCAGTAGCCTATAACTTCCACAGACCCATAACAGATCATCGCTGTCAGTGTAATCCACATTCATTTCCTCATTGTGCCTCACTCCTGTTGGCTTGTAGCTAGCTAACTGAATAGGCTATAGCTAGTGTATGTCATACGGTAATAACTGTAATTACTATTAGATTTACTTGGCAACACAAGCACCTATGAGAGCCTTATAATTTTGCAACAACGTTACTGATCAAACATCGCAACAACATTATCTAGCATACAGGCAAGATAAATGATGGTCAATTTAACCATTCATGGCCACTAAGTGTTTCCTTATGCAATATTGATATTCCAATTATCAACTCAATTCATACGTTTAGGAAAAGTTATGAAGGGAGAGCTCAGCGATACAACTTTAAGGCCAACAATTTTTGTAAAACTTGATTATTATATATTTTTTACTTACTTTTCTTATGACACCTCTACAAGTGATAAGTGATATTAACAACCTGTTAACTTACAAGACAGCACCTTTAGTGACCACGTTATAGTAACATTGCCATGGCGGGCATGAGAAATGTAGCTTAGCTATAATTCTACTTTTGCTGGCTTGTTGCGGAGAAGGTGAAGTCAAGTTGTTTAGCCGAGCGCTATTCATTGATGACCAGAAACAAGTTTTAATTCTGTTTGTGGTAGAAACAGTCTCTCCACACTGCAAGTCATTGGGAGTGAGGCAATGCCTCTTAATAGTGAATTTAAACTGTCCAGTAGTCTAAGCTACATCCATTATGGAAGAACAGAACCGGTTCCAGATTCAATTCGGTTCAACTGCTCAATGAAACCGGTGAATTCAGCATCAGGCATTGATATACCATTCGGCTCGCAGGGGGCCTTCAGGTGTTCTTTTCAGCCAAAAGTTTGCGAATCTTTGAGAAAGGAGACCGCCACTGGCAAAAGGCCATAGGCTATGTGTCTTGTATCTTGTATTCTGTTCTGCGACCTGCATGTCCAGAATGCTACTCCACATTTGCTTTACATCGCTGTTGTTCTTGATGCTTGACATTTTCTGCAATTACAGAATCAGTCAATTTTGCCTGTAGCTAATTTTCACTGTCGTGAAGCAGTGACATCCTAGTTAGTGATGTTGTGTTTGTTCATCAGCTCCTCGGTTAACTTGACCACCTTGTCGTAATCAAAATCAGAGTTATCTCTGAATTTATTAAATGATAACTCACAAACTAATTTTGGAATCCACTAGACGACAGCCTTGCCGCATATAGCCTTGCAGTAACTTTTTTATGTTCCAGAGTTTTAATTGGTCACAATACAATGATGACACGTACGGAAAACAAATCAAATTCATTTTCTTAAAAAATTAAAATGTAAAAAATATGTTTTCTGCCATTTGATTTGGTAGGCCTATGATAAATATGGATATCTAGACAACATGGTGGACTGGGAGCGGTGGAACTGAATTTGAAGTGGAATTGAAGATTGCCTTCTGTAAAAATATTGCATGTGGTTTACGAAGGGGAGCGAGTTGGGTAGGGGATGTCTCTACTTGGGTTAAAAAGAGAGGTAGAGCCCGAGTTATAGTACCATATTTTAAATTAATTTATGGAGATTTATTTTTTATATGAACTGTGATGGACTGTTTACTGACAACCGTTTTCCAAAGGATTCCCGAGCCCATGTGGTTATATTCATTACAGAAGCATGTCGGTTTTTAATGCAGTGCCGTCTGAGGGATCGAAGGGCACGGGCATTCAATATTGGTTTTTCGGCCTTGCCCTTTACACACGGAGATTTCTCCAGATTCTCTGAATCTTTTAATAATATTATGGACTGTAGATGGTGAAATCCTTAAATTCCTTGCGATCGTGCATTGAGAAACGTTGTTCTTAAACTATTGCTTCGACCCATCCTATGCTCGTAAACACCCGAGCCTTCGTGGATGCTTTTATTATACCCATTCATCATATCATCACCTGTTACCTATTGACCTGTTTACC
The DNA here is from genome assembly GCA_022702515.1 of Ilyophis sp. 1 JC-2022. NCBI lineage: Eukaryota > Metazoa > Chordata > Actinopteri > Anguilliformes > Synaphobranchidae > Ilyophis > Ilyophis sp. 1 JC-2022. Next base: position 60,464,371 of record CM040404.1, read on the forward strand.
TGTTGAATGTTCCAAACAGTTTTTTTTTCAGGCATCAAATTCGGAACTAGCATATATTTACAAAAATCAATAAAGTTGATAAGGTAAAACATTAAATATGTTTTCTTTGTACTGTTTTCAATTAAATATATGTAAAAGAGAATTTACAAATCACTGCTTTCTGCTTTTATTTGCATTTTACATACTAATTTAGGAAACATTGGGTAGCATTGCTTAGGAATAGAGCTTGTTTAATTTGTGTGAGCTAAGATAGCCAGTATTGTTTGTTGTAACTTGGCCTCATTTTGATATCAATACTTTTAATAGAAGATTTTGCTAGTTATATTATAGACAGTAATTTCTATACATGAGTAACTTGGCATTTTTGTACATTGAAAACATTTTTTGTTGAGATACTACATTGTACTGCTACAGTCCAGCAACACCCATAGAACATTATTTAGCACCACCATTCAGGAATCTTTATATGTTATTTCAGTTTTGCAAATTTTTTTTCTTTCTTACCAAAAAATGCTTCTTTAAAAAGCTATTTACAGAAATGTCAAAACATTCAAAAGAACTAGCCAGGATTATGAGGCACATTTTTACTCGATTCCAGTGCAGTGAGTTTCGGTTCATCTCAATGTTTCCTTTTGACTCTACATTGGGTGGAACGTGAAAGTCTGACATAAACATGGTCTGGATGGCCTGTCAGGCAACACTACCTGCCAATCCAAGTTTGGCACAATCTCCTCCCTTGTGCTTTTATGGGAGAAGCTCAGTTTTGCCTGGGTGGCGGAACAGCAACCCGCCCTATTCCCACCCAACATAACTACTGTGTGAATGCAATTAATCAGGGCAACATTCAAATCAAGCTTAGGAAAACAAAACAAAAAAGGCAGGAAATAACTTCAGTCAAAAATTCTGATAAGGCATACAGTAAATGTTGACACAAAACACAGCATATGGGGAATTGTCTACATTATACAACTTTAACCATGGATTCTTTCATTGCTGATTTGATTTGATTTGAGATCCCACAGAAATATTTTCAATCTGTCAGTGGTATGGTACGCTAGTTTTAATTTGTAAATTGGGGCTTTGCTACTTTGGATTTCGACATAATTTTTCTGCTGAGTAATTGCTATTGCCACTAATCTTTAGCATTATAATAACTATAATAATATAAAAGCATAATAGATGCTAAATAAATATAGGCCTCTATTACATGATGAATAATCAATTCCAAATATTTGGTTATGTGTTGCATTACATATTACTGTGTCAATAGTGAGTACTGGTTTGCTGTATTTTACTTTGATTATTTTATGAAAAAGCACACTAAATTCAGTACTGTTTCTATCAGTCGCATTAGAAAACATAGTCGCCCATCATTAGTTGTTTAAAAAGTAGATAATCCATCTAAATTTAAAAAAGAAAAAGAAAACAGGTTGTGACCCATTCAGCAACTGAAAGTTTAGAGACCTGGATTTTTTTCACATTTCCTGTGGAAAGAATGAGGTAACTTCAGCCCCCTTGTGTTCCCTGGCCTGTTAAACACATTATGTCATTGGAAAGAGCTGGCAAAGCAGTCATGGCCAAACTCATTTTCTCTGTGAAGCAGAGAACAGTAGATTTAGGATCAATAGACAACAAACAATTATCAAAAGGAGAATTAAATCACAAAAAAACAACATTGATTGAAAATCTAACATATGCTAATGTATGTTTTCAAATCTATCTAAACAAAACATTATGTCAGGAAGAAGGAGGTAAGAGGAAATCCAGTGACTCAATATCTGTGAGGTGGCAGGCATTACAGTGGCTTTTATAGCCAAATAAAGAGTGAACTGCAATGCACAAAGAACATGATTTAAATCTTTTTTTTCTTTAGCTGCTCACCCAAAAATAATTTGTGATGAAATATCCAAAAGCTTTCAATTGTTAAAGCCCACTTGCTCCCATAATTGAGAACTTTTTTTAGCACAGCTTATTGTTCTGAAATATATACAGAGTAAGGTAGTCAGTATTATGGATTAAAAATACTAGGTTATTTTGAGGAAATTGGTTTGAAATAAAACATTGATAACTCAATGTCATTTGACTCAATTGACATCATCACAACTACTTTTCTCTCAAAGTGCTTTCATACATAAAATTCAGTCAAGCTGACCTTTAACCATCAAACCTCCTAGTGCATAGTCCTCTACTTCTAGAGCAGGGGTTTTCAACATTTTCTGATCCAGGGATCCACCCGCAGGCTCAAAGACACCCTGGGGACCGCCATCATCAGGGTTATATTTTTAAAAAGGTTTTATATTCTGTCCAGGGACCCCGTAAAGTTCCTTCAAGGACCCCGAGAAGTTCCTGACCATGTCTATTGTATGGTACAGAATATTATCAAAAACCACAATGAACTACCATGACATAATTTTCAACATATTCAACATTATATCATATTTTGTTGGCTACAACTTACTTTACTTCCTTTTTTGTTATATGTCAATATGTCAATTTTCTACACACAGAAGGCCAAGATTAACCATTTTTCTGCTGAAGATTTGCTAATTTATATTGCGCTTCATATTTTTAAATATGTGAAACTATATCTGTACAAACCTGAAGATTGAGCATTGCCGCTGTTTCACAGCAGCGTAAAGTGTGCATAATTGGATAGCCGAAGTCTGCTTTTTGTTTGTTTTATGAGAGGAGTCCTGCTTTATTTACATGATAAACACTATGATGCTACCCTGTATTGCATTTAAACACTGTATTTAAATATTTTAACTGAATGCTTTTCAATATTATTGTTGCTAAACCTCAAAAAATGTCCAAACATTTCAAAAATATAGTTTCTGTAGAATCATTCATTTTGTTGACAACTTGTTTACAAAGGAAAACATATTTGGAAGAAATACCAAAAACACAATGCAGAAATATGCTTTGGATTGTTGTTCATAGTTTTCTTTACTTCCATGCTGAGAAAAGGGCATGTTTTAAAATCCCAAAGGAAAATGTACAACAGAATAAAGAAATACATGTTTGCTTTAAAACCTTAATTAGATTGTATGAATACCAAAGCATTCCTGAAACAATTGCAGGCAATGTTGGTCAAATATTGAGTTTAAAACAGATTTAAAAAAGAATACAAAAGTTGAGATTTTTTCAAAGATTTACAGAAACAGTTATAAGACATTTTCCTTGTACAAACACCACAGAACAACATCAATATCTTTCTCAAAGCTATGTAAGGTAAGCTACAGCACTCTCTTATACAAAACGTACAAAAAACAGCTTCTAACTACAACATAATACTGTCCTTTTTACAGTGTGACACAGTACAAAACATTTGTGCCTAGGTGTGTTCCGGTGAAGCAAACGTCACTCTGTGTTGGCCCTGGAGTCATGTGACCTCTGTCATGGATGCTGAATGGTTCTGTTGGGCAATTTGCAAGGTATGTTAAATAAAATAGGAATTAAAGCAGAATTTTTACACATACTCCTGGGCCTGGATTTAGCAACATTTTAACTGTTTTTCATTATAAACGCGGTATGCACAGGGATGCCATCACCTGCTTAAAAGTGGAATCAGTAACCCATTGATTAGGATAATGCATGTGATACGCAAGTTATAATGGTGTGATGATACTTACAGTCAAGTCGGAAAGTCTGAACACCCCTTTCACCTTCTCCACGTTTTATTACATTACAGATATATTCTACAATAGATTGAGTTAATTTTTTGTCTCAAATTTCTACACTCAATAACCCATAATGACAAAGTGAAAACATGTTTTTCTAAATTTTTGCAATTGTATTAAAAATCGAAAACTGAAATCTTTCATTTACATAAGTATTCATACCCTTTGCTTTCACATATTTTTAAAGTATCACTGCAAGGGTTATTGCTCCTGACTCATTTTCCTATAGAACTCTATGGGGAAAAAAGTCAGGAGAAACAACCCTTAAAGGGATCCATCCACATCTACTCCATATCTGGCCGCAGAGTGATGGTTTGGGGCTCGTTTGATACCTTAGACCCTTGATGACGTACAGCCATTTCGCCAGTCATGTGTTCCATACTGTACCAGCGTAATTTACAGCTGAATCTAGTCTCACCCCCCAATTCTCATAGAGATCAGTTCAAATCCAGAGAGGTTATAGTATCGCTTGTAACAGTATCTGAAAATAAGATATCAAGAGTCTTTTGATGTTGATTGGTCACAGACTTCAGGAAGTAACAGCATGCAAAGGATATGCGACCAAATATTAAATATGATACTTTAAAAATATGTGAAAGCAAAGGGTATGAATACTTATGTAAATGAGAGATTTCAGTTTTCGATTTTTAATACATTTGCAAAAGTTTTTAAAAACATGTTTTCACTTTGTCATTATGGGCTATTTTGTGTAGAAGTTTGAGACAAAAAATGAACTCGGTGACATTGGTTGGTTTAAGCACTGAAGATCAACAATGTCAGACAAGAGCAAATACTGAAATCAACCACCACTAATCAGATTACAGAAAGCCTGAGGTTGCTACCTTGGGTTTGTGAAGAAAAAACAGACTTGCAATAACTTGTAAATCAGGGCAAGGACAAATGCTGGAGTCCATGCCATATTCTCAAAGCATGAGAGAATGACATTAGATGAAACATTAATATTATAAACTGAATTGAGTAAACAGAAGGAAATGCAGGATTTTACCTGTGCAGTGAGGGTCTCAAGGGGGCTCTCTACCCGTGGAAATGTTATCCGTGGGAGGCCGCGGTGCTCCTCAGTTTTCAGCTTGGCCAGAGCAGAGTGGACTCCTTTGAAGTTATGGACCACACAGACTGCCTGTGAACAAAATAGCCTTGTAATTACATCAGAGTTAACAGTCAATACTTACTTAAAACGAGTGCCAAGAATCAAACGGGGACAAAATCAATAGGTCTTAAGAAAGTGGTCTTTGGAAAAGCAAATGCAACAGAACAACAATTGAAGACTAAACTGGCATCTGGTCTGGCTGTGTAAAACTGGCCCCAGCGCATCTATGCACAAACTTTAAAGGCCCAGTCGCATGGGCATTCTCTTCCTGGTTTTAATATCTGAAAACACCCACAAAACATTAGGAAAGAGCAGTGACATAGGTTTTTTTTTAAAATACGTTTTTAAAACCAAACCCCGCCCCCAGGCTTTTGGCTCAGTCTCAAAGAGGCAGATTCGGCAAGCTCAGGTTTATATTTCGCAACGTCATCCCATAATTATTCAAAAACATACGTCACGTCACATGGGAAATCGTTTTACTAAGAGCTCGGAAAATATGCATACTTCGACCAAAGTTGCAATTTCTTTACTTGAACCAGTATGGAACACTATTTAAAAGCGAGTGGGCCTTTAACAAATCAAAGTCTAGTGTCAAGATGTCCACCCATCTTCATCTTGAATGTAGCTTCAAGTTAGACACCATATCATCGATAGCATATATATATGTATATACAGTACATGTATATATACAGTGCAGTCCATAAGTATTTGGACACTGACACAATTTTTGTTGTTTTGGCTCTGTACTCCAGCACATTGAATTTGAAACGAAACAATGAATAGGAGGTTAAAGAGCAGACTGTCAGCTTTAATTTGAGGGTATTTACAACCATATCAGGTGAACCACGCAGCAATTGTAACCCTATTTTTAGTTATTCCTCCCATTTTAGGGGACAAAAGGCAATTGGATGAATTAATATAAACTTAAATAAAGTCATCATATTTAACATTTGGTTGCATATCCTTTGCATGCCATGACATCCTGACCCAACAACATCAAAAAAATCTGGATATCTTATTTTGAGGTACTCTTACCAGCGATAGCATCTGAGGTACCAAACTAGCCTCAAACCATCACTCTGCTGCCAGATATGCAGCAGACATGGATGGATCACTTTAAGGGTTGTTTCTCCTGACTCATTTTCCTATTGAACTCTATGAAAAAATAAGTTAGGAGAAGAAACCCTGAAAGTGATTCATCCATATCTACTGCATATCTCGCAGCAGAGTGATCGTTTGAGGCTCGTTTTATACCTCAGACCCTTGACGACTTACAGATGACTTGAAGACATCTCCTCCTAGACCGTTGCACATATCAACCTGGAACTTTCACCAATTTGTTCAGTGGAATGTCCTCTAAAAGGTTACTGCAAATAAAGTTGATAATCCAACTTTGGCCACAGTAAGTCAATAAAAATGTATGTGGGTGTGGCTTATCACAAAATTGCTACTAACGTCCAAGGGACTTGACATAAATTAATTATATTTGGTAGGCATATTGGCACTCACATCAAGAACACCAACCTAAAGTATTTGGCCCAATTGAGGCGCTATAGAGCATAATATTATTTTTAAATTCTGAAATTCACAAAAAATCACTGTTGTCTTTAATCCTGTTAAAGACTTCCTCCCACCCTTTGTGGGCTAGAGACTTGAAACCAAGCTCACAAGATGTCTCTCCTCATGGACAACACAGATGATTTATGCTTAGAAGTCATAATGTCCACCATATATAATTTTCTGTCTCTTTAATTTTTAGAAAATCTTTAGAAGGCATTTCCTCCTTGACAGTTTGACATATCCACATGCAACTTTCAATGATTTGTTCATTACAATGTCCTCTAAGATCTTACTAAAAGACAGCTGATATTCCAAAAACCTTGGCCATGGTAAGCTAATAAAAATCATTGTGGGTGGAGCTTATCACAAAAATGCTAATAACTTCCATGCAACGATTTATGTAAATTTATGTATTTTGGTAGATATATTGGCACTCACATAAGAGACTCATGACCCTAGAGGTCATGGCGCCGGCAACAAGATTTTACTCAACTCAGATATTAATTTCTCCTGCAACCACACTATATGTGGAAACAACAATCTCCATGTTTTAGCTTTATTAGTACATGATTTGTGACAACTCTGCCGAATATGGAGTCTCTAAGTGTCACTACTGTCCCATAGCAAGTCCATTTAACAAGCAACCCCCCATCCAGTCTCGCCTGCAACTATACCTACCCACGTGTGACACAGTGGATAATAGTATCTATGTGTGAGTTCATAAAAATATATTTTTTACGACCAAAAATTCCTATTTCATCATAGCAACAAGATAAAAACAACACAGCCGGAACTGCTGCTGTTCGAAGCACACGCTCATAATGGGGAGTCGGGTTCAGAGGACCAGACGCGACAGAGGGGGAATCAAAAAAATATCCACGTAGTGGAATGAGTCCGCGAAAAGAGCAGGGGGAAAAAATTATAAAGAATGGGAAATAAAACTCCTGGTGTAGCCAAAAGAAAATCAACCCATGAAGGTGGGCGAAGGCTCGAGACTCGAGCAGAGCAAAGGAAGGGAGAGATTACCTCTCGCTCTCAATAAGAGAGAACACTAATGGAACACTAACAGAAACAGGATAAATAATAGTGACTCAGACAATTGGGCGAAAAAGTAGTAAAAAAGAAAAGGAGATAATTACTTCTCATTCTCAATACGAGAGAACACTAATAAGAGAAGTAAAGAAAAGAGGAAACAAAGGCAACTGTCTCAGCGAGAAAAGTAAGAAACCAGAATGAGCAAATGAAAGTGCAAAAGAGAAAACCAAAATCCTATGAAGGAATTCTAATGCACAAAAAGCAAGTCCCACGTAAAATTAAAGCAAAGCTTTAAGTGGTCGCTTAGTTTCTATACCTTTACCGGCTTTGTGGCAAATAACAATGACAACACGGAAGCCCTGAGACTGGAAGACGCAGAGCTTAAATAGCTGGCGGAAACACCTGAACAGGTAAAGGTAATGAGTACCAGGTAGCAGAAAAAACGCGGCGAGGACCCCGGACAACAGCAGCGAAAGCAAGCTAAGCCAAGAAAGAATGGCAACCTGAGAAACCATGACAGGACCCCCCCTTCTATGGGATGAGCCCAGACGATCCCTCAGAATTGTTGCTGCGGAAGACCCTAATCAGTTGCGGGTCCAAAATGTTCCTGGAGGGAACCCAGCAACGTTCCTCAGGATAAACAAGGAACTGGGCCCCTCTGCCCACCCATCTCTTGGCCAAACAGTATGCGCCGAACAGTATAAACCGGGCCCCCTTCCACGGACCGGGAAGGAGGTGGCGGTTTGTCCACCGGAGGAAAAGCGCTAACAAGCACCGGCTTCAACCGGGAGACGTGAAAAGTGGGATGAATGCACAATCCTCTGGATTATTTTAAAGGGGCCCACGAATCTTGCCACGAGTTTGCGGGACTCCACTCACAAGGGTAGGTCTGGCATGGAAAGCCACACTCGTTGCCCAACCCGGTAGGAGGGAACTGGAAGATGGAATCATTTTCACACATGAATTAGCCACCAGAGTCCTGACCTTAACCCCATTGAATGTCTTTGGGATGTGCTGGAGAAGACCTTATGGAGTGGTTCGACTCTCCCGTCGTCAATACAAGATCTCGGCCAAAAATTTATGCAACTCTGGATGGAAATAAATGTTGTGACGTTGCATAAGGTTGGCGAAACAATGCCACCATGAATGCACGCCGTAATCAAGGCTAAAGGCGATCCAACCAAATATTAGAGTGTGCAACTTTTTTTTGACCAGGCAGTGTAATATCATAAGCCTTGTTACAATCAAAACACTTGGTAGCTTTCTCAAAGAATGCCAAAAGGTTTGTCTGGCATGACCTTCCCCTGTGAAAACCATGTTGGCTATCTCTTAAGATGTTGTTATACAAGAAATAATTCCAACTTGTCTCTAATGATAGATTCCAGTATTTTACATGGAATACAAGTTAAACTGACAGGCCTATAGTTTCCTGGATCAGTCTGGTCCCCTTTCTTATATATTGGTATTACATCACATCTCCTTGCTTCCAGTCGTCTGGTATTTATCCAGTTTCTAATGACCATCTAAAAATACCTGCCAGGGGTTTATAGAGGATCTCACTTAACTCTTTGTGTACCCTTGGGTATATGCCATCAGAGCCTGCTGACTTATTTGTCTTCAATTTATATAATTTGTCTAGTACTTCTCTATCCCCTATCTCAATATCTGCTAAGACATTCTGTACTGACTATTCCTTCTGGCCTATTAGTAACCTCCTCTCTGGTAAAACCTTCAACAAAGTAACTGTTTAAGGCATCAGCAATATTCTCATTCTTAAATTTCATTAATCAACAACCTCTCCTTGTTCTTAATGCAGTTAACCTCCTCCTTAACTTTCCTTTTCCTACTGCAGTATTGAAAGAAATGTTTAGGATTACGTTTTGCATCTTGAGCAATTTGCCATTCAAACAGCCTTTTAGCTACCCTTAATTAATTTTTAACTTTAGCACACATATTTCTCAGTATTGTCTTTTTTACATATCTTATAAAGTTTATTCTATTCGCTCAAACTCTTCCGTATAGCTTTATTCATCCACTGTGGAGACTGCTTGTTCAACTTACTTTTCTTTACCTTTGGAATTAATTTACATTGTGCATCAAGAATAACCCTTTTAAACCTGCCCCACTTTTCAATCACAATCTTGCAGTCAAGACGTTGTGCCCAGTCTATATTACTTAAATACCCTTGCATCTTGTTAAAGTTGGCACGCCAAAAGTTAGAAATCCTGGACTTAGAGGAGACCCTCTTAATTTGCCAAAGTATCTCAAAACTAACTACACAATTGTCATTTGTCTGTTTTTTTATAGTTTATGAAAGTACAGATCCTGAGCTTTCAAATGACATCTCAGACACTGCAATATGCACATATTTGAAGAAGATGAAGTGCTTTGAAGTGCTTTAAAACACTATCCTAAGAAAACATCTCTCAAAGATTTGCACAGATTCACACCTCAGCCTACCAAACTTAATTCGCGTGAAAAGTAGCTGGCTAACCCCACTCCCCCACTAGTGGATTTCAGAGACTGGATTTCAGAGGCTTGTGTTACTAAACAAAGACTGTTAGAGATACGAAAATCATGACAAACACACTTGCAGATACATTATTTGGACATGCGCCTAGCTCAGGGGTAGGCAACCCTGGTCCTGGAGAGCCGCAGGGTCTGCTGGTTTTTGTTGTTACTCGCCACTTAATTGATCAATTAAAGCAGTTGATTACACAGTTAACTCACCTCACCTGGTTTCTTTAGTCTACGTAGTTGCTGCATTTAGGGTGAAAACAAAAACCAGCAGACCCTGCGGCTCTCCAGGACCAGGGTTGCCTACCCCTGGCCTAGCTAGAAAGCTAACTGTTAGCTTAGTAAACAAGGGCTTGGTTTGTGTTAAAGAAAGACAGACAGATAAGAATATCACAACGAACATGCTTGAAAATGATAGGGTTTGGATGTGGATGTGAATCAACGCCCTTCTATCATACCTGTCAACCCTCCCGTATTTCCCGGGTTTCTACTGTATTTTAACCCCATCTCCCGCTGTCCTCCCGTTTGGTATTGTTTCCCTTGAATCTCCCGTATTTTGCTTTTATATATATACAATTAAATGTTGAATCATTAGAATCGGCCTGCTCAGGATGCTTCTGTAGAGCCGTGTTGCCAATAAAGCCCTGCTATACCCACTCCAATGCAGCACGTGGCAGTATGCAGCACAGTACAGTAAGTAGCATACTTGTCTTTGTTTAAGTCTGAGAACTCAGTTAGAGCAGAGTGCTTGCGACATTGTTACATTGTGCAAACCGTGAAGGTGTTGTCTGTACGGGACTGTGGTAGGCGGTCGTGGTTTTAGGCGCAGCCGGCAAGAGAGAGTGAACTCGGGTGGTTTGTGGAACCAGCACAGCTGTCGGCAATCAGGCAATTGGTGACGATTGATTGTGTGATTGTTTGTATCAATTAACTAATTGCCTTGATTGTTCAACAGTGAGCCTGAGATCCTTGAAAAGGAGTTGAGAGGAGGAAGACTGATGACTGGAGGTCTGTCTGTATGTTCTGTGTTGTGTGAAACGGAGACGGAAAATAAAAACCCGTTCTCCTTAACCCTTTCGCACGTACCATCACAAATATGTGATCATTCCAGACATGGCCCAAACGCGTACCATCACAAATATGTGATTAGAACGTATCAATGGAACGCTCCGTTGAGAATGAGGTCACAATGGTTTACTGCCGGCTAAACACGGTTTAGCCACGTCACAGAGGTGTGTATATTATGGAAAATAAACTATCAACTTGCGATTTCAGAAGCTGAAATGAACGATAAATGACACATTGCTGTGCACCGAATATCTTCGTTACATCAACACTGAGCTAGCTTAGCAGTTTGGTGGTTTTTAACCTCCTTAACACAAGCTAACAATTGCATCCCAATGTAAAAGAGCAAACATGATTCCAGTGCGGTACCTAGTCGTTTATTGTTGTACTGAAATGCAAATGTTACTATGTCAATGTTAGTTGTTATCCGAATAGTCATCTAGTTTAATTTGCAGTGTATGCATATGGGTTACTACGTAGCTAGCTGTATTATACCGACGATTTCACTTACATGCGCCATCACAAATCTTGATAGGCTACACATTTGCATCTTGTCCAGCATGGTCAAGTATCCAAGTACATATTTGCTAATGCAGCGCTACACATTTTCAGCCTATGGGTACGTTTATGAATCTGAGTAGGCTACGTGTTAGCATCTTGTCCTGCACGTTCAAATATCTACGTACATATTTGGAAAAGTTACGCTACACATTTGCGATAATAAAGTCTTGGTTTTATTTCCATATTCGTGTACTCGTATATTGTAACATCATTTTATCCAAACGTGTATTGAAACAAGTAACAAGAGTTTTACATTTTTTTACATCGGCTTGTCTGGACTGCATTTAGTTATGACGTTGTTCCCATGGCCCTGCCTGATGACGACTGTAAACAAACGTGGCTGCATACATGACCGAACTTTATTTTTAGCATTAGCTTTTTTATCGATAACAAGATGTTGTATTAAAAAATTAGAAAACTACGACGTACTTAACAAACTGTTTGGAGTCGCCGTTCCGTCTGCATTACCTTCGAAGTTCCCGACTACCAGCTCGTAAGTAGAAATAGATTTTTAAATATATAGGTCTACGTATATATATATATATATTTTGCATTTTATCTAAGACATTTAGCAGGCTATTGCAGTTGTAAAGAAGTATTTATTTTACACGCCACGATACCTTGGAGTTCAGTTCACTCATGTTCACGTTGCCTCTGCGTGCTCAGAAGCTGCTATGGCTTCACAACTGTGATTATTGTGAGGGTAGCGCTTATATTGTAATTTATTGAATTTATATTAGTAAAAACACATAATGTCTAAGATTAGTATGAGCTATGTTATATTTTTGATTTTGTATTGGCCAAATTATACTAAATGAGTAAAGTGTTACTTGGCATAATTTATGCTATGATAATACCATATTCTATCTATACAAATACAGAAACCATGTTGCTTATTTATAGAAAATCTAATTTAATTATATCCAATGTAAATAACAACACAACAGTAACAGACAAAAGCAGAACAAGAATACCTGAACAATATTAACGACCCACCCACCCACCCCACACAATACCCCCCCACCCCCCCCCACACAATACCCACCCACCCCCCCCACACAATACCCACCCACCCCCCCCCCCACACAATACCCACCCACCCCCCCCCACACAATACCCACCCACCCCCCCCACACAATACCCACCCCCCCACACACACACACACCAACCAATTATTTCTGTAGTTGGTTATTATTATTCTTGTTTTTATTATTTTTGTTATTCTAAGTAGTAGAAATAAAAGTAGCAGTAGTAGTAGTATATAGTTGATGTGGGTCCTGACACTAAATGTTATTTTCTTACCAGACAGTTTTCGATGGACAGTGTAGGCGTTGAGGACTGCTGTGTCGAGCAGGTGAAAAAACAGCTTTTTGTACCACTTTGTACTTTTTCTGGCACTGTCCACAAAGCTGGTGATCATGTCCGCCCTGTCCACTGCTCCCATCTTTTTATTGTAATCAAGGACGCATGCAGGTTTCACCTTTGGCTCCCCGGTGAAGTTGTCCAGCCTTCCTGATTGAGCCATGGCAGAGGGGTGAACAGTCGTGAGAAAGTTCACATCCCTCTTGTCTTGCCACTTTACTGCCAGCTGAGTGCCATTCTCCCTGAAGGTGACCTCCCCTCTCTTCATTTTTTTGGGGAACGTTGGCATCCCCCTCCTATTCAGCCGGACTGTCCCACACGCCCCAGTCCCCTGGTGGAGTAAGTGCTGGAAGAGCATAGGACTGCTGTACCAGTTATCCACATACAGGATGTGCCCTTTCCCCAGATGTGGAGCCAGGAGAGTCATAACCACAGACCCAGAGACCCCCAGTCCTGCAATGGATTCAATGGATGTTGTGGCCCCAGTGTAAATGATCATATCTTGCACGTACCCGGTCACCACGTCACACAGGACAAAAAACTTTATCCCAAACCTGTGGCGCTTGCTAGGGATGTATTGCCGAAATCCCAGTCGACCCTTCCACAACATCAGGGATTCGTCCACACACAGGTCCTTGTATGGGATGAAGGATCGCTTGAAGGCTGAGGTGAGGGCATTGAAGACATTTCGGATTTTATTGAGGGGGTCTCTGGTGTCTGCATGGGCAGGGTTGACGAAATGTAAACACCGCAGGAGATTTAGAAAGCGATCCTGGGAGAAAACAGGCAAAAAATGGAGTGAGGAGAACTGGGTCAGTACTCCAGTACTCCCTCAGGGTGGATTTCCTGACCAGTCCCATCAGAAGGGCAATGGCGAGGAATGCGTACACTTCGTTTGAACTGGTAGGTACCCATTTGAAAAGCTTTCCAATTACTCCAATAGCTGTTTTTCCCTGCTGCTCACTGGCGTATCGGTTGGTCTCCTCCACAATCTCTCCCACTGTCTCTACAGAGAGAAACATTTTGAAGCAGTTCACTGCTGTCGGAGTCTCCGGAGGATTTTGGACACCAGAAACTGAGTCGTCAAATTGAATTCCTGGCCCTGGGGGAGTGAATTCGACGGCATCCCTCCAGTCACTGGACCTCACCTCCTCAACTGGCACCGGACCTTCAGGGCGACTACAGGGGACTACAGATGGACCCTCCTCAGGATTTTCCTCCACATCGTAATCTCCCTCCCCGAGCTCAGGGTTCCTCTCAAGGGAAACTAAATTTGGGGGTAGTCTCTCCTCAGAATCACTGTCACTCCCACTTGATTCAGTAATGTAATCACCCTCCTCATCTGAATTAAAGAAAATTTCCCTAATTTCCTCATCAGTGAGTTCTCTTCGCCTGCTGTTTGTAAACATATTTATTCTTAGTCTGTACTCTAGCTTGCTGATACTGTTCTGTGATACTCTGATACTGGTGTTCAGACTGAGGTGATGGGTGCACGTGAGGGGTGCACGTAACGCCATATTCTAACAGCGGGAACACTTAGATAGAAATGAATGCAAGCAAAGAGCATCTCTGGTAAAAAATATTTTATTTGCTCATCTTATATCATGCTAGTACATTTGATGAAAAGGTCTGACATTCCGATTCTGATATTTGTAGATTTGTTTTGAGAATTATGTCTTAATACAACATCTTGTTATCGATAAAAAAGCTAATGCTAAAAATAAAGTTCGGTCATGTATGCAGCCACGTTTGTTTACAGTCGTCATCAGGCAGGGCCATGGGAACAACGTCATAACTAAATGCAGCCCAGACAAGCCGATGTAAAAAAATGTAAAACTCTTGTTACTTGTTTCAATACATGTTTGGATAAAATGATGTTACAATATACGAGTACACGAATATGGAAATAAAACCAAGACTTTATTATCGCAAATGTGTATGTACGTAGATATTTGAACGTGCAGGACAAGATGCTAACACGTAGCCTACTCAGATTCATAAACGTACCCATAGGCTGAAAATGTGTAGCGCTGCATTAGCAAATATGTACTCGGATACTTGACCGTGCTGGACAAGATGCAAATGTGTAGCCTATCAAGATTTGTGATGGCGCATGTAAGTGAAATCGTCGGTATAATACAGCTAGCTACGTAGTAACCCATATGCATACACTGAAAATTAAACTAGATGACTATTCGGATAACAACTAACGTTGACATAGTAACATTTGCATTTCAGTACAACAATAAACGACTAGGTACCGCACTGGAATCATGTTTGCACTTTTACATTGGGATGCAATTGTTAGCTTGTGTTAAGGAGGTTAAATGGCGAATTGCTTCCGCACCGGCGCATTATCGCCATCGAGTTGACCGAGTAAAACTAAACTAGTTATGTGTATTAGCTTAGCTTGTTGTAAAATTGAAGATGATAGGCATATTGTAGATGTTATTTCCTGATTTATGAGAGAAAGCGGATTTGAACCCCACATTCTTAATTTAGTCTTTCTTGTGAGTATCGTGGTCATTTAAAAAGGATGCGTAGGCTACTATTATCTCCTTTTGATGACATTTGATTCTTTATTAGCTGTAGTGTATCATTCAGGTTTGTATGCCCAACTCTCAAAGATAATACAAACAAGAATCATTACATTTATATACAGTAAGTGCTTTACAAATACATATAGTTCATCATTAACTAGATGAGGAATAATAAGGAAATAAGCAGGGGATTTTAGAGGCAGATCTGTTTGTTGCGTCATAATGACCGTCACATATTCTGAGAACACACGCAAAAAATAACTCCCGCTGGAGGGCCAGTGTCTGGAATCTGGAACTTACGTGCGAAAAGGTTAAACCCAAAACACAAAACCTTTATTCCCACGAGCGGTGCAGCTCACTTCGCCACAGGGACTTTGACGAAATGTAACAAGATAAACTCTTCAGGGTTAATAAGAAAACAGTTGTAGCTGAATATACTGGTAAGTACTTTCCTAAACATATTTATACAAGAGATTTTGGAGAAATCTTCTAAACCGAAAGTGCATCAGGTAGGCCTGTATATAAACTCCTCAAAAAAAGTTCGGAAACGTTATTTCGGTCGATTATTCCTCCCCTTTAATAATACCAATTGGTATTGTATTTTATATCGTTGGAAAGCCTGATTAGTCACCTTTACAACGAGGTACAACTTGTAAGGATCGTGCATTCGTGGAATGAGCAACACAGCTAACCGTGTGGGTAGCGGCCCAAAAAAATTTGCCAAAATCCCCTGCAATATTCTTCTGTTGGTATTCACTCTCGTTTTGAGTTGCTTGGTGGACTGGATGATTGCACTCTCCCACAGTAATAAGGAAAAACAACACATATTGGCCATTTTTACTTTATTCATTTTACACTGTCAGGGACCTCAGTAGCGTGTGGAAGATCCATACGCAGCCACAACAGCTTGGCACCTCCTCCTCATGCTGGTCACCAGCCTGGTCACACACTGCTGTGGGATGGCATCCCATTCCATCCCACTGGCATACACCTGCCAGCACTTGAAGCTCAAAACGAGAGTGAATACCAACAGAAGAATATTGCAGGGGATTTTGGCACATTTTTTTGGGCCGCTACCCACACGGTTAGCTGTGTTGCTCATTCCATGAATGCATGATCCTTACAAGTTGTACCTCGTTGTAAAGGTGACTAATCAGGCTTTCCAACGATATAAAATACAATACCAATTGGTATTATTAAAGGGGAGGAATAATCGACCGAAATAACGTTTCCAAACTTTTTTTGAGGAGTTTAGTACAGTAAGCAAGGGAAAACGGCGAATGCTTATTTCTAGGCTACGTTTTAAAAATATATTATTGTTTCTATATCTGAACATGATTTTCTTAGCATGTATAAATGGTGCATTTTATGGATTTTACCATTTGATTGGATACGCACTTGTGTAGATTTCTACAAGTTGTTTTTTTTCAACCCACAATGGCTGAAGGAGGAGAAGAGATCGATTTGGTCGCAGATATAATTACAACGTCATTTTCAAGACGAACCTTTCAAGAAAAGCTAGACATCGTCAGAAGAGAACGACCAACCCCGACGCTAGCGAGCCGACGCTAGCGAGTCAAAGTGGACATTCAAGGCTAGGAATACACTTTCACCACTGTCGCAAATATATCCTCATGAGCAAATGCTAATTATTTGTTTGTTTTCTTTTATTTTCAGTGAATAGTTTATGTGTCTTTATCGTCACGTTTCTTAAATGAAACCGCTTTGGGTGCGACAATGCGCTGTTTAGCGAACAAACTTGTTAAAGCTAACATACTTTTGGTGGACTTAATAAAACTTTGTAGAAGACTAATCCCTTAAAAGCGCCTTTTATTTTAAAGTTTTGACAGTATCCAAGCGATCTTAAAGCTGGTAGTTTAACACTCTTAATTGTAAATGCGGATTTATTGATTATAAATGCTTCGGAAATATGAATAACTCTGTTGTACTTGACTATGTTAAGGTGATGCAACGCCCGGTTATACTGCGTTTCTGTCTAAATGTATAGTTTCTAGAGCCATGGCGTCATAATGATGGTATTAAGAGGTGGAATAATTCAGGTAGGACTGTGTAGGACATCACTGAAGGCCTAGGTGTGAAATGCACGGCCCGCCACTGGATTTTACAGACTGTGGCTGTGGCCAGAGGAGGGTCGTAAGTTGTTTTGGCTATTAATAGCACCGTCCTGTCTTATCGCCCTGCAGTGTAACTGGAGAAGCTGAGGTTTTCGCAAGCGGCTAGCCTTTAAAGAAAATTCTGCATCATAATTTACAGGGTTTTCTTAAAGCTGTAGTTTATCATTTCAGGCAAACATGAATACTGTAATTGGGACGGATACGTCTCATCACGAGGGGCAAAGTGGATTGAGTTAAATACATCAGGCTACTTATTTTAATGCGTATTATGCATATACTGTATGTGACTATTCTAAAATAAATGTATTCTGAATGTTTTACTTTCAACCAGATATTTAACCACCTGATTGTAATTACCTACTTAATTGAACTAGTTAACCCAATCTTCTTTGCTCTTGCAGGGCAAGCAGTAAAGTCACCTGGTGAGTAGATCTCCAGAACCGAGTGTGGGCACCCATGTCGTAATGCAAGGATAATAGTGGGGATGGTGTCGTTGTTTGCAATTAATTACTAAACTGTGGCAGCCCGCCACAGTTTCAGAATGAACCCAAAATATGTTTTTTACTTTCTTAATAATATTAGAAAGAAAAAAAGAAAGTCGCACACTCTATATGCTCCAATTCCATTTATTAGTATGGGCAACGTTCTAGCAATAAAGGGAATTGGAGCATATAGAGTGAGTGTGCGACTATCTTTTTTCTGTCTAATATTATTTTACCGTTATTCAGCACCTCGCTAAATTATCTGATGTGCATCCTCCCTCTGCCCTCATGTTTCATAATAATAACAAAGATGTTGAAGATATTCATATGTATATTCATAATAATAACAAAGATGTTGAAGATATTCATATGTATACAACTTATACCACAAAATTCTATGTAGATCTAGTCTCTAATTTTTCTCTCAAAGTACACCAGATTTATGCATTTAACTTTATAATGTACAAAATTTTCTCTCGGGGTGCATGCCCCCGGACCCCCCTAGAGGGTTTGGAGTCTGCACAGACGGATCTCCCTTATTTTCAAAGCCTAATGTTGACAGGTATGCCTTCTATAGACTACTGTGTATGCTAGCTGTGAGAAAGTTGTTAAGTAGGCAAAATGTTATCTAAATCGAGGAATTCTGAACGTTTTTACATATTCTGGCACTTGTCCTCTCTACAAATCTCAGCCGTAATCCATACTTTTAGCGAGCTATACGAGATAATTTGTATACAAACTAGTGAAAAATTTACATGGACGCCACAGACTTCTTCGCTCTGACAATGAAACATATGCGCTCAGCACTGGCCGGGGGTGTATTGAAGAAGTCACTAGTTTGTATTGAAATTGTCGGTTATAGCTCACTTAAAGTATGGATGACAGGCAGTTCATCGCCTGCCCAAGCCTGCTGAGATACCAAAATAGGTAAGAACTACAGAATTACTCCAAATACTTTTTAAAACGGCTCTTAAGTTACAGCGTTCGCTTTTTTCTATGGAGTAATATGGAGTTCTGTCTGAAGATATTCATATTGAAAGTCAGAGGTCCAGATGGAGCAAGTAGGTACTGTCAATCGTGTACGTTCTCAACTTGTTTTACTTGGAATCTTTGATGTTTGAGTCATTTCTGAATCATTAGCCTAATGTTAATACATGTCAATATAGTTCCTAAAATAAGCATGTCTCTGTTTGCTGATGATTACGCCGTGTTCGTTTTTTTATTCAGAATTGTAGGATAAAGGATTCCATGAATTCTCCGTTGTCTATGCTTCTACCAACAGCTGCATTATTCAGAGAAGTAGGCTCTTTATGGGCGAGGCATACCGAACCTCAGAGCCAATCGAAACTAGGATGGTGTTAATGCCCCCGGCAAACATGGTTTAACAAGCATATTTGTGTTACTTATTACAGGTATTTAGAGATCATAAATATGTTGTATATTATATTAAGCGACTTCTAAAACACTTAAACTTTCGTTATATGGAAAAAAACCAAAAAGCTAATTTTTTCGTTTTCCTCCCTATTTTGCGCTCTACTGTGAATTGCAGAAGTGCGACTTACGGATTGTTTTACCAGTGCGGACTGGTTGAGGTTACTTTTCTAGGAGAAACAGTTATTTTCTTTATTTTTGATACACATCTTTTTAGTTAGGCTCAGGTCAGAGTATGGAAGCAGTTGCTGGAAAACTAACTTTTTCCTGTCTCGGTAGAGAGTATGTGGATAGCATTGTTTTAGGTTAGCCTACCTGGTAACACTTTACTTGAACCCTGCGACATAGGGCTGACATAACACTGTCATACACATGACATAACCGCTGATGTCAGTTTATGTCAAATGACATAACACTGTCATCACTTTTATCAGTAAACGTTATGACAGCTGTTATGTCACATGTTGAAATGATGGCTTTTGTCACTTGCCAAATTTTGCTACCTGTGCTTGCTGAAGCTAAAGTGTTATGACAGCCATCATTACAGGGAATTCATGACACTGTCATAAGCATAAGGATAAGCACTGTCATAAGCCATACGTAAACAGTCTTGACAGTTTGTGGCAAAGTGTATAACAGTGTCATGATCCATGAAGCTGTAGGAACCATAACAGGTTATGACATACGTTGGCATGACAGCTTATGCTGCTTGCCAAATTTAGTTAACTGCTAATTGAGGCCCAACTGTTATAACAATTGTCACGACAGTCTTTGTCATTCACCAGATATAACCAAAAGTTCTAGTTCAGGCCAAAGCATTATGACAGCTGACATGACAGGGCTCTTGTCATAACAGTGTCATAAACTTGACATAACGGCTGTCATCAACTGTTGTAACAGCTTATGACAACATACTTTTATATCACGCATGCATGCTATCATATACTTACATAAACTGCTATGACAGCAGATAGGTCAACATTAAAAATATTTTTTACATTTTCTCCCAATTTTATGGCCATTGTACGTACTTACATTCCAATTATTCCTCCCTTGTACGGTTCAGTCTGTCATTGCGGCCACTCGGTCTAGTCGTAAGTAACTCTTATGACAGGTACACAACAAGCTACGGTCAGTTTCTGATTGTCAGATTCATGACACTGTTATGATAGTTTTTTCTATAGTTACAGTAAAGTATTCATCGTTTCATTTGTCATAGCAGTGTAATAACACTGTACTACAGGAGCATTAGAAGCTACTGTATGTCAAACATAAAGACACATCTGACAGTCAAACACAGCTACCCGTTGAGTGTATTTTAAGTTAAATGTTCCATGGAATACTATCTGAAAAGTTCCTGTCATACTGCATTCATTGACCCTTATGACAGAAGCTATGGTCAGTTTTTGATTATGACTGGTAATGAACATCTTCATGACAGTTTTTTCTATAGTTAAAGTAAAGCGGTCATTGTTTTATGTGTCATAGCAGTGTCATAACTGTGTACTACGGGAGCATTTAATTCATTATGATGCACACATGAACCAACATACCTGGTGAATCTATTTGAAGTAACATGTTCAATGAAGAGCTGTCTGAAAAAGTTCCTGTCATACTGCATTTCTTTACTCTTATGACAGGTACACAAGTAGCTATGGTGAAGAGTTTCTCATTATGATGGATTCATAACATCGTTATGACAGTTTTTTTTATAGTTGAAGTAGTGTTGATTGTTTCATTTGTCATAACAGTGGCATATCACTACTACAGGATAATTGGACGCTATTTCAAAACTAGAAAATTTGTTATGACACACTTGTCCATCCAACATGGCTACCTGTTGAGTCTATTTCAAGTTAAATGTTCCATGGAATGTGGTTTGGAAAAGGTCCTGTCATACTGTATTTATGAACTCTTCTGACAGAAGCTATGGTTAATTTCTGATTGTGACAGGTATATAACACCTTCATTAGTTTTTTCTATAGTTAAAGTAAAGCGGTCAGTGTTTTATGTGTTATAGCAGTGTCATAACTGTACTATGGGAGTATTTAATTGATTATGATACACACCCAACAGTCCAACATACCTGGTGAATCTATTTTAATAAAGGTTCCATGAAGAGCTGTCTGAAAAAGTCATACTGCATTAGTGATGGGCATTGCGGTTCCTTTCAAGGACCCGGTTCCTTTGACTCCGGTCACTAAAAGGATTCGTTGTGATGGTTTCCAGTGGCGGAGAATCAAATGCAACGGGAGTGGGAATCAAAACAAGTCACTCACAACGGTGAGGACCACAAATATATGAAACTCCAAAAGGGTAGAAAAGAATAGGAATAATCCTAGAAGCTAAAACAGCCAAATAATAATCAGCCCAGGAAAACAGGGCGAACTCAAAACACAAGTAAGAACACAAAGCTCAACACTGCAACACGGGAAACTGAAAAAGAAAAGAACACCTTTGGCACATAAAACTAACACGGCCAGAAGAAGGTGAAACAAAAGTGAAACCACTAAAGAAAAACTGTCTCAGTGAGAACAAAATAGCACAGCAAAGCTAACAGGAGGAGATAATCCTATACCTGAAATAATAAAGCTACGAAGCAAGTCCCTCGTGAACATAAAACAAGTTTAATATCACAAGGTCGCTTATACCTGGCTCAATGTAATACAAAATGACAAAGAGGCACCGGGGAAGCGGAAGTGAGGAACTTAAATACCCCGCAGGCAGAAACACAGGTGAAATTACTCATGAGCAAGGGGAAGCAAAGCCCCGGAATGGAACGTGGAAAAAATTTGATAGATTCTCAATCTGGGGAAACAGGACAAGAACCACAACGGAAAAGGAAACAATAACCCACGTACCATAACATTAGTTCCTGGATTCGTTCACTGATCTAGTTCAGACTTTCGTTCATTGCTCTCGTTCTCGTACACAGACAGCGCACAGAATCATGAGAATCGCAGTTCATTATAGAAGTTAACGGGGAGACGCGGTTGTTTCTATTACAGATCTGCTTGGTTTTCTCATGTTATACGTCTCAAAAGAACCAAAAACGACACGCTCTGATGGTTAGCTCACAAGCTAAATCCATTAATAATCATATTGCAGCCTATGCAGTATGCACTGATCTGAACAGACCTAGCTAACGCCAGCTAGTATAAACATAGCAACCCACATAGATAAAGCAGAGACGAAGAAGCTTGATAATCATACTTTAATTATTATATATCATATCGTCACCTTCTTAAAATAATCACCTAAGTCATATTTTCAAGTTTTTCAGAAAACAGAATAAACTGAACCAAATACAGAATATATGATATTTGTTAATCATTTCACACAAAAAGGGTATATCAATAGATGACTATTGACTTACAAATAACGCTGTCTGTCAATTATGTAACATAAGAGGATTAAAGACTAAATAACTACACAACATTTATAGCCTAGCCAAATATTGTAGTAAACATTATCACTTACCATTCGGGGACGAGTCCAGAATCATGGAAATGACTTCATTTATGTTGATTTTCTTTGTGCATCTTGAAGCAGCCGCCATATTAATAACTTGTAAAAATGCCTAAGTCAAAATGTATTGTGACTTAGGCAAACATAAAAACAGCCTAAGAGCACTCTTGACTTAGGCGATTACATTACCGGGGTAAAACAGCATGATCCTTTCAATTAAGGATCTAGGCAACTTTACCAGAGGTGGCCAGCATCATGAAGAGCTGATTTAAGCAAAAATCTCATGTTCCTCAAAAAATGACTTAGGCGATTATTTTAAGAAGGTGACGATATTGCATTAAAATGCAATTCCGAAATAAGAAAGGTATTCTATGAATGTACTATAACTATAAGCATAAACTATGTACAATACCGGCAGCTTACCGTTTTGCTTTATTTCACCGTGAAATAAAAATGGTGGATCTTGCCTCGTAATTCATCTGAAAAAATCGTAAAGTCACGTGGTGTGGAATCGCTGATTCGTAGGATATGTGTACATTTTCGGGTACTGGAATTTCGTAGAATAGATACGAATAGGCTGTGAGACCAGGTTGTTCTTTCTATCAATTGATATTTGTTTATTCTAGCTGCTAGGATCTAATTAGAAATGTTGTCACAAAACTAAGTATGGTTAAATTACATACCTGTAGCCATATGTCCAAAGCAGCTGGACTCTGGAGTAGGCTAACGGTCGGACGGCAGCGCTCAAATCAAGAAAAGAGTCGTTAGATATGAAATGAAATATCCACGTGCACGGCTTCCAAATATATCACCAGCGGGGGGGGGGGGGGAGTCTTGAATAGGTATACAGGCAGACAGACAGATAGATAAAAAACGTACATTATATTAGGTATATAATAGGGCTAAATATAAAAAATAAAACATAGCCTATTGTAGCCTATAGCTATAGGCTATTACGTAGGCCTATTATTGATATTTATATACTATAGGAAAATTACACTGCATTTCAAAGGTTTAACAGAAAAAAAGTTCTGGGAACGTTAGTTTAGTTATGGAAGAATTCGACCTAAAAACAACCTTATGCGAACGTTCAATGTAAGGTATCATGGAACCATGAGAGAACATTGTTTTTTAGTCCCCAAAACGTTTCAGGTATGTTACGAATTTTGTTAACTTAAATAGAACGTTCCCAGAACGTTGTGAAATGGTTCCCCAAAAATAACCAGAGGGGAATCATATGCGAACGTTAGGGGAATGTTCTGTGTTTGCTGGGATATTTATTCAAAAAACGCTTTCATTGACTGTCTTTGCTCAGTGTTGAAAATAAAATTGGAGGCGATCAATTGCCTTTAAAATAAAGTGCTTATTTAACTAAACAAAAAGGCTAAATTTATGACGCGCGATAACTGTAGAAGAATCTCAGTCAGACATGGGCGGAGTCTGGTTTCGGAAGTAAATTCCCTATGGCAGATAGAACGGGCTTCGGAGACTATCAATTATTTCTTGAAATCTAATTTATAGAATGAGCCGAAACATTCCTGGATTAGCCTGTGTGGTATAAGGATATAGACCATATATCGTATGTTCCGATTTTTATTTTAAAAGTAATGGATTAATGGTTGTAGTTCGTCTTGTAGTCCACTTTAACGGACTACATATCCAATACTGCAACGCACGGGTGGTTCTCGACCAATCAGATATCATCATCTCATCGACATTTTTGGCTGTGCTGCCACTGAAGACGAGCTACTGTTAGCTTGCTAAGTTGAGAAGCCGGCCCTACAAGGTCAGGAACTACGCTACAGTTAACCACATAGAGCAATTCTAGCTTTTAGTCCTTCAAGCTGGCTAGCTAATGTTAGAAAAGTGTTTAAAAACGGAGCTGTGCGCTACAGCTGGCCAACGTTATATGACAACGTTTGGAGGCAATGCTACGCTCGTCCGGAGAGAATTATGCGAAAACTTCAGCTTCTCCAGTTACACTGCCGTACAATAAAATAGGAGGGTGCTATTAATAGCCCAAAGTACTCACCGTTTATACACGTTAAGAAAATCATGTTTACATACATAAACAATAATAAAAAATAAAAAGAAACATTGTACAAATGAGCATTCGCCGTTATCCCTTGCTTACTGTACTATATACAGTACCTGATGCACTTTCGGTTTAGAAGACACCAAAAAAAAATTCTCCAAAACCTCTCGTATAAATATGTTTAGGAAACACAGCTGAAATACTTTGCTGTTGTTGTGTAAAAGTACACGCTTTTAAAAAATTTTTTTAACGTATTTAAATACATTAGGTGACATATGCTATAGTTATTATATATATATATATATACTGTATGTGACTATTCTGAAATAAATATATTCTGTTGCAAATTTCTGAATGATACAGCTTCTTCTTCAATTCGAACTTTAAACCATGGATGTGCAGGGAATATTTTTTGAGATATTGACATTTAAATAAAACTAGTACAAACTAGGTGGAAATTGTCTGGTGGACCAAAGTAAATAGAGTTAAAAAGGAATACTTTATAACACTCGAGCATCAGTATTATGTTATGTTGTAACTTGTCATCACAGAGACCGATAAAGTAACATCTCAACCATATCAATGTAATGGGTTTCTTAATGGTTCGGATATTCAAACGTGAAGGTTGGGGGATCAGAACAAGTCTGCTCACAATAGTGAGGACAAATAATTGGGGAGAGGACCAAAATTGGGGAGAGAAAATAATAAAGGAGAAAGAAAATAGAGGAACGTAATTCCTGAAGGCTTTAAACAGCCACAAACGAAAATAAACCCACAAAAACGGGCGAACTAAAAACCTAGTGAATAAACAACTAAATCTCCTGAGCTCAAGTAATGAGCAGAACGGGAAACTCGGCAACCATAGCTCAAAGCCGGTAGAGTGTAAAACCAAAATGAAAGTAAAGAGAAAGACTGTCTCAGAGAGAACAGCAAAGTACAAAATAGATAGCACAAA
Organism: Ilyophis sp. 1 JC-2022; assembly: GCA_022702515.1. Lineage (NCBI taxonomy): Eukaryota > Metazoa > Chordata > Actinopteri > Anguilliformes > Synaphobranchidae > Ilyophis > Ilyophis sp. 1 JC-2022. The sequence goes on from CM040404.1 coordinate 60,490,305, forward strand.
ATGCTACCAGGCGGAAAACAATCCTATACTCGATTAAGTAGTTCTAGCAAGTCAAAGTTTAATATCAGGAGGTCGCTAGCACCTGGCTATACCTGGCTCAAATGCAATGTAAGACAAATAAGCCCTACAGGTGGAAGCAATCACGAGGCGGGCAAACCACAAAATGGAATGTGGAAAAAAAATTTTGCCAGCGGCATCAGTGCTGAGCGCATATGCTGCATTGTCAGAGCGAAAAAGTCTGTGGCGCCCATGTTAATTTTTCACTCGTTTGTATAGAAATTATTGGTGATAGCTCACTAAAAGTATGGATTATGGGCGAACCGCTCATAGTCTGCCATAGCTGGCTGAGATTTGTGGAGAGGACCAGTGCCAGAGTAAGTAAGAACTTTCAGAATGACTGAACTCGATTTTGTTCGGCTGCAAAACGGCTCTAAAGTTACAGCATTCGCTTTTTTATATAATGTGGAGCTCTGTCTGAAGATACTCATATCGAAAGACAGAGGTCCAGATGGAGCAAAGTAGCTCCATGATACCTGTTTTGTAACGTTACTCGGGTAAGTTTGAGCTATCAATCTGTGTTAGTCGAGGGCTGTATGCGAACCTACCGCAATGCGAACCTACCGCAATGCGAACCTACCGCATCCTCCTGTGTACTAGATAAGGTACTGCGTAGGCTAATGCTTACAGCGTACTATTTGGTGACATACAGTAGCGAAAAAATCGTAAATACTATTATCAGCGAAAACCTAAGTAGAAGTATATCATTTGTGGATTTAAAGTACACTACATTTTGCCTACTTAACAACTTTCTCACAGCTAGCACACTCAATAGAAGCCTATAGAAGGGGGTTGATTCGGACACAGCCTTTGTTTAGCAGAAACCAAGTTAGCTAACAGTTAGCTATCTACCTAGCTGCACGTCCAAACAATGTATCATCTGCAAGCATTTTCGTTGTGATATTTTTCTCTATCTATCTATCTGTCTGTCTTTGTTTAACACAAACCAAGCCCTTGCTGACTAAGCTAACAGTTAGCTTTCTAGCTAACCGCGTGTCCAAACTATGTATCTGCAAGCATGTTTGTTGGGATTTTTGTATTGCTACCAGTCTTTGTGTAACACAAACCAAGCCTCTGGTTAAGCTAACAACAGTTAGTTATCTAGCTTGTTATCATGGTTTCTCAGCCTGCTCTTCCTTTTTTTTGTAATTACATTTTTTTTATTTTCAAATTTTATCTTGAATTACATACTTAGGACTAATACAAAGTAAGAAAGTACATGTAACCCCTCACCTCCACCCCCTCCCCTATCCCACCCAACAGCCCTCCCCTCATGGTACACACAATGAGAATGGTCGGATCAGGAAACAATATTCATTAAAATTAAATGAGAATAATCAGGATTAAAATAATGTTAAAAAAAAGAGAGTAAATATACATTTATAAAAGAAGGGTTGTAAAACAAACTTAACAAAAATAAATTCACCAAGCACACTTTAATCTCATGATGACAGTAAGTTTTTAACCTCCTCTGCAGCATTCCTCCAAATTTCTAATGTTCGTGCTTTGGCACCATTAACCCTCGCTGACAACAACTCCAAATAGATCACGTCAAGAAGAGCTTGTAACCAATGTTTTAGTGATAGTTGGTGGGGCGGAAGCGAACGTAGAACTATATATATTTTTTGCTGCAGTCATGCCAGCCAACCAAAGTTTGCGTTCATTTTCAGAGATCTTGAACCTGGAATCGTCATTCAAGAGGAGGAGAGCAGGGTCTAGGGGGAACCGCTTCCCTACCAAGTTAGATACCTTGTCCACAACATTGACCCAGAACCTCAGGTCTGGACACTCCCATAAGATATGCATCAAAGTGCCCACAACCCCCTGACCACAGAATGTACAGTACGGGTGAGGGGCCAAACCCATCAGGTGTCTCTTGCATGGCGTTAAATATGTTCTGTGGCAAATCTTATAATAGATTAATTGGTGGTTTGGATTTCTAGGTGCCCCAAAAACTTTATCCCATACAGCTTCCCAGTCTATGACCCCCACCCGCTGAGGAAAAACATTCTCCCACAGCTCGAGCCCAGATAGTTTTGCAGAGGAGTGTGCCATGAGGTGGTCATAAATGTAAGAGACTGTCCCCCTTTGGGGTGCTCTCTCTATCAAAGACACTATATGGTGGCTGGCTAAGTCAGATCCCCAGGGAACCTTGAGTGACCTAACAGCTGATCTTAGCCTAAAGTAGAAAAACAATGAGTTTCCTGGGATTTTAAGTCTGGGAAATCTAGAATCCAGATTTTTGGCCTGAAATGTCTCCCAATGTTCATATGCCTTTTAGAGCCCATGATTACAGAGTGAAGGGTTTGCCACCTGACAGTAGATTTAAATTATACCAGATAGGGGAATGCTTGTGCCATTTTGACTTGAACCCCAGGTATCTCTCCACATTTGCCAGGGTTTGCATTATTGATGATATTATTGGTCCATATTGTGAAGCACATTTTCTATGATTTAGACCAGAGAAGGCCACATCCTGGAGCCTTAATGGGGAGACTTGTTCTAAATCATTCCAAGGAGAATGAATCTCTGGGTCAGACCAGTATTTTAAGGAGCGTAAGACGAGTGACTAATGCTATAGCTTAAAGTTCGGGCAGGCCCAGCCACCCTGAGACTTATCCCTTTGTAGGGTCGACCATTTAATGACAGTTTTTTCCCCATTCCATACTAATTTTCTTAGCAGTGAATCAAGTTTCTTCCAATAATTTGCTGGGGCTGACAATGGTAGCATCGAGCTCACAAAATTGATGCGAGGGAGAACATTAGTTTTAACTGTGGCAATACGGGCCGGAACTGATGATGGAAGAGGCATCCATCTCCCAAGATCATCCTTAATCCTCCTCAAAATAGAGGAATAATTGTTCTTTGCTATTGCGAAAACACAGGGACTGATCTCTATGCCTAAATACGTCCATCCTCCCAGCATCTGTGTTGAGTAACATCAGGATCGATTTAGAATTATTAATCTTATAACCACATAATGTCCCAAAGTGCTCTATAATCTTGAGGACATTAGGAAGGGAGTGTTGGAGCTCTGAGAGATACACCAGTGTGTCGTCTGCATACATAGAAATAGAATGTGATGTGGTTCCTGTTTTTATTGGGGTAACTAACGTGCTCTGCCGTATATATTGCGCCAACGGTTCTAACGACAAGTTAAATATTAAAGGTGAGGCCGGGCAGCCCTGTCTGGACCCACAAGCAATATTAAAGAGGTAAGAAAAGATTCCTCCTGGGGAGACCCTAGCGGAGGGATTAGCATATAACACTTGAATCATTTTGATAAAATTTGGACCAAACTTACATTTTTCCAGAACGTTCCACAAATATCTCCATTCCAGATGATCGAATGCCTTTTCGGCGTCAAGGAATAGAAGTCCACCAGGTGAGCCATTTTTGTTTCAGAAATAACATGTAGGACACGACGAACAATGCCAGCCGAACCTTTAGGAAACTGTTTTGGTCTGGGTTGATCAACACTCCTGTGACCCTTTCTAAACGCAGAGCAATGACTTTAGTATAAATGTTTATATCTGCGTTGATTAGGGATATCGGCCAGTAGCTTTAGCAATCTTGAGGGTTTTTCTAAGTTGCTGCCCGATTGTTCTAAGCGGGAAATAGCTTGTGTTCTACACTTTTTAAGATGGGATGAAAAACCAATAGCATTATTTTGAAGGAAGCCTTTAATTGCCGACCAGACTAACGCTGGGTCAGAAACCGAATCTTTATTAAGGCCAATAAATTCCTCCAATTTGGGCTTAAGTTGTAAAAGGTATTCTTCATTTTTAAGTAGTGTAGTGTTAAACCTCCACCTGGGTGACCTGCCTTGTATATGATCAAAATTAAATGTGGTTAATATTGCATTATGATCAGAAATACTTTGAGGTAGAAATTCAACAGTGCCCACAACTGAGATCAAGTCTGGGGCGGAGAGAGTGTAATCAATCCTTGAAAAAAATGTATGGTGTGGGGAGAAGTACGTATAATCTTTGGCAGTGGGGTTCTGTGTCCTCCAGATATCAACCAAATTTAAATCCTTAGCAAAATTCCTTAGAGCCCTGGAAGATGAGGCCTGGGACTGTGTGATGCATTAATTAGACCTGTCTAAATTACAGTCAAAAAATGTATTCATATCAGACCCTATAATAAGTAAATAGTCAGACAGATTCAGTAGCTCTCTAGTCAGCCAAGGAAAATGAGCAGGATCAGCGAGCGTGGGGGCATAGATACACACAAAAGCGACTTTGTCCCCCTGAATAGAAACCCCACAGTATGCTAATCTCCCTGAATTATTTGAGCTTGTTCTCTCAATTGAAAAGTTTAAGTTGCGTTTTATCAAAATCATAACCCTTTTGGTCTTCGAGCCGTCTCCAGAAAAAGTTTGCATACGTTGCACATCATTTGGCATTAAATGTGTCTCAGATAAGAGAGCCACGTCCACATCCTTCCTACTCATAATATCCAGAACTCGAGCGCGCTTGAATGGTGAGTTTAACCCTCTAACATTGAGAGATAGAATAGTGTAATTAGCCATAATCATAACACCTGATCAAAATGTGATTTAGACCTGAGTCGAAAAAAGAACAAAGAAAAACCCCTGTGTGTCCCACTCCCATCCCACCCTTTCTATGAGAAACACTTAACTTCCGAAGGCAACTATGTAAACTACCTATTTTCTTCAGGAGAACTCTCCAAAATCTTAAAACTCTAAAACATATAATGCTAAAAATGGATAAATTGTACCAGAATCATAACAGGAAGAAAAATTGAGAATATAAATAACATAAACTAAATAGGGTAACGTCACTATCGCCAACCCTTATGACAGCCACCTGCCATAAAACCATCACATGGTTTAAAACCAGCCACGTGCCATAATAAAGAAAGAAAAAAGTGCAGTCAGTCCACCGGTAGAAGCAACAAGGGGAAAAGAAAAGTGATGGTTTAATGATGGTAAATGGTAAATTAGGCTACCCAGCAAGTTGCAGATGTTCAACCAGTGAACATTCAAAAATAAAATTAAAATAGCTATCGTTGTCAGTAACGCAATACCCACAGTGCATTTTAATGCCAAATGTATAACTTAATAAAATAAAGCAATGCAAATGGTAATACAACTATTCTGCTCACTGTTTAGTTTGCATGACTTGTCCGTTTCCCCCTAGTGGACATTTCCGGTAGTGCTTAATTTTCTTAAGTTTCGTTTTATCCTCCATCTTGTTTTCAGTTGAACGACAAACAGGCTACAGTGTGCATGCGAAACAGTTCTCTCCGTTCGTTTAAGCCTTGGAATTGATATGTCCGTAAGTAACGAATTGAAATTGTGCTGTAGAAGGCTAATACTTACCTGCCATGTTAACTGTGAAGAAAGGAGTTAAAATTCATGGGCATTAAAAAGTAGTTTATTTCATGTTTATTACTTAAGTTAATGATTATTTCATACATGGAAATACTTACATTGTTACTTCATATGCATATATGTGTTATGTGTGCAGTATAGTGAGACATGCTTTGTATTGTATTTTCAGTTTTACAGAAACGATCACCAGTAAAGCCACCTTTTTCAAGAACACGGTTTATTGGAGTTTTTGTTCGCTATCTGTCTAGCCTTGCTCAGACACGCAATCGTGAGGACAGAATAGTAAAAGGACATCAAACTACAGCGGGCGAAGACAGTGGAATCATACTGTAATCAGCACACTTCGTTCATAGCTCTTCAAAACAGCAACAAGTGGATAGACACATTATGGAGCAACAAAATGAAGTGGATCAGACACAGAAAACATTTGAGACCAGGTCACAATTCTCCAGCAAGTCATCAGGGAAATCAAGCAGGTCTTCAGCCAGTGCTGCAGCGACCAAAGCAAGAGCTAAAGCAGAGGCAGCTCGTGTAGAGGTCTCCTATGCGGAAGAAGAGGCAGCTATGATGAGGGAGAAAGCTCGAATTGAAGCCAGTCTGTACGTGCTACAAAAACAGAGGAGTGCCACTGCAGCTTCAGCTGAAGCAGCAGTCTACGTAGCAGCAGCTGAAATGGAAGAGGAACCTCTCAGGGATTTAGCCCAGATAACTGCTGAAGATCATGCTCAACGTACTAGTGAGTATGTGCAGACTCACTCCTTACTATCACACATTCAACAACAAGCTCCAGTCTCACAGCTACTGCCTGTTACACCCACACATGCAGAAAACCTTCATCGAAATGCAGTTAACAGCAGTCCACCCGCAAAGGCAGAGAATATTCTGTCAAAGTTGTGCATTAAAGACGAGATGGTAGATAACGCGCAACGAGCAGATTATTCAGGTTATCCCCCTCCACCAAGGTCTCACACATCTAGCCTTAGAGACTATGCATGTGAAACACCACAAATGACGGACTTTGCAAAATACCTGGTCAGGAGAGAGATGGTGAGTTCTGGGCTGTTGAAATTTGATGACCGTCCGGAAAACTACTGGGCGTGGAAAGCGTCTTTTCAAGATGTCACAGGAGAGCTCAATCTAACAGCCAGAGAGGAGCTTAACTTACTCACTAAGTGGCTCGGCCCAGAGTCATCTTCACAAGCGTTGCGGATCAGGTCGGCACACGTCCACAATCCAACAGCAGGCGTCCAAATGATTTGGCAGCGATTAGAGGACAGTTACGGCTGTCCTGAGATGATTGAACATGCCCTGCTACAAAAACTAGAGACTTTTCCCAGAATCTCCAACAAGGATAGCCAGCGGCTCAGAGAATTAGGAGACATACTTCTGGAATTAGAGTCAGCAAAGTCAGGCGGGCATCTACCTGGTTTGACATATCTCGACACTGCTAGAGGAGTCAATCCTATAGTCGAAAAGCTACCTTATGGCTTGCAGGAACGCTGGGTCATGCAAGGCTCCAAGTACAAAGAAGACCGTCGTGTTTCCTTTCCACCGTTCAGTTTCTTTGTAAGATTCATATGCAGCCAAGCAAAGACCAGGAATGATCCGAGTTTTGCATTCTCCACATCCAGTAGCTTGAGTCATTCAAAGCCAGACAAACCTCTAGGGTACAGTAACCAGACACCAGTGTCAGTGAGAAAAACGGAAGTGTCAAACACACCTTCAGTTCATCAGGACGGCACATCTGGAAAGAAAGCAGATGAACCAAACAATCAGTGTCCCATCCACAACAAGCCACACCCCTTAGCAAAGTGCCGTGGATTTAGAGGCAAGCATCTAGATGAAAGGAAAACTTATCTGAAGGAAATGTACATCTGTTTCCGGTGTTGTGCATCTACAAAGCACATTGCTAAGGACTGTAAGACAGCTGTGAGGTGCAAGGAGTGTAATAGTGATAGGCACTCTGCATTACACCCAGGTCCAGCTCCTTAGTCAGTGGAGGCTCTGGTAACGGAAAAAGAGCACGGCGAGGAGCGAGAGAGTGGTTCATCGCCTGAGGTCACATCTAAGTGCACAGACATCTGCGGCAAGAGTCCTGGGCCCAGATCATGTTCAAAAATCTGTCTAGTTCATGTGTACCCCCCTAATCGTCCTGACAAGGCTAAGAGAATGTACGCAGTGTTAGACGACCAAAGTAACTGGTCATTGGTGAAGTCTGAGTTCTTCGAACTGTTTGGCATCAGTGGAGATTCATCATCCTACACTCTGAAGACATGCTCGGGTATAATGGAGACAGCAGGAAGAAAAGCCAGCAATTTCATTGTTGCATCACTCGATGGGAAAACTCAGGTTGCACTTCCCCCTCTCCTAGAGTGCAATATGATGCCAGATGACAGATCTGAAATTCCCACACCTGACATCACACAGTACTTCCCACATCTCAAACCAGTCGCAGACAAAATTCCACCACCTGACCCAAATGCTCCTATCCTTCTGTTACTAGGGCGGGACATTCTGAGTGTTCACAAGGTACGAGAGCAGTACAATGGCCCGCATAACACACCATATGCACAGCGCCTGGATTTAGGCTGGGTAATTGTGGGTGAGGTCTGCCTTGGAGGAGCTCACAAGCCATCCAATGTGAATGTCTTCAGGACAAATGTGCTGCAAAATGGACGCACCTCATTTTTTATGCCCTGTACTGGGACAATCCATGTAAAGGAGAAATTCAGTGCTCCTATACAGCAACATCATTCGAACACTCCTTTCTGTCCAGAGGAGGTGACTCCTGACACGAACACAGACAACCTTGGAGACAAGGTTTTTCAAGGAAACCCAGATGATGACAAACTGGCTTAGTCTGTTGAGGATGGCATCTTCCTGGAAATAATGGACAGAGAAGTCTACATGGATGAAGAAAACCACTGGGTGACACCCTTTCCATTCCGCTCACCACGTAGCTCTCTTCCAAACAACAGAGACCAAGCTCTGAAACGTCTTACTACCCTGCAGCGTACACTTCGGAAAAGAGCTGATATGAGAGAACATTTTGTTGAATTTATGCAAAGAATCTTTGACAATGATCAAGCGGAACCAGCACCACCACTGAAGCCAGGTGAAGAGTGTTGGTACTTGCCCACATTTGGGGTGTATCATCCCCAGAAACCAGGGAAAATTCGTGTTGTATTTGATTCAAGTGCCCAGTTTAAAGGCATCTCCTTGAATGACACACTCTTCAGTGGACCGGACCTAAACAACACGCTGCTTGGCGTCCTACTGCGCTTTCGTAGGGAACAAGTAGCTGTCACTGTGGATGTTGAGCAGATGTTTTACTGCTTTAGGGTCAGGGAAGATCACCGAAATTATCTCAGGTTCCTGTGGTTCAAGCATAATGACCTCAGCAAGGAAGTCACAGAGTTCCGCATGAAGGTGCCTGTTTTTGGAAACAGCTCTTCACCAGCTGTGGCCATCTACGGCCTGAGACGAGCAGCTGAACTGGGTGAGGAGGAACATGGCTCAGACGCGAAGCAGTTTGTCCATCGTAACTTCTACGTGGATGATGGACTTACCTCTGTGGCCAGGGAAGGTGAAGCCATTGACCTTCTGAAACGCACAATAAACATGATGGCAGAGTCAAACATCAGGCTTCACAAAATAGCCTCAAATAGCAACCAGGTAATGGATACATTCCCATCAGAGGAGAGAGCAAACGACCTCAAAGACCTGGATCTCGGCGTGAACCCTCTGCCTCTCCAGCGAAGCCTCGGGGTAAGTTGGAACTTACAGACAGACAGTTTTACATTCCAAGTGGCACAGGATGTTAAGCCTTTCACACGGAGAGGAATACCTTCTGCTGTGAATAGCCTATATGACCCCCTAGGATTCGTTGCCCCCATTACAATGCAGGGGAAAGCGTTGTTTAGGGAACTTTCCTTGGAACAATGTGAATGGGACGAACCTCTACCGGCAGACAAAGAAACACAGTGGAGGACGTGGACTGATTCACTCTCTGATCTCAAGCAACTTCAAATCCACAGGCCCTATGTACCGGTTTCATTGTCACGCACTCAGAAGAGAGAGATGTGCATCTTTTCGGACGCATCAACAACAGCAATAGCAGCTGTAGCTTACCTCAGAGTCATCGACACTGATGGCAAGTGCCATGTGGGATTTATCATGGGCAAAGCAAAGCTGGCACCATACCCTGCTCACACCATCCCACGCTTAGAACTCTGTGCGGCTGTCTTAGCAGTTGAACTGGCAGAACTGATCACAGAAGAGAGTGACATTGAACTTCATGGAGTCAAGTTCTACACAGATAGTAGAATAGTCCTGGGCTATATACACAACACCTCTCGGCGATTCTATGTGTATGTTGCGAATAGAGTGACCCGGATCAGGAAATCCACAAAACCAGAACAGTGGCATCATGTTAACACAGACCAAAATCCAGCGGATCATGGGACCAGGTTCATTCCAGCAGCTCACCTACGGCACACTAGCTGGCTTTCTGGTCCAGAGTTCTTGAGACAGGCTGATTCAGAGGCATACAAGGAAGCTGAATCCTTTGAGCTTGTGGAGCCATCATTGGATGAAGAGGTTCGTCCACAAGTGACTACCCTTGTCACAAAGGCTACAGAACTGTTTCTTGGGTCACAAAGGTTTCAGCGCTTCTCAAGCTGGAAGGCCCTTGTGAGAGGTATGGCAACACTTACTCACATTGCAAGGTCATTTTCTCTGACTTCTCGCACAGAAAACTGCACAGGCTGGCACCACTGTGTCAATCTACATACTACAGAATTCTCACAAGCAAGGGCAGCTATTATTCACTGTGTACAGCATGAAGTTTATAAAGAAGAGTTCAAGAGTCTCACAAAAGAGGAAGCGATCTCTCACCGAAGCCCTCTCAAGAAACTTGATCCTTTTATTGATGAGGAAGGGTTGATGAGAGTTGGAGGCCGCTTGCAGTCAGCTGATCTGTCAGAGCTGGAAAAACACCCTCTGATAATCCCAGCCAATCACTATGTAGCCACTCTATTAGTCAAGCATTACCACAATCAAGTAGCTCACCAAGGCCGTCAGTTCACTGAAGGCGCATTGCGCACAGCAGGACTCTGGGTCGTTGGAGGCAAGAGGCTCATTTCCAGTGTAGTCCATAAATGTGTCACTTGCAGGAAATTGAGAGGACGGCTAGAGGAACAAAAAATGGCCAACTTACCTGCAGACAGAGTCACTGTGGATCCACCATTCACTCATGTGGGTCTGGATGTTTTTGGACCATGGGGTGTCACATACCGCCGCACTAGAGGAAATAGTGCTGAAAACAAAAGATGGGCTGTGATATTTACTTGCCTGAGCACCCGAGCAGTTAATCTGGAGGTTATTGAGTCAATGTCGACTTCCAGCTTTGTAAATGCCTTGCGTCGATTTCTGTCAATTAGAGGACCAGTCAAACATCTCCGGTCAGACCGAGGCACCAACTTCGTGGGAGCCTGCAAGGAACTGAAAATCAATGTTGAGGATCCAGAGTTCAAAGGATACTTGCTGGACCAAGGCTGCACTTGGACTTTCAACGTACCTCATTCATCTCACATGGGAGGAGTGTGGGAGAGAATGATTGGTGTTGTTCGACGCATTCTTGATGGTCTGCTGCTAAAAACCTCAACCACTCGCCTCACACATGAGGTATTGACCACTCTTATGGCGGAAGTCATGGCCATAATGAACGCCAGACCTTTAGTTCCCGTTTCAACCGACCCTGAAGCGCCTGAAGTTCTTTCACCTGCAATGCTTCTGACACAGAAAGCCAGTGTTGTGTCAGCACCTCCCGGGGACTTCGAGCTCAAAGACCTCTACAAAAGTCAGTGGAGACAGGTTCAAAGTCTTGCAGACTGTTTCTGGAAGAAATGGAGGCAGGAATATCTTGTGACATTGCAGAAAAGGAGGAAGTGGGAAGGAGAGAGACCCAACATCCGAGAAGGTGATGTCGTCTTACTTAAGGACAGTCAAGTAAGGCGTAATGAGTGGCCTGTCGGGCTTATCGTCAAAGCCATACCTAGTGACGACAACAAGGTGTGGAAAGTTGAGGTCAGGATCATGAAACAAGGGACTGCCAAAACATACCTCAGGCCTGTTACAGAGGTTATTGTACTCTTATCTGAGAATGTACAAAAGGACTGAATAATAGTGGTATACTTGTTAATATACCAGGCGAGGAGTATTCTGCTCACTGTTTAGTTTGCATGACCATCTTGTTTTCAGTTGAACGACAAACAGGCTACAGTGTGCATGCGAAACAGTTCTCTCCGTTCGTTTAAGCCTTGGAATTGATATGTCCGTAAGTAACGAATTGAAATTGTGCTGTAGAAGGCTAATACTTACCTGCCATGTTAACTGTGAAGAAAGGAGTTAAAATTCATGGGCATTAAAAAGTAGTTTATTTCATGTTTATTACTTAAGCTAATGATTATTTCATACATGGAAATACTTACATTGTTACTTCATATGCATATATGTGTTATGTGTGCAGTATAGTGAGACATGCTTTGTATTGTATTTTCAGTTTTACAGAAACGATCACCAGTAAAGCCACCTTTTTCAAGAACACAGTTTATTGGAGTTTTTGTTCGCTATCTGTCTAGCCTTGCTCAGACACGCAATCGTGAGGACAGAATAACAACATTAGCAGCCCTCCACTTCATCTATATTATATATGAGTTTCACTTTCTGACGTGTGACAAAAAATATTGAACTTTTTCACGATATTAAAATTTTTTGAGCTGCACATGTATTATAGAGATTCATTACATTACATTACATTACATTATAGGCATTTAGCAGACGCTCTTATCCAGAGCGACTTACACATCATCTTTTTTTTTTTTTATATATAGTATCCATGATGACATACATATATATACTGAGCAATGCAGGTGAACCTTGGCTCAAGGGTAAAGGGTACACAACGGCCCGTCGACCCGGGGAAACCAACCTGCAAAACAAACCCAAACAACTAACCATTCAGTACACACTAACACACTAGCCCTAGTGTGAATAGAGTGAAATATTTCAAGCCTTTATTTCTTGTAATTTTGATGATTATGGCTTACAGCTAATGAAAACCCAAATTCAGTTTCTCAGAAAATTAGAATATTACATAAGATCAATAAAAAAGGATATTTTAAACAGAAATGTCAGCCTTCTGAAAAGTATGTTCATTTCTACCCACTCAATACTTGGTTGGGGCTCCTTTTGCATGAATTACTGCATCAATGCGGCGTGGCATGGAGGCGATCAGCCTGTGGCACTACTGAAGTGTAATGGAAGCCCAGGTTGCTTTGATATCGGCCTTCAGGTCGTCTGCATTGTTGGGTCTGGTGTCTCATCTTCCTCTTGACAATACCCCATAGATTCTCTATGGGGTTCAGGTCAGGCGAGTTTACTGGCCAATCAAGCACAGTAATACCATGGTCATTGAACCAGCTTTTGGTACTTTTGGCAGTGTGGGCAGGTGCCAAGTCCTGCTGGAAAATGAAATCAGCATCTCCATAAAGCTTGTCAGCAGAAGGAAGCATGAAGTGCTCTAAAATTTCCTGGTAGATGGCTGCGTTGACTGTGGACTTCAGAAAACACAGTGAACATGGCACCCCAAATCATCACTGACTGTGGAAACTTCACACTGGACTTCAAGCAACGTGGATTCTGTGCCTCCACTCTTCCTCCAGACTCTGGGACCTTGATTTCCAAATGAAATGCAAAATTTACTTTCATCTGAAAAGAGGACTTTGGCCCACTGAGCAACAGTCCAGTTCTTTTTCTCCTTAGCCCAGGTAAAACGCTTCTGACGTTGTCTCTGGTTCAGGAGTGGCTTGATACGAGGAATGCGACATATTTAGGTCCTGGATTCGTCTGTGCGTGGTGGCTCTTGATGCACTGACTCCAGCCTCAGTCCACTCCTTGTGAAGCTCCCCCAAATTCTTGAATGGATTTAGCTTGACAATCCTCTCAATGCTGCGGTTATCCCTGTTGCTTATGCACCTTTTTTCCTTCCACTCAACTTTCTATGAATATGCTTGGATACAGCACTCTGTGAACAAACAGCTTCTTTAGCAATGACCTTTTGTGGCTTACCCTCCTTGTGGAGGGTGTCAATGACTGTCTTCTGGACATCTGTCAAGTCAGCAGTCTTCCCCATGATTGTGTAGCCTACTGAACCAGACTGAGACCATTTAAAGGCTCAGGAAACCTTTGCAGGTGTTTTGAGTTAATTAGCTGATTTAGAGTGTGACACCATGAGTTTCCAATATTTAACTTTTTCACAATATTCTAATTTTCTGAGACACTGAATTTGGGTTTTCATTAGCTGTAAGCCATAATCATCAAAATTACAAGAAATAAAGGCTTGAAATATTTCACTCTTTGTGTAATGAATCTATATAAAATACTAATGAGTTTCACTTTCTGAAATGAGAAACAAAAAATATTGAACTTTTTCACGATATTCTAATTTTTTGAGCTGCACCTGTAGAAGGTCTCAGCGGCCTCTGCAGAGTCGAAAGAGCATCGGGTTCCCTAAAAGTATACCAGGAGTGTAGCTGAGTGTCGCATGCCGAATTTTATCCCCTTTTCATAGAGCAGCAATTTGATTCTCTTGTATCCGTTGCGCTTCTGTGCAAGCCGCAAGCTCAGATCCTTTCGTCGTTCAAAACTTTAACCAGGAGCTCCGACTTGAATTTCAGGGGGGACTGCCCTTTGCTGCCCTTGGGCACGCCAATCACACGGAGACTGCTACGCCTAGCACGATTTTCATAGTCCTCCAACTGGTCTTTTAAGCCGTTATTCTCAGTTTTAAGGACCGACATAGTGGTTTCCAGATCGGACACGTAGGCTTCCTCTGCCTTCAGTTTGTGTTACATTCTGTCTCTCTAGTCAGAGACAGTTCTCTTCGCCTTTCCTGTGTTACCTCTCTAGACCTCTCATTTAGATTGCTTTCGTATATAGAGAGCGAGAGGTTCTTTCTGTTTATTGTTATCTCTTTTCGTGCTGTTTATCCCGAAGCCGCGAATCGCTCACTCCGGGTTATCATTTTGTTATCGCATTTCCTCGTTAATAGAGAGGAATAATCTGCTTATCTCTTGTGGTTACGGGTTCGCTCACCTTACTGCGAGTTGTTTTTCATTCTCCCTGTATTTCCCAGTCTCCCCCTAAAAACATCCTCTCTACGTGAGAGAGGGAGTCTGGTTTTCTCGTCAGTCAGTCTCCGTTTTAGTGGCGTTGTTTCACATCGCTTTAAGATCCCCACTGTCACCGGCGCCGCGGTGGTACAACGGTAAGAGCAGTTGTACTCCGAGGATCGGGGTTCGCGCCCCGGTCCTGCCAGATCCGAGCGTGGCCGGTGCCCTGTGGAAGCGGCAATTGGCGGCTGCTTCCGGGTGGGGGGAGGGGCTCGGAGAGAATCGCTGCGCACAAAATGGCCCTGGGCGAGTTGGAATCACGGTCAGGAGCTAGAGGAGTCGCGCCCTGTAGAGGACGTGGCGCCCTCTTTCCTACTACCGGCTGACAGGGTTGCATAGCGGTGGTTCTCAAGCGGTTGCTACATGGGGGGAATTGAATTAGAATAGGGGTTCAATTGGCTACTAAATTGGGAGAAAAATGGGAAAAAATCTGAAAATATATATATTTTTTAAAAGGATCCCCACTGTCACCCCTGGTCCTCAGACTCCGCACACCCTGACAGACGCATGTCCAAACTATTTTCTCCTGACAAATTTTCCTATTGAAATCTATGGAAAAATAGCCATTCAAATACAGAAACGTTATAGTATCACTTGTAATAGTACCAGAAAATAAGATATCAAGAGTCTTTTGATGTTGTTGGGTCACAGACCTCAGGAAGTCATGGCATGCAAAGGATATGCGACCAAATATTAAAAATGATTACTTCATTCTATATATAAATGCAGGGGTGCCAATATTTGTGGCACACGTGGTGTTTGTTAAAAATAATGATTTCTTGATGAGGGACTTATTTTTTCTCATAATAAATTTACTTCAATTAAAGGTTGGATTTTTCTAATTTTTTCAGTGTGAGATTAAGATAATTCACCAAATAGTGAATTTTTTATATCCCTTTTTTCTCATCTTTACCAAAAATAGTGGAGAGCACTGTATCTATTTGTCTAACAAACCAAGCCTTTGCTGGCTAAGCTAACAGTTAGCTATCTAGCTAGTCGCATGTCCAAATAATGTATCATACATAACCACTGTTAGCTAGCTTGGCTACAAAGGCTTGGGGGGGTATTTCACATCGCAGGATTAGTTAGCTGGATAGTGTAACTCAGTAATCCTACTTTGTGAAATACCCCCAAGGTTTGCTCATGGTGTTAAAACTCCACAACAGCTCAGAACAAGACTCTGTTTGTAGATTAACTTCGACTGTATCTCCCCAGCTGCATTGGACATTATAGAGCTGAACATTGAGCACTGTGCTATTGCACATCTGACCAGAGTAGGACCCTGTTATTGCTCACCTGACTTTGGACTTTAAATACACCATTATAGTTTATGGTGATGGTTCATTTTAATGTTGTCACTTGCATTATCTTTGAATTCTTCATTATCTACCAAATGGTTCGTTTTAATGGCCATGTGTCCATACTTTCACCAATTAGGAGCCTATTGATTCACCTCAGCTTTTATTTAGATCTTTTTTTTTTTTTGCTACCTCTTTATGTAATTGTTTGTAATATAGCACAATGCAAACATGGTGTTTTCATTGTTCATGGCATGCATAGCTATTTCTGACGTAATGTGGCTTAAGAGATGGTACTCATCCAAACAGGAGGGGGGCCCAGGTCCTCTCGGAGAACATGGCAGCCGAACTCAAACCATGATGGCCTCAGCGTGCTGTTACAACCAGTTCTGAGCACAGCATTTTTCATATATCCATAGTGTCTTTCTCTCAATCCCATATATCTTGTTTTAATTTTACCACTAAACAGCATGCTGGTCGCAGAAAAATCATAGACCTGTTGGTGTTGTATTACATAACCTTATTATCATTCCTATTAAGCAGGCACCATGCACCATTTAAAATTAAACTATACCATCCTCGCTGGAAGCTCCAATTGATTTTAAGTCTCGTAAGCGAGGGCTTGGATTACTGCATCTTAATGCTATAAGCTTAATGTCAAAAATAGATTTTATATGTATAAGGTCACTGATGGCAAACCCTGAATTTTTAATTATCACAGAATCCTGGCTAAACAAATCTGTTTCTGATTCTGATGTGTCTTTAAGTGATTTTAACATCTATAGAATGGACAGAGCTAAAAAGGGGGGTGGAGTAGCTATTTATGTCAGAAACAGATTTTCTGTGACTGTTCTTTACTCTTCATCTGTCGCAAAACCGTTTTTAGCCCTTAAAGTGAATCTTGGGAACAACCAACATCTGACTAAACATCTAAACTGTTTAATCTGATTGCTACCTATTTCTCATCGGAAGTGTTGATTATGGGTGATTTTAACCTTGACTGGCTGAAACCTGTATCTCATGAGCTCAAGGAGAAATGTATTGAGTTGAACTTAACACAACTTATTGCTAAACCAACCAGAACCAATTCAAAGGACATAAAAAAAGCTACCCTAATTGACATCATACTTACCAACAGACCTCATAAGTTTACAGCAAGTGGTGTGTTTGCCCAAGATGTTAGTGACCATTATGCTATAGCATGCATTAGTGATACAAGTCCAAAAAAAATCCAATTTTGTTTGTGATCGGCATGCCCCTTGTAAAAAATTCAGCAATAAGGACAGGCAAAATCCATGGTTTACTAAGGAATTGTTAAATCTTCAATTTAATACTTGTGTCTGGGTCAATTCCAAGAGTGTGGAAAGCTGCACATGTATTACCATTGCATAAGGGTGGTGATACAAATGATTTGAATAATTACCGGCCAATCTCCAAACGTTCATGCCTTGCAAAAAATGTTGAGACACTAATTAATTCTCAGCTCCGCTTATTCCTGACAAGAAACTGTATTCTTAGTACTCATCAATCTGGCTTTAGACCAGATCATAGTACCATTTCAGCTGCATCCCTTGTGTTAAATGACATTGCTTGCTCCCTGGACAAAAAACAACATTGTGCTGCTTTATTCATTGATCTCTCTAAGGCGTTTGATACAGTGGACCATTCACTATTGCTGTGTAGACTGTCTTCTGTAGGCCTAAATCAAAATGTACAAAATTGGTTCCAGAACTATCTTACAGACAGAACTCAGTGTATTGTAGCAGATAATGTGCAGTCTGGCTTTCTGGAGATCACAAAGGGGGTACCTCAAGGCTCCATTCTAAGCCCATTACTCTTTACAATATATATAAATGATATTGGATCCTCCATACAAAACTACAAGATGCATTTTTATGTGGATGATACCATCCTCTATTCATGTACCCCATCTGTGGATAGAACTATGTCAAATCTACAATCTGCATTCAACTCTATCCAACACTCATTGTTGGATCTGAAATTGGTCCTGAATGCTGAAAAAACAAAATGCATGTTATTTTCTAGGGCTCGCAAGATGAGAAACTCTGATCTAGGAATATGCACTTTAGATGGTACATCAATCGAAAGGGTAGCCTCATACAAATATTTTGGTATTTGGATAGATGACAAGTTAACTTTTAAAACACATGTAGATGAGCTTACAAGAGAGGATTTGGCAAATTTTACATGGGCGCAACCCACATACTCAGCTGTGCTGCTCATCCCACAAATGCATGTTCCTTACAAATGGGGCACCATTTAAAAGGGAAATAAACAGGCTTTCCAACGGTATAAAATGTATTGCCAAGAAGCATTGTTACAACAGAGAAATAATCTACCAAACACAAATTTCCGAACTTTTTGTTCGATGTTTATATACAAAAAGTGTTGGGACAGTGACACAATTTTTTGTTGTTTTGGCTCTGTACTACAGCACATTGGATTTGAAATGTAATGAACATGAGACCGTCAGCTTTAATTTGAGGTGTATTTACATCCATATCGAGTGATATGTGGAGGAATTACAGCCTTTTAATACGTAAGGACATTATAGACATAGACGCTGAGTATGTTCAATTGAAGCTACAATCAATTAAATAACTTTTTAAATGAAAATGGTATCTTAGAGAAATTTCAGTCTGGTTTTAGAACCAATCACAGCACAGAGACAGCTTTGGTTAAAATAACAAATGACCTCAGAATTAGTGCTGATGTTGGTAATGTCTCTGTTCTTATTCTTTTGGACCGGAGCGCTGCATTCAACACACTCGACCATAGCATACTAATAAATCGATTGGAATACTGGGTCGGACTATCTGAATTGGTTTCAAACATATCTCTCAGATCAAAAATTTTATGTTAGCTTAGGAGAGTATGTATCTGAGATTTGACTTTTGGTGTTGCACAAGGAAGCTGTCTTGGTCCTCTTCTTTTTTCACTTTATATGCTACCATTAGGTGATATCATCAGAGAACATAATGTTAACTTCCACAGCTATGCTGATGATACACAATGATATATTTCTGTTAAACCGAATGACACAAACTCTTTATGCTCCCTGATTTCCTGTCTGTCTGCAGTTGAACAATGGATGAGTAATAATTTTTAAAAACAAAATTAGGATAATTGGCCCCAAAGCCAAAAGGGATGCACTTTTTAATAGATTAGGAAACTTGGCAAACTATAGGTGTTATTTTAGACTCAGATTTAAGTTTTAAAACACATATAAATACAGTGACCAAGACAGCATTCTTCCATTTGAGAAATATTTCTAAAGTTTTTTTTTAATCCAACAGGATGCTGAGAAGCTGGTACATGCTTTTATTTTTAGCAGGCTTGACTATTGTAATGCCCTTTTAACTGGTCTTCCAAAAAAGTCAATTGAAAAACTACAGCTTATTCAAAATTCTGCAGCAAGACTTTTAACTAAAACAAGGAAGAGAGAGCATATAACACCTGTTTTATTTTCACTGCACTGGCTTCCAGTATCTTTTAGAATTGATTTTAAAGTCCTTTTATTTGTATACAAAGCATTAAATGGCTCAGCACCCTCGTACATTACAGACCTCCTGTCTTTTTATGTGCCAACTCGAGCTCTCAGATCTGCCACAGTTGACCTCCTCAATGTACCTCTTGTACTTCATAAAAAAAGCGGTGAGAGTGCCTTTAGCTACTACACCAAAAACTTTGGAACACTCTCCTGCAGGATATTAGGACGGCAGACTCGGTTGGCACTTTAAAAAAACAGCTCAAAACATGCCTTTTTAAACAAGCTTTTAAATTATTTATTTTTTCTTTGTTTTTTATAATTTTTTTATTTGTCATTTTTTTGGGTTTCATATTATTGTTTTATTTTATTTGTCTTATTGATTATAGTCTATTTTTACTAGTTTAGTTATTTTAAATCTTATTTTATTGTTTTATTTTATTTGTCTTATTTTTATTTGTCTTATTGTTTTTCATGTTTATACTGTTTTAACTATTTTATCTGTCAGTTTTTATCAATCTTATTTTATTGTTTTATTTTATTTGTCTTATTGTCTGTTATCGATTTTTACTATTTTAACTATTTCTATTTGTCAGTTTTTATTAATATTCTATTTTGTTATTTCTATTTTTTGTTTTGTTTTGTTTTTATGTGCATCTTGTAAAGCTGCATTTTTTGTATGAAGGGTGCTATACAAATAAAGTTTACTGATATGAACGTCTTTACAGCGACTACAAACATTTGCCATGGACATTAACTGCTGCTGTCAGTAGCCCTGCTATACAAACATGGAAAATAGTTGGTTTTTATTGGCAATATTTTATATGTATGTAAAATATGTATGAGATTTGTCATATATGTCTGTATAGTTACGTCTTTTGTAATGCTGCAATGAGTGAGTACAAGACAAATTTCCCTATGGGGACAATAAAGTATAGCTTATCTTAAAATGAAAATCTGCACTCACAAAAATCTTCTTCGTTATTTTAGGGTCTGAATGTTTCAATTACAAAGCCTTCATCAATGGCTGATTACGCAAATATGTTCAAACTGGCACCTGCTGCCTATCTAAAATAATTCATATTTGTGAATGCTGGTTTTCCTTTTCCATCTTTGAACTGATCTAACAGTGGCAGTTTATGATGGTTAGCCTGCACTCATTTATAACGTTTAGCTTGCACTCTTCATTATTTATCTAAATTCATTATTAATCTTTTTAAAAAATGAGAACAAATACAGTGCAACTCAGTTCAGAAAGCCCCCTCGCCCTCCCTGCTCTGCTACTCGTCATAGGGTCTGTGCAGTATTTTCTTACCAAAAACAGAGCCACTGAACTTCCCAGAATGAATCCTGCGATGACATCGGAGCAGTGGTTCCGGTACTCTGAGACTCGGTTCAGGCCGGTGAGGAACGCTGAGCACAGGGTCCCCAGGCAGAGGACTGGCTTAGCCAGGCGGCTGCTTTTAGTCTTTATGGTGCTCGTGATGTACATCTGAAAAGGGTGCACAAACAAACGTGTAAAGTGGGTGAAATACGTTTCCATGGGCTGGATGATGCTACCCTGTGTACATGTAATGACATCCACACCAAGAAGTCTTGTGAAGCAGCAGGAGAAATCCATGTTGGGTGGATGAGCTTGTTCTTTGGATGTGTTGGGAAGTAGTGGAGTGTGTCTGACCATTGACAGAAAGGCAATGTGAGGATGCAGAAGAGGTAATAGGCACGGGTACTTTGTCAAAATGTCCTCAGTAATAGATCTACACCCTGTTACAGGTAACCTAGGTAACCATCTACAAAGACGGGCTGTATTTGAGAATCTTGAGGATCCAGATTTGTCCTCCAGGGTCCTCCTGAAGCACGTATTTCAGCACTACCTGATCATGTTTGCCAAAATACAATTATCAATTTTATTCATGGCACTAAATATTCTAAAATATGGTGTCAGCGACTCACACGTCACAAGCTGCCTGAGAACTTGGGTTGCCCAATCCTGATCTAGACCTCTCAATCAGCAATTTTATATTTCCTGTGGGACAGATTAGGGTTTTATTCTCTTTGTGGCTATCCCATTGAGGTAACAACGATATACAGCGAATGGCTACATACTGCTTCGGACTCATACGATGCCATGACATGACCATACACATTCTTGTTATTATTAATGAAAATAGTGTTATATTGTGCAAACTTACATTATTAATATTATTATTATTAATTAAATATATTGGGATGGCAGGTATGCCATCCACCAAGTTACGGCTTGGTGGGGCATGCCCCATACCTATACATTAGGGTTTACAATACTAGAGCCTACAATCTATATTTCAGCCTGTCAATGTACTTTTTAAAACAACAACAAAAACTCCAGCTACATAATGAACAAACAATACTCGGAGTCAAAATACAATTTTAAAATACACATATTACTACAAGCAATACATGCAATCTCCTACAACTGGAATTTTTGTCTCATTTCCAAGAAATGTCACTTTTAATTTACCTCTCTTTTATTAAAAGTGTTTTTCAATTTGTTTCTGTTTCTTTCTATATATTGACCTGGAAATTCTGATTTAAAAACAAATGCAGTTACTTTTTTCTATGGAGAAACAACTTAATAAATACATTTGAGTATGTCAAGAAGAAATGCTGATTTAAATTTCTGATTTAAATTGTGACCTTTGCTGATGAGATTGATGTACACTACATGGCCAAAAGTATATGGACACCTGCTCATCCAACATCTCATTCCAAAATCATGGGCATTAATATGGATTTGGTCCCAATTTGCTGCTATAACAGCCTCCACTCTCCTGGGAAGGCTTTCCACTAGATGCTGAAACATTGCTGTGTGGATTTGTTTCCATTCAGTCAGAAGAGCAATAGTGAGGTTGGGCACTGATGTGGGGCTATTAGGCCTGGCTTTCCAATTGATCCCAATGGTGTTTGCTGGGGTTGAGGTCAGGGCTCTATGCAGGCCAGTCAAGTTCTTCCATACCGATCTTGACAAACTATTTCTGTACGGACCTCTATTTGTGCACAGGGGAATTTTCATTCTGAAACAGGAAAGGGCCTTCCCCAAACTGTTGCCACAAAGTTGGAAACCCAAAATAGTCTAGAATGTCATTTTATGCTGTAGTGTTAAGATTTGCCTTCACCAGAACTAAGGAGCCTAGCTTGAACCATGAAAAACAGCCCCAGACCAAGGGGTGTCCCCATACTTTTGGCTATATAGTGTATATGAGGAGCTATGTTTTTGAACAATAAAGTCTTGTGAGGACTCACAGTGACGTAAACAGCGGAGTACACGCTGAGAGAAGCATCTTTGGACGGGAAGGACTTCCTGGCCCTCTCCACCACAGCCGGGTCACCTGTGCAGATATTCCTCTTGGAGATGAACTGGTGATTGAAGCGACACTCTGTTCCTGTGTAGTTTGGCTTGCAGGCACTCAGAAAGTATGGAGATAAGTTCCCGGTCACCACCTGACCGGCATTAACAAAGATGTCTGTGGCGAACAACCCAAAAGCAAATACACCTGCAGAAAGAGACAGAAAAGCAAAAATAAAAACTAACCCCAAGCCATTGCAAATCTGCAGTTCAACAAGGGAAAATTTAGTTTCATTAATTTCAAATACTTAAGTTAAATTAGTGCATTGGTGTGCTCTTATCATTACATTATTAACACATGAAAAGGATTGTTCAATACACAGTTTTGGAATGTTTAATTGTGAAATATCTATTCCATAGACATCTATTCCATAGAAATTGGAAATAGATTCTTCTTTATTGTGGTGTAGATACTATTTTTATCATAAAATACATTAGCTTATGCAACAAATAAATTAAGAGCAAGCACTTGGCCTATAATAACATTGATTCAAAAAATGCAGCATTCCTCACAATGAAAATATAGATAAACCTGGAAAACAACAAAGAGCTGTCATTTGGTAAATCTGTGGAGACTTTGAACTCTGCCTAGAACCTGAAAATAGCATGCTACTGAGACGCTCCAGCAAAGCATAAATACATAGTTTGTTTAACAAGATACTCCTCAGCATAGCCTATACTTAAATATGCTTTTTTTAAATTTGAAAATACGCCCAGGTAAACCACAAACATCTCTCAATGTCCTTGTTATACTTTAGCAATTCCGCATGCTCAATTTTATAAAAGTGTTAAGGGAGCAGTGAGGATGACATGCATGCTGCACTGAAATACTGGCCACAAGGTGTTATATTTATTTATGCGTGTGTGTGTGTATGTTTATGAATGGATATGTGTATCCACAATACTTCAGGGTAAATAATATACATAACTCACCAATAAACCTTGTGATCCTCCGAATAAGTGGGTTCAGGTAGCAGCATTCTCCAGTAATGATAATTTTCTCCTGGGCAATGAGGGCTTGTCTGGTGGATTTCATGACGTACATTGAGATCTCTCCAATGAAAATCTGCAACAAACAAAAAACTAATTCTAGTCAAGTGCAAGGACTGGATTTGGTTAAGTGAGCTGTTTTTCCTTCAATTTTCCTTTTAAGAAACAAACAATAGCTGAGACAACCCTCCAATGTAAAATGAATTAACATGCTTGTTTTTTTATTTTTTATTTTTTACAAGATCAGATAGTGCTAATCTAACAGAAAAACAGCTTTCAGTGCACTTGACAAGTGACAGTTCCTTCCCATCCAAAGATGCTTCTCTCAGCATGTACTCCGCTGTTTTACTGTTCAAGCCAGCAGATAATGAGACCATGGTATGTCACAACACACAAATCACAATAATTACTATTTAATGTTATAATTACAATTGCCACCTGATCTTTTTTCCTATTTGAAGTCCAATAAAATATTAGTGGAGTGCCAACATACTATTCAAGCATCTTCACCTCACAGTGGCCTGGACTCAATCAACATTTACCCTAAACTTTGACTTAGAAATAAATGTAAGTGTTGTTTTCAAAGCAAACAAAATGCTTAATTTGGACATTTTGGTGCTGCAGAAATCCAAAAGTTGGCATTGCGGCCACGTTATGTGGGAAGGGGAGGCACGGGTTGTACTCACAACTGCCGTAGGCACTGCCGCCACCACGCAGTAGAGGATGAGCGGTGGGATGAAGCTGTCCTCCTCTGTCCCGGGGTAGGGCTTCATCAGCTCGGCGTCATTGCAGAAGAAGCCCTGGATGTGCAACCCAAAGGTGTCCGTGCACTCAAAGTAATAGGCCAGGAGAACCGTCCCCGCCATGATGACCAGCTGAAAGTACAGCATGTTCACAGGGGGGGTTCAGGCTGCCATCTAGCTGATGGGATCCAGCTGCTCAAGGAGTTCTCTGCCACCTGGCTTCCATTTAGACTGCCGTCACCCGTTTGCTGTCATGCATCCCCATCGCTCTCAGACACATTGTTACCCCCCACCCTTGCCCTCTTGCTCTACTTCCCTCGCTCTCCCTGTGAAGCACTGCCCCAAGCCAGTTCTCTGCTTTAAAACATCTGTTCTGTGAAACATTTTTGCAGACCAATGAACATCGCCTATCACAGTCACACCCCTCCCATGACAATCTGGAATGAGGCTTTCAGAGGTAACTTTATCACAGGACACAACAGTGCAACTGATCAGAGTTCTGTGCCTCTCTGATAGCAATACTGAGCAAGGTTTGACTATTTCATGCGTGACTGCATTAAATGGTAGATAATACACTACAGACTTTCCAGTTTACTGTTTAATACCATTCTTGTCTTCACCACAGTTAATGACTGATACTATAATGCATGATGGTAGAGGATACCTTGTACAACATAGTACATTACATGATACTTTTAACGTGTAATGCTGGAATGAAATTACGTGCAGTCAAAACACAGATGCACCGTGTTTATTTCTTCAATAATACACAGCACATACTGTATATACACACACACATAATAAACACTTTATACAGATTAAATAAGGGTACAGCTTGTTTATACACTCGCATTAATGGCATGTAGAACAGTACGAATGCTATCTACGGACCACAGATAGGTTCAAAAAGGTAGTTCTGGTGCGTCCCAATACTCAAAAAATGTACACTCCTTTTCTCCACTACCAGCTCCTCCCCTCCATGCCCCGGAAACTGATCTTTGTGTCTTAATCTAATGTTGCTAATTACATATAAATTGTTGAATATTAATGTATCAACGCAAACTGTAATGTCAGGTACATTGTATACTGTACATGCAAATACTTGAAACATGCAGGGTATTTTGCGTACTTCCTTGTAGGAGAGGGGTGAAGAATATTGGGATGCAGGCCTTGTCTTTTCATAAACGTGCACAATGAAAGTGTTATCTGATTGGACATTGGACTTCCTGCTTGTAGTTCAGCAGTGATTGGTTATTTGTCCTGTTCAAGTGACGGACGCGGCAGCGGCCCGGGAAAAATTATACACTGGGAAGAATTGTACACAAATTTCTGAATGGTACAGCCTCTTCTTCAATTTGAGCTTTAAATCATGGATGTTAGTAGGATGTGAATAGTTTTTGAGATATTGACACTTTAATGAGACAAGTAGAAACTATATGAAAATTGCCTCTCGTGGGCCAAAGCTAATGGAGTTAAAACTAAGTAGAATTTTGGACAGATTAGTAATCAAATTAGAAAAATGCACAAAATAAAATAAAAATGTAACTACAATGTATCTGTGGTTGTTTGTCATGATTCAGATTGTTTTATTTCCAATGTGTTAGGTTGTATAGGCTACGTTATGATATTTGTAATGTTATTTGGTACTATTAGGGTGCTCCCGAGGCACATCGATTGAACTTTCTAGTGGTATGTAGCTATACATTTTCTAGTGATTTATATAATCTTGAGTTTCAAGTGGATATGTACACCTTTCGGAGAAAGTACTCAATTTTTTATATCTGACTGCTATACATGTCAGGGGTAGCGTGGGAACGAAGGACCAGACGCGACAGTAGGGGTTCAGAGGATGCTCACTGAACACCACAAAGCGGGAGCGAAACCCCGCAAACAGGGAATAACAATAAACAAACAAAATATAACTCTCCACACCAGGAGAGATACCGCTACAACTAAAAGCAACCCTAATAGGGCGAAAAAACTCTTAACACTATATTCAATGCAACAACAACGAAAAAACCCTATAGCTCACAACGAGGGAGCCGAAACCAAAAACTCTCTTGCAAAACGAGATAGCCACGAATACACGGGCAGTAGCAATAATGGTAATAGGAAGAACAACGAAAAACAAATGCACGCTCGGAACGTGACTATAACGCCCGATAAATGGTGAAAGAAATGAAAACAAAATAACGCTTACGATTTCCAACAACGAAGAGAGCGGGACTGGAAAAGGATGATGTCCTAGGATACCGGCTTTCTTCGTAAAACGATAGGCAATATGGAAGCGTCAAATAACGATGACGTGTGGTTTAAATACTGACAGGAAACCCTGAACAGGTGAACACACTGAACTGAAAACCAAAACACGAAACGGACTAGGAAAACAAAGAGAAGGGACGCAACATGAGCGCTCCCCAGGGAAGTGGACAACGAACAAAGAGCAGGCAGAGAAAACATGACAGGACCCCCCCACTACGGGACGACCCCAGACGATCCCTCAAGCCTGCGACCCCGGAAATCCCTGATAAGTTGAGGGTCCAGAATATTTTTGGAGGGAACCCAACTACGCTCTTCCGGGCCATAACCCTCCCAATCTACTAAAAATTGGAAACCTCTCCCAACCCGTCTCTCGGCTAAAATATGGTGGACAGTGTACACTGGACCTCCCTCCATCATCCGAGGAGGCGGCGGTGGCTTCTCAGCGGAGGATGGATACGCATAGCACGGGGGAGCTGTAATCTTACCGTAACCGGATTAATGCGCCGTATAATTTTAAAAGGCCCAATAAACCGGGGCGCGAGTTTGCGAGACTCCACCCTTAACGGCAGATCACGCGTAGCGAGCCACACGCGTTGCCCTACCCTGAATGAGGGGGCTGGACGACGTCGTCTATCAGCTGCCACCTTGTGTCTAGCAGCAGCGCGCTGAAGCGCAGTCCGCACCCGCTTCCAGACAGAGCGACACCTCCGAATAAAGGATGCCACGGAGGGAACCTCTATATTACTCTCCAGCTCAGGGAATAGTGGGGGCTGATACCCCAGTTGAGCCTCGAAGGGCGAGAGCCCTGTGGACGCGTTGCGCAGCGTATTATGAGCATACTCAGCCCAGGCCAGGTGTGTACTCCAGGAAGTGGGATTAGAGGTCGCCAGGCAACGCAGAGTGTTCTCCAGCGTCTGGTTAGTGCGCTCGGTCTGTCCATTCGTCTCAGGATGGAAGCCAGACGACAAACTGACCGAGGCACCAAGCAGAGAACAGAATGCGCGCCAGAATTTGGCCGTGAACTGGGGGCCGCGATCAGAAACCACATCCAACGGCAACCCATGTAGCCGAAAAACATGGTCTATCATAAGTTGCGCAGTTTCAGAAGCTGAAGGTAGTTTAGACAACGCAATAAAATGGGCCGCCCTGGAGAAACGATCTACCACAACTAAGATCACCGATTTACCCAGTGACATAGGCAAACCGGTGACGAAGTCGAGGGCGATGTGACTCCAAGGACGGCTGGGAATGGGAAGAGGGCGCAAAAGCCCAGAGGGTGGGAGACTTGAACCCTTACTGCGGGCACACACCGGACAAGCCGCAACAAAACTCTGAACATCCCTCTCCAAACTGGGCCACCAAAACCGCCGAGAAAGAAAGTCCTTCGTGCGGTGAACGCCCGGATGGGCCGCTAATTGAGAAGTGTGACCCCAACGTAATACACGGGGCCTAAGCTTCAGCGGAACGAATAAACAGTGAGGAGGGCCCCCCCCCAGGCCCTGGGTCAGAGCGCACTGCCCTCTGAACTGCAGCTTCAATAGCCCAAATAACTGGAGCCACAATTTGGTCGGCGGGAATGATAAATTCGGGGGCAGGGGCCCTGTCCGAATTATCAAAGATGCGAGAAAGGGCATCTGGCTTAACGTTCTTGGAGCCGGGGCGATACGTGAGCAGGAAATTGAAGCGCAAGAAGAATAACGCCCACCGGGCTTGGCGAGAATTAAGCCTCTTGGCTAGCTGCACGTACTCCAGGTTCTTATGGTCCGTCCACACCGTGAACGGATGCTCCGCCCCTTCAAGCCAGTGACGCCACTCCTCCAGAGCCATTTTGACTGCTAAGAGCTCCCGGTCTCCCACATCATAATTTCTCTCGGCAGGTGTTAATGCACGAGAAAAATAAGCACATGGATGCATTTTGTGGTCAATGGGGGATAGCTGGGAGAGAATGGCCCCCACTCCTAACTCAGATGCATCTACCTCTACAACAAACGGAAGGGAAGGGTTAGGCTTGACAAGAATTGGTTCGGACGTAAAGCGTCTTTTGAGCTCAGAAAACGGCGCTTCGGCCCTCGAGTTCCATAGGAACCGGGAGGAAGAAGTTTTTTTTGTAAGTGTAGTAATAGGAGCGACTACCGCGCTAAAATTACGAATAAACCTCCTGTAGAAATTCGCGAAGCCTAAAAAACGTTGAACCTGTTTAAGAGAAGATGGCGTGGGCCAATTCTTAACGGCAGAGACTTTAGCTGGATCCATCTGAACCTTGCCTTCTGCCACAATGAACCCCAGGAAAGACACTGATTTGGTGTGAAAGACACACTTATCTGCCTTTACAAAAAGCTGAGCCTTGAGCAGCGCGTTAAGAACCTGCCTGACATGGCGAATGTGCGTGGAAAGATCGGGAGAAAAAATTAAAATATCATCAATATAAACAAAAACCGATTTTTCAAGCATCTCCCTTAGCACATCGTTAACTAACGCCTGAAAAACTGAGGGGGCGCTAGTGAGCCCGAACGTCATCACCTGGTACTCGTAGTGTCCCGAGTGGGTATTAAACGCAGTTTTCCACTGGTCTCCCTCACGAATGCGGACGAGGTTGTAAGCGCTGCGTAAATCCAGTTTAGTAAAAATAGACGCCCCCTGGAGGCGTTCAAAGGCCGAATTCATAAGCGGGAGAGGATAACGATTCTTAATAGTTATAGCGTTAAGTCCCCTGTAGTCAATGCATGGCCTAAGACTACCATCCTTCTTCATAACAAAGAAAAAACCGGAGCCCGCCGGTGAAGTGGAGGGTCTGATGAAACCGTTGGCGAGAGATTCCTCTATGTAATTTTTCATAGCGGCACTCTCAGGAGCCGATAAGGAATACAGCGCTCCCCTGGGGGGAATCGAGCCAGGGTATAGCTCGATGGCGCAATCATACGGCCTATAAGGAGGCAGAGAAGTAGCGCGCTGCTTACTAAAAACCTCCGCAAGATCAGTGTACTGCTGAGGAACATTAGCTGGCAATGGAAATGGAATAGCTCCGCCCACCTGAACATTCTCCAAATCTGATTCCGAATCGCGAGGGATGTCCCAATCGATCTCAGAAGGAGAGCTCTCCTCCTCCCACATACTAAACCCATCAGCGAGCGGGTCCCAAGAAAGACTCCCCCTGGTGTCGCGAGATGACGCTACTGCCCCGTGAGCCCCACGGAAAACACTCTCCTCCTCCTGTTCGCTGTCAGAACTGAGATCGGGAAGAGAGCGGCGCGAGCCGCCAGATCTGACAGATCTATTTCTAGAACAGTGGTGTCTGCACTGAACTCCCCAACGGAGAATAACCGAATCCTCCGCTCCCCAGTTAATATTGGGCTTGTGCTGAACCAACCATGAGTGACCCAGAACAAGTGGGTATGTGGGAGAATCTACTAAAAAAAAATTAATACGCTCCGTATGATCCTGGAACGAAACTGACAGTTTTAAGGAGCTGGTAACCCGTCGGATAGCGCCCGTACCCAAAGGGCGACCGTCGAGAGCAGTTACTAACCGTGGAACGGAAAGAGAAACTGAGGGAATCCCCTGCTCCCTAGCCCACTTAATGTCCATAAGGGACTCAACTGATCCGGAGTCAATAAAGGCGATACAGCTGTTGGAATGCTTATTCCAACTCAGCTGCACAGATAATAGAGTTCGAGGAGAAGTTTGATCTTGTCTCACTAAGGGCCTCGATTCCCTTAGCGAGACTCCTCTTTTCCCGCTAGTTTAGGACATTGATCTCTGTAATGCCCAGCGCGTTTACAATAACGACACCACGCCTCTCTCGACCTGGTAAACCTGGAATCACGTACTGCCGTCCCATCTACCTGCATGGGCTCCTCAGAAAATGAGGAAACCGGAACAACCACCGGACGAGGCACACAAATAGATGGCCGACCACTGCGTGGCCCAGCGAATCTCTCTCTCTCTCTCTCTCTCTAATCCGATTGTCTATTCTGATAGCCGTAGACACTAACGCACCGAACGAAGCGGGTGGTTCGAGTGCAGAAAGGGCATCTCGAACTGAATCCGAAAGTGCTTTAATAAATAGAGCGGTAAGCGGTCCGTCAGGCCACCCAGTCTCCCCTGCGAGTGCTCGAAAGGCAATAGAAAATGACGCCACCGTGTCGGAGCCTTGACGAAGATAAGTCAGTCGCATCGCCGCCTCCTGACCGGAAACGTCATGGTCGAAAACTGACGCCATCTCTTCTACCAACCTCTCCATAGTGGACATCACGGGAGAGCTTGCTCTGATTAAGGGGTCCGCCCAAGCGAGAGCCGTACCTGTTAAAAGCGAGAGAATAAATGACACTCGAGCCTCCTGGGTGGAAAACCGAGAAGGTTGTGACTTGAAAAAAATTAGACACTGCGTCAAAAACCCCCTACACCTCCCGGTCTCTCCTCCATAGCGAAGCGGGAGTTGTAATTTCGGCTCCTTGAGCTCGCGTGGAACGGGAATCACTGCTGGATCAGGAGGGATCAGTACCGCCGAACTTGGTGCTTGTGCTACCGGGATTGAAGGTAAAATAACCTGGGGGGGCGTAATCGTCAGTGTTAGTGTGCGAATGCTGTCCGCTAATTCACGTAGCCCGTCTCCCTGATAACGCAGCTGGTTGCCGAACTGTGCCTGCTGAGTGTGTAGGGCTTGGACGGAGGCTTGAAGAGCCCTAATGCCCTCCTCATGACCGGAGATAACAGCCTCCTGCGCTGTGAGAATTTGCCCTAGGTTAGCGACTGTCGCTGGTGCCTCCCTACTGGCTTCCATATTCTGTCAGGGGTAGCGTGGGAACGAAGGACCAGACGCGACAGTTGGGGTTCAGAGGATGCTCACTGAACACCACAAAGCGGGAGCGAAACCCCGCAAACAGGGAATAACAATAAACAAACAAAATATAACTCTCCACACCAGGAGAGATACCGCTACAACTAAAAGCAACCCTAATAGGGCGAAAAAACTCTTAACACTATATTCAATGCAACAACAACGAAAAAACCCTATAGCTCACAACGAGGGAGCCGAAACCAAAAACTCTCTTGCAAAACGAGATAGCCACGAATACACGGGCAGTAGCAATAATGGTAATAGGAAGAACAACGAAAAACAAATGCACCCTCGGAACGTGACTATAACGCCCGATAAATGGTGAAAGAAATGAAAACAAAATAACGCTTACGATTTCCAACAACGAAGAGAGCGGGACTGGAAAAGGATGATGTCCTAGGATACCGGCTTTCTTCGTAAAACGATAGGCAATATGGAAGCGTCAAATAACGATGACGTGTGGTTTAAATACTGACACGAAACCCTGAACAGGTGAACACACTGAACTGAAAACCAAAACACGAAACGGACTAGGAAAACAAAGAGAAGGGACGCAACATGAGCGCTCCCCAGGGAAGTGGACAACGAACAAAGAGCAGGCAGAGAAACCATGACAATACAGTTCTGTAGCTATGTTGGTCTACTGTATTTCAGACGACATGTACTCATCACTGGGCAGATTGGTTAAAACCTTCTCTCAAAGAGCCTAATTCATGCTCTTCAAAATAGTAAGTGGCCTACGACTGCTATAATCAATCAATCAATTAATCAATAAACTTTATTTAAACTTGAAGGACACTGAGGTTGCCCTCATTTACAGTGACGTCGAGTAAGAGATAAAATAACACAAAGATAAAACAATGACAACATAAAGGCACAACATAAAAGGTTAAAATAGAATAAAAGATCTACCGTAAATTCCGGACTATAAGCCGCTACTTTTTTCACACACTTTGAACCCTGCGGCCAATACAACGGTGCGGCTAATCTATAGATTTTTACGAGCTAACGGCCTCCAGGGGGGCGCTCTAGCAGGAAGCGCAAGAGCGAGACAGACAGAGATAATGCGCCGAGGAAGACGCTAGTTTGATTGTGTTTTGAACAGCCGTTTTGCGCATCATGCACACACCCTCATCATGGAAAACACACGAAGAAATGCATATGATGCAGCTTTTAAGTTAAAGGCAATCGATCTGGCTGTCGAAGAAGGAAATAGAGCTGCTGCAAAACATTTTTAGGAAACGTGCCTGATTATTACAACGGTATTTGCATTGGGTGAACGCGATCGCATAGCAAATACAGTAAAAAATAATAATCGGTCATCAGAAAAACTACCAATAATAGGCCCACAAAAAAATAACAATTACGTAGGCCTACTGATCGACATTAGATTCGCTTTATTGGGCTATTCAACAACGCGATAGGGCTACTTACTTTTTCCACCTCGCTGGTTTAACTTGCAGGGCGAACAGGCTAATCCGTTTTGTTTTTTTTCTTCGTTTAAAAGTTATTATTTTTTTAAATCCTGCGTTGTTAACATAGTAACGGATGCTCGAGATAATGCGCCGAGGAAGACGCTAGTTTGATTGTGTTTTGAACAGCCGTTTTGCGCATCATGCACACACCCTCATCATGGAAAACACACGAAGAAATGCATATGATGCAGCTTTTAAGTTAAAGGCAATCGATCTGGCTGTCGAAGAAGGAAATAGAGCTGCTGCAAAACATTTTTAGGAAACGTGCCTGATTATTACAACGGTATTTGCATTGGGTGAACGCGATCGCGATCGCATAGCAAATACAGTAAAAAATAATAATCGGTCATCAGAAAAACTACCAATAATAGGCCCACAAAAAAATAACAATTACGTAGGCCTACTGATCGACATTAGATTCGCTTTATTGGGCTATTCAACAACGCGATAGGGCTACTTACTTTTTCCACCTCGCTGGTTTAACTTGCAGGGCGAACAGGCTAATCCGTTTTTTTTTTTTTCTTCGTTTAAAAGTTATTATTTTTTTAAATCCTGCGTTGTTAACATAGTAACGGATGCTCGTTTTTTTATAAAGCAACATTTATCCAGGAAAACATGACATTTCAGTGCAAATTATGTCAATATGTCATTTAAATGTGTACATTAATAAAATAATAAGTTTAACCGACTAGTATTTCTGGTGCCGACTAGCGAGGGTAGCAACATTTAATCGTCTAGTCGACTAAACGCGCACATCCCTACTGTGTATCATCTTTCTGTGTACGTAAATATCTCATGTTACAACGTGGACACCTGCGGCTTATAGACAAGTGCGGCCTATATATGTACAAATTTTTTTTTTCTTCTAAATTTCGTTGGTGCGGCTTTTATTCAGGTGCGCTCAATAGTCCGGAATTTACGGTAAATAAAAAGATAAGAACAAGAAATCGCTAAAAACGATTACATTATTTGGTGCAAAATTCGGCAATCATAGTTTTAAAATGTCCAACAGACGGAAGAGTGTTAATTTTTAAAGTGCTTAGCAGGGCATTCCATGAGTGGGGAGCACTAACAGAGAAGGCAGTCATACCTAGGTTAGAACAAGCTCGGGGAACATTGAGCATGAGCACCTCACTGGAAGGGGTATGATATGAACCAGTGTTCCTCTTCAGGGTAGAAGTAATATAAGGTGGTTGCATACCGATGAGGGCTTTAAAAATAAATAAAAACCAATGTCTATCACACCTCATTAAAAGAGAGGGCCAACCAACCTTTTCATACAGGGAGCAATGTATGTCACAGCTATCACCTGTAATTAATCTGACAGCTGAGTGGTATACAGAATCTAAAGATCTAAAAGTAGAAACAGGCATGTCAATAGACTATAGTCCAGAACTGATAAAAACACTGCTTCAATAATTCTCTTCCTACATACCATAGGAAAATTGGTTCTATTCCTATATAAGAAGCCAATTTTTTCTGTCGTAGCTTGCTTACAAGATTATCAATATGAAATTTAAATGTAAAGTTTTAATTAAGCCAGATGCAGAGATATTTATATACTGAAACTCTCTCAATAATAGAACCATTTGCCTATTTGACTATTGTGGTCAAAATCTCTAGCCCTAGAGAACAACATAAATTTAGTTTTGTTCTCGTTAAGAACTAGCTTAAGAGAAACAAGAGCATCTTCAATAGTATTGAAAGAAAATAGCAATTTTTCAATAGCTAATTCCACAGAGTCAGCAATACAATACAGAATGGTACCATCAGACCCCTGTGGAACACCTTTAGTAATCGGTAAAAAATCTGACTGGACACCCCTTAATTTTACACATTATCTGCAAGATAATGCACATTTGTACATTAAGGGCAGCACAATAGTATATATATTTCTGTACAGAAGACTGTACACACTTGAAAACTATATATCACTTGCTGCTGGAGTGCATAAATACAGCGGTATTTCATTTTGACTTATACCATCATAGACTCTATGTTGCGTCCACCACTTTCCTATTGTTCTCCCTGTGTTCCCCATTCCTCTTGTTTCATGTCATGTTTTTACTTTTACCCTGTCTGTCTTTCATGTTGTGCAGGCTGGGCGTGGTTTCCCTCCTCGTTTCCTTATTCCCCTCTTTTAATCTCCCGGCTAATCACTCGCCTTCCCTGTTCGCATTCCACACTCACTCTCGTTAACTCATTCATTCTCGCATACATTCCGCATGCTTCACTTATTATATCTCCCTATTTATGTTCCCTTCTCTGGTCATCTATTTGCCAGTTCGTTACGTCAAGTCATGTTTCTTGCACTTGTTACTCTGTTGTGTTTTGCTAACGTGTCAAATCTGCTTTTTCCAGTTGATCCACCAGCCTGCATTCCCTGCTCTGCCATTGCCCTTGCCCTTGCCAACCCTGCTTCCAGTCTTGTCACTGGTTGTCTAAGGACCGGTGGGAAAAAGGGACCCAGTAGCAGGCAGGGAGTCCAAAGAATGGTCACAAAACAGGCAGGTCGGAACCGGGAAGGCACAGCAGAGGTACAAAAAACAAAGTCCAAACTCAGGGTCGCGAGAACACAGGCAGAAGTCAAAACCAGGTAATCTCAAGCAAACAGAAAAATAAACAACGTGGAATGGACAAGGAAAACAAATACAAAACGAACAGAAACTCGGAACACATGACTCTGGAAAAAACAGACTCGAAAACAAAGAGGCAAAAAACAATGTCGCTAACAATGGTGAGGAACTCGCAAAGAATGACTGGGAAGACTGGGTTAAATACACAGAGGGAGACGGACATAATGGGAATAAGATGTGCAGAGGCGGGAAGGGGAGATGAGGGTAACAATGAGGGTAACAAGGACTAATAAAACAAAAACGATGGTAGATGTAAGACATGGACTGGATATCATGTAACACAATGATAACAATCGACCCGGAATTAACAGGTAACACATGCACAGCTCGAAGGGGAGGAACGTGGAAGTGGACACATGTGCAAAGAACGCAAAATCAGATAGATACAGGGATAGGATAACGAGGGAGAATGACGGCTGCAGGTAGAAACTCAAGATAAATTAGTAATTAGTAATATTAGTTGAAAATTCTAAATCCCTAATGATAGTAAGTTAGTTGTTTAGTATTATGTACATGTTAGTTTGTTAGATTAGATTTAATACTAACCTACTAACAGTTAGTACGATTAATATGTTAGTATAATATATAAATATGAATTAAGTCGGAAAGAAGAAAACGAGATACGAAATACAGAGGAAACCCGAATGTGCCAAAATCACCCGGATAGTGCAATGACAAAGACAGGGAGTGGAATCTCGGGGAACACGAAACAAATACAAACAGATGAGACTTGGACAACCCGCGAAAAGAGGGGGATGCAATGATAATATGGAGAATAATAAATATATGAATGAAAATAAAAAATAAAAATACAGAACAGACAGAACTCAGAACATAACAGGTTGTCTGCCATTCGCCCAGCTCTTCTCCTGTTTTCCCTGATCATCATCTGCCCCTGGTTATCGCCAACCCAGTATCCAGACCCTCACCTCGCTCTCCTTCTTCATTGTTCTCCGCTGGAGCTTATTGTGAGTCTGTCTCCGAGTCCATTCCATACCAGTTGGGAGAAACGTAACACTTTACTCTTTATTTGTTGATTAGAAATGGAATCAGCCATACAATGAGTAGCTGGACATGTGGCCTAGGCTTATACCACCACCCATGAAAATTACTTATGTACAACTAAGTAGTATGAAATATATGAAAAAACATACACTGTAGTAGTTTATAAGATCTCAGTCATAGCATAACATGTAAGCCGAATTGGCCTGGTATGTCATACATCGTAGAGTTCAAAGGGTAGAAATAAAAACAATAGGGTGAAAGTATACAGTGAATAGCCTAATGCAGGGGTTTTCAAAGTGGGGGCCGCTGCCCCACGGGGGGCCGCCAGAGGGCTTCAGGGGGGCCAATTGGAAGGGAGAGGAAAATGGAAAATGCAAAAAATAATTATAATTATAATAATAAAATAAAATTTATTTAAAAAATACATTTCAATTCAATTCATAAGATTATTGTGCCGGTTTAAAATAAAATATTGTTATAAATCCTTTCATATCGAAATGAGGTCTTTTCCATGCCCTTCCATGCCCTTATAATCGCAGCCAATAACTAACCGCCTGCCTGTCAGTCAAAGCGTTACGTTGAGCTTCCAACGGCCCGATTATGGAATCAAAATAGGGTCAAAAGTATTGTGTTGTGTATTAAGAAGCTGTATGTTAGATTTTTTTATATTTGCCAGTGTAATTTAAAAGTTTTTAAAAAAATCCATTTCGCAATAGGGGGGCCCCAGCCAGAGGCTACGGCTATTTGGGGGTCCTTGGCATGGAAAAGTTTGGGAACCCCTGGCCTAAGGCAATCACAGCATACAATTATACATCTACTCATATAGCTTTAGAATACTTCTAAAAAGGATTTGAAATGTAAACAGAATGACCACCTGAACGATTTAGATCCACCTTTCAAAAGCTACCTACCAATATTATCACAGCTATCAATATTGGTATAAGAGAAATAGATAAATAGCCTACACAAAACTGCAATAGGGAAATACAATGCCTTTTTGTACAGGTCACTATCATGGGTGGCAACACATACTCTAAGATTATGAATTAGGTTCTTTGAGAGAAGGTTTGAACCAATCTGCCCAGTGATGAATACATGTTGTTTGAAATACAGTAGACCAACATAGCTACAGAACAGTATAGCAGTCAGATATAAAAAAACAGCACTGGAAATCCATGATAGTATAGAATAGAATTTTCCTGTGAAGGAACTTCAGTTGTAGCCACCAGAAACAAAAAAAAGACAGACAGTGGGGCAATCCCACAACACACTGATTCAAACAAACAAACAAACAAACAAACAAACAGACAATCAAACAAATTGAGTGCGAGCATCAAAAAGCAACAACAGCTCCTCATCTGTCTCTGCTGTCTTGAGCTGTCCAGTGTCACCCAGCAGTCCAACAGCCGCAGGTAAAAACCAGAGCAATCTCCCGGATCACAGCTGCTCCACTCCAAACCCCGTCGACACACACAAACTCCGCCTCCGCGACTCCTCAATGCACGCAGAGTCTCCGTCCAGTCGAATCCACTC
Source organism: Ilyophis sp. 1 JC-2022 (assembly GCA_022702515.1). Classification (NCBI taxonomy): domain Eukaryota; kingdom Metazoa; phylum Chordata; class Actinopteri; order Anguilliformes; family Synaphobranchidae; genus Ilyophis; species Ilyophis sp. 1 JC-2022. The sequence goes on from CM040404.1 coordinate 60,528,626, forward strand.
CTTCCCCGTCCTCCTCTCCCTCTTTTCCCGGACGGCCTTTCGAGGATTGGCCACAGTGCAGACACCGAGCCACTCAAACTCCGGTGAAAAACAAAACCCTGTCGCCGCAGATCCAACGGACATTCCGGAGTAGGCTAACGTTACATGTTATGAATGCGTCTCCACGGTGACGACCATAAACAAAACCAGCCCGATTGGACAATTCGGCAATAATTATTTAAAAATAGCAGCATGAGTGCCCTGAAACATGATCAGCCTGCTTCCCTGTCCTATAATAGACATACCAGCACATCAAAAAACAAAAAACAAAAACTTGATCCAACAAAACACATTCAAAACGCGAAAACGAGAGACAGCTGGACTAAATGTCGCCATTACAGCGCCATGTGACGTATCACGTGTAGTGATGTGTACATGTTGTTTGAAATACAGTAGACCAACATAGCTACAGAACTGTATAGCAGTCAGATATAAAAAACTGAGTACTGGAAATCCCTGATAGTGTAGAGAGCTGAAGTTTGGCTTGGTGGTGCTCATTTGAATTTCCTGTCTTTTGCGGACTTTGACCAAGCCAAACTTCACACTTAAAACGTAGTTTTTTGTTATTAATATAAATATACTTTATTAAAAATAAATACATACAGCATAGTTGAGCCAGGAGTTGTATTATATGCATGCTACACGTTTACATTACATTACAGTCATTTAGCAGACGCTTTTATCCAAAGCGACATACAATAAGTCCATACGGAAACGTCATCGCAGTAACTACAGAACAGATAAGACAAAGCACATCCTTCCCATAACGTAGCAGCTATCCCTAGTAATGAACATTGAATGTAGTTCACAGTAAGCTGTGGGTAAATCAGCTATACTATAATTCTATATAATACTATTATAAACTACAACAAACAGTTAGACAAGAAAACACAGGGAACAAGTACCGTGAGAGGCCCTAGATTAGTATATCAGTCAAGGTGGAGTCTGAAGAGGTGTGTCTTCAGGCCACGACGGAACGCAGGCTTTGCAACGTCCCTACAACAACAGAAGACATTCTCTCTTGGAGAGTTCAGTGCAGTGACCACATGTGCACCCGTTGAAATGGAAACCAATATTGTTGATATCTTGTAGGTAATGTTAAGTGTAATTTCCTACAGCCTGTGTAAAATGAGTAGCCTACATGGCATGGGTAACTACTACAGCATGCAATTTGTTGTTTGATGGCCGCATCAGTATAAGCCCAAACGAGGCTATGCATGTGGGGGTTCAGGTCACTTCATCCAAACCTGACCAGTAAAAGCCAATGCCCGTTAGTGAAAGAGGAGGTCCTGACGGATGCTTCCCAGACTCCAACCTCCTCCAAATCCCGACCCACTCATGCTCTGCTGACCTGAAATGCTGTCTCAACATGCGGAGGATAATAAAATGCACCCCTGCGGGCGCAGAGAGAAACTACAGCATCAGAGACAGAGAGTTATTAGCCGTCGAAATGGCCTTTGAGGAGTGGCGGCACTAGCTAGAGGGGGCCTCCATCCCATTTCTTGTGTGGACTGATCTTCGTAATCTGGAGTATCTTCATTCCACCTGAAGACTCAGCCCTCACCAGGCCCGGTGGTCACTATTCTTCTCCCGCTTTCAGTTTACACTGTCCTACCAGCCGGGGTCCAAAAATATCCCAAAAAATGTCTGCTGGCTTCTGATGGGAACACCGTGGGAATCTCCATTCCTCTGCTGCCTGGGGTACCTTCCACTCCTATTCCCAAAGGAGGAGAGGGAGGTAGAGATACTGTCATGGCCCGTGCCTCCCTGCTCCTTGCCTGTTCCGAGTTCCTGTCTCCAGTACTGTGTACCCGTCCAGTACTGTGTACCCGTCCAGTCCTGCTGCAGTCCTCCTGCCCATCTGCCCTTCCCCGTCCTAGCCCTGCTCCTGCCCATCGCCCTCCTTATCCCCTGCTCTGACCTCTGCCTGCTCCTGGACTTCGCTTTTGCTCATCCTGCATTGCCCTATTCACTGGACATTGACCCCTGCCTGGATTTGACCCCTGCCATCTCTTAATGTATTCCTCTCTGATCCTATGATCCCAACTTTCCCTCGCAATTGTTCCAAACCTGTAACGTTACGAAAACTGCTGGCAAGTACGTTAGGCTACGGAGGTAACGTAAAGTTAATGTAACGTTAGTCTCTAAAATCATAAAGTGAATGAGTGAACGATTGGTATTTTGGAACAAGGTATTTTATCCTTTTTTATTTTGAGTTAGCTTAGTGAGCCAGTGATATCCGAGCTAAATTTAAAAGCGATCTTGGTGTAGCGGTTAGGTAACTTAACGTTATGGAAGCAGGGAACTGTCAGATGTGTTGGCTTGCTAGCTATCTAGAAGCTTCCACATCGTCAATTTGCATGATTTATTTTTTTATGAATGATTGATTCGTCAGTTTAATTAACGTGGGGGGCAGAGCCTGGTCGATTATTTAAAGCTGCGCCACAGAGCATTAAAGCGGGCTCTACTGCCTCATACTCATAAAAATAAAGTGTGCATATACAAGACACTAACTAGTAAGATAGAAGTGGCAGCAAGTAGGGGATTGTGCAGCGTTTTTCGGTAAACTAAACCTTTTCATCGCTAAACTTTGGTTGTGCAAATGCTTCGAGGTAGTGATTTTCGCTTTAAATGCTTTTATAGGTTATTTGTGAGGGTATTGCTATTAGTGGACTAATTATACCTTAGCCTGCCTTTCCTCTATACTTGCTGATTACTTAGTTTTATCAGTGGTGCATACTAGGGACGTCAGAGTGACGTCGACCGGTGTTCCTGGTGGCATACAGTGGTGCTCAAATGTATTCATACTCCTTCACTTTTTGCACATTTTATTGTGTTGTAGATTTAATTTTAAATGTATGAAATTGCCATTTTTGCCCATAAATCTACACTCAATAACCCATAATGACAAAGTGAAAACATGTTTAGAAATTTTTGCTAATTTATTAAAAATAAAAAAATAAAATTTCTCATTTACAGTCGTATGAAAAAGTTTAGGCACCCCTCTGAGGCTGCATAATAATTTACTCTGTCTTCACAGAAAATGATCACAGTGGCATGCCATTAATTTTCTAATAAAAGCTGAGTACTGGGGTGTTTTCCAGACACAGATTTTTAGTGTAGCAATATTAAGTTGTATGAAATTAAATCAAACGTGAAAAATAGGCTGTGCAAAAATTTGGGCACCCTTGTCATTTTGTTGATTTGAATACCTGTAACTACTTAACACTGATTAATTGGAACACAAAATTGGTTTGATGAGCTCATTAAGCCTTGAACTTCATAGACAGGTGCATCCAATCATGAGAAAAGGTATTTAAGGTGGCCAATTGCAAGTTGTTCTTCTCTTTGACTCTCCTCTGAAGAGTGGCAACATGGGGGCCTCAAAACAACTCTCAAATGACCTGAAAACAAAGATTGTTCAGCATTATGGTTTAGGGGAAGGCTACAAAAAGCTATCTCAGAGATTTCAGCTGTCAGTTTCCACTGTGAGGAACATAGTGAGGAAATGGAAGGCCACAGGCACAGTTCTTGTTAAGGCCAGAAGTGGCAGGCTAAGAAGAATATCGGAGAGGCAAAGGCGAAGGATGGTGAGAATGGTCAAATACAACCCACAGACCACCTCCAAAGACCTACAAGGTCATCTTGCTGCAGATGGTGTCACTGTGCATCGTTCAACAATACAGCGCACTTTGCACAAGGAAAAGCTGTACGGGAGAGTGATGCGGAAAAAGCCTTTTCTGCGCACACGCCACAAACAGAGTCGCTTGAGGTATGCAAAAGCACATTTGGACAAGCCAGCTTCATTTTGGAATAAGGTGCTGTGGACTGATGAAACAAAGAATGAGTTATTTGGTCATAACAAGGGGCGTTATGCATGGAGGCGAAAGAACACAGCATTCCAAGAAAAACACTTGCTACCCACAGTAAAATTTGGTGGAGGGTCGCATGGATTCCACTCAATATCAGATATTCAAGAATCTGTCACAAGGTTGAAGTTACGCCGGGGCTGGATATTTCAACAAGACAACGACCCAAAACACTGCTCAAAATCTACTCAGGCATTCATGCAGAGGAACAAGTACAATGTTCTGGAATGGCCATCCCAGTCCCCAGACTTGAATATCATTGAAAATCTGTGGGATGATTTGAAGCAGGCTGTCCATGCTCGGCAACCATCAAACCTAACTGAACTGGAGATGTTTTGTAAGGAGGAATGGTCCAAAATACCTTCATCCAGGATCCAGACACTCATTAGAGGCTATAGGAAGCGTCTAGAGGCTGTTATTTTTGCAAAAGGAGGCTCTACTAAATATTGATGTGATTTTTCTGTTGGGGTGCCCAAATTTATGCACCTGTCCAATTTTGTTTTGATGCATATTGCACATTTTCTGTTAATCCAATAAACCTCATTTCACTACTGAAATATTACTGTGTCCATCAGTTATTTGATAGATCAAAATGAAGTTGCGGATCCAAACACCCAATGATTTATAAATTAAAATAATGGAAATTGTCAGGGGTGCCCAAACTTTTTCATACGACTGTACATAAGTATTCATACCCTTTAATGTATTTTTAAAGTATCGTATTTAATATTTGGTCGCATATCCTTTGCATGCTGTTACTTCCGGAAGTCTGTGACCCATCAACATCAAAAGACTCTCGATATCTTATTTTCAGGTACTGTTACAAGCGATACTATAACCTCTCTGCATTTGAATTGATCTCTATGAGAATTGGGGGGTGAGACTAGATACAGCTGTAAATTACACTGGTACAGTATGGAACACATGGCTGGCTAAATGGCTGTAAGTTATCAAGGGTCTGAGCTATCGAACAAGCTCCAAACCATCACTCTAAAAATACATTAAAGCAAAGGGTATGAATACTTATGAAAATGAGAGATTTTAGTTTTAGATTTTTAAAAACACGTTTTCACTTTGTCATTATGGGTTATTGAGTGTAGAATGATGGGCAAAAATGGCAATTTTATCCATTTAAAATTAAATCTACAACACAATAAAGTGTGCAAAAAGTGAAGGGGTATGAATACTTTCGAGCACCACTGTATATAGTGGTGGAACTAAAACCAGAGTAATTTGCTCCAAACTGTCTACTTGTTAGATGTGGTTTTCAAGGAGTATCATGTGCCTTGGCGAAATAATACAAAATATGTATATTAAACTGAAAGTTTTTGTCTTGGCCTTTTGTTTACAGGTGCTTCTTGGGTATTAACCCAGAAATGGGGTCAAAATCTAAGAAGCCGCGTGGAGGCTTCAATCAACAAGTTTGTACATTTGTAAGAAAACTTCGAATGGATGTAGAAATGTATGATGTGACATTTTCTGTATTGAGATTGTTTTACTTTTTGTTTTTAGGCGTCCGAGCATGGCAGGTGCTGGAACCCTATTATTTTTGTTCTCTTTTTTTTTCCCTAAAAGTGTTTGCACAGCAAAAACTACATTGTAAAGCAACCAAATTTGGCAGGTAGGTATGGATGATTTTCAGTGAATTAAATGCAATCGCTTTAGCGACACATCGTGAAATGTAATCTGCGTTTGCTTTTACATAACGATGCGCATTTATCATGTCAAAATTAAAAACAAGACGCATATTGCATTGTATTTCATTGCGTGTTCTCTAAAAACACTCATTCTGAAATACAATATGGGGTGTAATGCCTTTCAACGCCAGTGCACGGTTTTCATGCCAAAATTGATATGTAAACGTGCCCATTGCATTTAGCTCTGTGACCACTGGGTGCCACACAGAACGTGACACAATTCAAAGCAATCCTCATGATTGTATTTATTGACCTGCAGAGCGGTCTGTCATTGCTTTTATCGAAGTGCTCTGGCGTTTCAGTGCCAAAATGAAATGTAATCAACTGTGTCCATGGGGCGGGGTGGGGTCGGGTTGGGCGTGGGGACGAAACAGTGCGAAGAAGTCCATCGGCCTTAGTGTGTGTGGGCAACCACAGCTATCTTGCAAGTGAATCAATTACCTTGTGATTCATGCTGTAGGCCTATATGGTTTTTTAAAAATAATTTTTTAAGATGTATCATTAAAACAAATACAGTCAAGCCGGAAAGTCTGCACACCCCTTTCACCTTCTCCACGTTTTATTACGTTACAGACATATTCTACAATAGAGTTCATTTTGTGTCTCAAAATTCTACACAAAATAGCCCATAATGACTAAGTGAAAACAGGTTTTTAGACATTTGTGCTAATTCATTAAAAATCCAAATGTAAAATATCATATGTACACAACTGTGCACACCCTTTGATATGACATCCAAAAGTGAGCTGAGGTGCATTTTGTTTCCACTGATACTGCTTGAGATGTTTCTACAACTTAATTGGAGTCCACCTGTGATAAATTCAATTGTTTGGACATGATTTGGGATTGCCAACACCTGCCTATATAAGGTCCCACAGTTGACAGTGCATGTCAGAGCAAATTCCAAGCCATGGGGTCAAAGGAATTATCTGCAGAAACAGGATTGTGTCAAGGCATAGATCTGGAGAAGGGTACAGAAAAATCTCTGCAGCTTTACAGGTCCCAAAGAGCACAGTGGCCACCATCATTCGTAAATGGAAGAAGTTTGGAACCACCAAGAATCTTCCTAGACCTGGCCGCCCGGCCAAACTGAGCAATCGGGGAAGACGGGCCTTGGCCAGGGAGGTGAGCAGGAACCCAAGGGTCACTCTGACAGCGCTCCAGCGTATCCTTGTGGAGATGGGAGAACCTTTCAGAAGATCAACCATCCAGGCAGCACTCCACCAATCAGGCCTTTATGGTAGAGTGGCCAGACGTAAGCCCCTCCTTAGTAAAAGGCACATCACAGCCCGCTTGGAGTTTGCCAAAAGGTACCTAGAGGACTCTCAAACCATGAGAATCAAGATTTTCTGGTCTGATGAAACCAAAATTTAACTTTTTGGCCTGAATACCACGTGAATATCACGTCTGGAGGAAACCAGGCACCGCTCATCACCTGGCTAATACCATCCATACAGTGAAGCATGGCAGTGGCAGCATCATGATGTGGGGGATCTTTTTCAGCAGCGGGAATGGGGCGACTAGTCCTGATAGAGGGAAAGATGAATGCAACTAAGTACACCGAGATCCTTGAAGAAAACCTACTCCAGAGACCTCAGACTAGGGTGAAGGTTTACCTTCCAACATGACGAAGCACAAAGGAGTGGTTTCGGAGAAAGTCTGTGCATGTCCTTGGGTGGCCCAGCCAGAGCTCTTTCTGTGGAAAGAGCTGAAAATGGCTGTGTACCGACGCTCCCCATCCAACCTGACGGAGCTTGCAAGGATATGCCAGGAGGAATGGGCAAAAATGTCCAGAAACAAGTGTGCCAAGCTCGTAGCTTCTTTCCCAAGACGCCTTGAAGCTGTAATCACTGCCAAAGGTGCAGCAACCAAGTATTAGGCTAAGGGTGTGTATAGATACGTAACCCCTAAATAACCTATTTTTGTCAGTAAAATAAAATTGCATATTTTCTAAAAACCTGTTTTCACTTCATCATTATTGGCTATTGTGTGTAGATGTTTGAGGTAAAAAATTAACTCAATCTATTGTAGTATAAGTCTGTAACGTAATAAAACATGGAGAAGGTGAAAGGGGTGTGGAGACTTTCCGGCTTGACTGTACCTCTAAGACTTTCACAGATTTATTAAAAGTGGCTGACGCTGCAATCGAGGCTGGCACCCCGTTGACCTGCAATAATTAAACTAATGAGGTCGGTGTGACGAGGCAAAGCACCACTGCTACATCCTCAAGTATGGCGCAGGATAAGTGGGAACAATAAGACTACTGAGAGGCCGGCGGTGCATATATTCTACTCGAAACGGCAAATGATCTAGCGACTGATAGAGGTTGGCGGTGGTGAATGAGAATCTGGCAAATGATCTAGCGACTGATGGACGCTGGCGGTGGTGAATGAGAATCCGGGAAAAGATTAAGCGACTGATGGAGGCTGGCGTTGGTGAATGAGAAGCTGGCTATTGATTTGCCAAGTGGGTTGCCAGGCTCAGTATGTGAGTGACCAGCCTAGTAATGCTAGTGACCAGCTAAGACAGTTGCAAATCCAGTGGGTTGCTAAACTAGGCACATGAGTTACCAGCCTAGGAATGCTAGTGACCAACCAAGACAATTGCAAATCCAGTGGGTTGCTAATCCAGGCACACAAGTTACTAAGCCTTGGCAAATCAATTGGCGGCTTCTCATACTGGAGGACGCAGCAGTGCTGCTTTGTTTTTATGATACATCATACAATCATTTTAAAATGATTGAAAAGTAATACACCCTGTATTGTATTTTAGTATGAGTGTTTTAGAGCAGGGGTTCCCAAACTTTTCCATGCCAAGGACCCCCAAATAGTCGTAGCCTCTGGCTGGGGCCCCCCTATTGCGAAATGGCTTTAAAAAGATTTTTTTTTAAATTACACTGGCAAATATAAAAAAATCTAACATACAGCTTCTTAATACACAACACAATACTTTTGACCCTATTTTGATTCCATAATCGGGCCGTTAGCAGCTCAACGTAACGCTTTGACTGACAGGCAGACGGTTAGTTATTGGCTGCGATTGAAAGAAGGGCATGGCAAAGACCTAATTTCGATATGAAAGGATTTATAACAATTTATATCTTATTTTAAACCGGCACAGTAATCTTATGAATTGAATTTAAATTTTTATTTTTATTTTTTATTATTATTATTTTTTTCATTTTCCATTTTCCTCTCCCTTCCAATTGGCCCCCCTGGCGCCCCCTGGCGGCCCCCCGTTGGGCCGCGGCCCCCACTTTGAAAACCCCTGTTTTAGAGAACACGCAATGAAATTCAATGCAATATGCGTTTTGTTTTTAATTATGGCATGATAAATGCACATCGTTATGTGAAAGCCAACACAGATTTGTATTACAATTCTCGACGTGTCATTAACTTGAAGGGTTTCTTCTCTTGACTTATTTTTCCATAGAGTTCAATAGGAAAATTTGTCAGGAGAAACAACCCTTAAAGTTATCCATCCATATCTACTGCATATCTGGCAGCAGAGTGATGGTTTGAGGCTCGTTGATACCTCAGACCCTTGATGACATACAGACAATTTACCAACCATGTATTCCATACTGTTCCAGCATAATTTATAGCTAAATCTAGTCCCACCCCCCAATTCCAATAGAGATCCATTCAAATGCAGAGAGGTTATAGTATCGCTTGTAAGAGTACCAGAAAATAAGATATCAAGAGTTTTTTGATGTTGTTGGGTCACAGACATCAGGAAGTCATAGCATGCAAAGCCAAAGAATATGCGACCAAATATAAAAAATTTAAAGGCGCAGTCAACTTAGTGTATGTAAACTTCTGACCCACTGGAATTGTGATATAGTGAATTAAAAGTGAAATAATCTGTCTGTAAACAATTGTTGGAAAAATTACTTGCACAAAATTACTTGTCATGCACAAAGTAGATGTCCTAACTGTCTTGACAACACTATGGTTTGCTAACATGAAATCTATGGCGTGGTTAAAAATGAGTTTTAATTACTTCAACCTAAGTGTATTTAAACTTTTGACCACAAATAAGTAATTTTGTGGAGCCTACCCCATTGTATTTGCATAGCGTGAATACTAGTACTGGCGGCACGGTGGTGCAGTGGTTAGCACTGTCGCCTCACAGCAAGAAGGTACCGAGTTCGAATCCCGGCCGAGGGCCTTTCTGTGTGGAGTTTGCATGTTCTCCCCGTGTCAGCGTGGGTTTCCTCCGGGTACTCTGGTTTCCTCCCACAGTCCAAAAACATGCAGGTTAGGCTAATTGGAGACTCTAAATTGCCCATAGGTATGAATGAGTGAGTGAATGGTGTGAGTGCTCTGTGATGGATTGGCGGCCTGTCCAGGGTGTATTCCTGCCTCTCGCCCAATGCATGCTGGGATAGGCTCCAGCACCCCCCGTGACCCTGAACTGGATTAAGCGGGTTGATGAATGATGATGATGAATACTAGTAACATCAGCTGTCCCTACTGACCGTTAAGGGCATCGCAGTTTCTCCCAGTTGTCAAGCTCCCAATTTACTACCATTCATTTTTGGGACCTCGCAGAAATTAATTGTTTTAAAGCACAAACTAACTATGGCAGATAATACATAGATAAAAGAGAGCACTAGGATCAAAAGGTACATGTTTGTTTTGGTATTTAATATATTTTCAATGTTTTATTGCCTTATAAAAGAAAAACAAGATCTGGCTTAAACTAGAAAACAGCTTATCAGCTCAAAACAAACATTTGCCTTTTGACCCTAGCACTCTCTTTTCAATATATTATCCGTTTTTGCTTCAAAACGATTCATTTTGGCCAGGTCCCGAAAATGAATGGGAGTGAATTGGGAGCCTGCCAACCGGGAGTAACGGCGATGCTGTTAACGGTCAGCAGGGACAGCTGATGTTGCTAGTATTCACACGATGCAAATACAATGGGGAAGGCTTCACAAAATTATGTATGTTGTACCAAAGTGAAATAACCCTTTAAAATGAATCTCCTAGACATTTATACCAATGTGCATGAATGTTGGTATGCTACATCTAAAAGCTGAATATCTTTAAATGTTATAAAGTTGATATGTTGATGGTGTATTCTACTGTGAAATCTGAAACTGTCTAAAATTTAGAAACCTTGTCAATTGTTCTTGAATGACATAAAAATGTTTTGCCATCAAAACAAAGACAGTATCTCAAAAAGTCAAATAAAGTCTGTACTGTTTATTACTGTGTTGCAGTCAATGTTTCTAGTTGATCTGTGTCTCGTCTGCTCTGAAGATTTTAGCGGGTGCTGCAGTGACCCCTCACAAGATTATTTTTCATTCTGAATGACTGTCCTGAACTTTATATCACCATGAAACTACAAATTTTAGGCATGTAAAACCAAGGATGCTTGTTAGATTTGGTTCTGCGTGGTCAAGGGAAAGGTGAAAATGCACATTATCTAAATTAAATGACCAATCCAATCCACTTGAAATTAAGGGATCAATCCTATAGTAAGCTTTCAGTTTAAAAAAATTTGCAGACTGCCTGGGAAATGTGTTTTTGCACAGTATTTGCACTTAAAAATGTTTAACTGCACTTGGGATACTCTGCACATTTACTCTTCAAAAACCATAAATTTGTAAAAATGGATATTGTTTTTATTTGAATTTACCAGATTAAAAAAGTTTATAGGTGAGGTAAAATTAGTTAAAAAGGCAAATTTACAGTATTTCACATTCCAGTTTAAACTTAGAGTAAAATAGCGTTCACTGAGTTGCATTACTGTTACAGTTGATATGTGAAAATACAGGTGATTACTGTAATTTAGAACCAGCTGAGTACTGTAATTCTATAGCAGCATACAGCTACATCACAGTAATTTCATGGGCAAATTAACTGTGAAATCACAGTATACAGTTGTCATTTTATTGTATTTTACTGTAAATTCAGTTAAATATTTTAATGTGAAAATACAGGTGATTACTGTAATTCCATAGCAGCATACAGCTACATCACAGTAATTTCATGGGCAAATTAACTGTGAAATCACAGTATACAATTGTCATTTTATTGTAATTTACTGTGAAAATATACAGTAAATTACTGTGAAATTAATGCAACTAGTAACCTGTAATTTACTGTGAATTTATAGTCAAATTAAAATTTTTACAGTGTACAATTCACTGATTAATAATCCCAATTACACTTAGTGAATTACAGTATTAGTGAAAAAGTTAATATGACATGGCTCAGTGGCCAACACTAAAGATAGTAATCATAGGAAGTATCACAATCATTTAATCAGCCATGACCATTGATTGTCTGCAACACACTCCTCTGGAACTCATTTAAAACATAAACGTCAAGAAATATATGTCACTGAAGTCAAGCAGGTCATATTTCATATTACTTCATATTTATTTACAAGGTATTAATGTAAAAATGGCACATCTAACGGGTTTCAAAGGTGCTTGCCCACGGGCTATATTTTACACCAAAAAGTTCAAACTAATGTCTAGTTTGTATTTTTAAAAAGAGAAGAGAAAATGTCTAAATTATTTGGAAAATCTGAAAATTAGATACTGTTCCACGGCAGTCAGTTGAAAAGATGATGGATCATGGAACAAATGTCAAAAAGAGACAAATATCTGAGACAAAGTATATGCTAGCCAGCTGGAAGAATAATACAGATATCAAGTGATAAAATGTGGCTCTGCTTTAGCCTAATGCTGGAAGGATTATTGTGCAACCTGACAAGGGGCATATGCTACAATGAGAAACAAGAACAGGGAACCAGGAGATTGTAAACCAAGAGTGTATTTCCCCAACATGTGATATGAATAACCAATGACTGAAAAGATTCGTAACCCTTTGCCAATGATATCCCTTCATCCAGCAAACAAATGTCAAAATAAACACTGCTGGCTGAATGTGCCATCACATACTTTGCACAATGTTAGCATTATATAGAAAATTATAACAGAAATTGGGAGAATTAGAGTAGGAAAGGATAATTTATTAAATTACTTGCTTAGTAGATGTCATCTGGGATGACTTGAAGGGTTTGAATTTGAATGAGTTAGCCTGTCCTTTTTATCAAATAAACTAATGTCCTTTATCCGAAGGGTACAAGAACCTTGCTCCACAGCATTCAATCAACCAAGCTTGTGGTGACAGCTCAAGATCTATAACCACCGCTCCTCAATGCCAGCCATATTGTTATCTTAGAAATATTAAAGATAGTAAATATTACTGATACTAATACTAGTTATTCTAAGCCAAAATAATAATAATAATAAAAATAAATGCTGACAAAACTATATATTGTGATTTACCACCCCTTCTGAGCAATTAGCAAATTAAAAAACCCTGGACATTCTTTTTTTACAAAAGCAAGAAACAAAATCTACAGAGCCAAGGCACGCTCGGTGAAAAAAAAAATCTAAACGTGGAAATCCATACCCTCAGTTTTGCAATCCGTGTATACAGTTTTGCATTCCGTAGACTACGTACAGTTTTTGTGTGAAATCAATGGGGCATAAAACTGTGTGGGCCTATATATCTTATAATAATTCACCAAAGAAAAACAACACAACTTTTAAAGTAGCCATATATATTAATAAATTGCACGGTGTGTCCTTCTGCTGAATCTATTAGGCTACTAAGCAACACTTAATGGATAACGTGGAAATCTGTAGCCTAACTACTCACAGTGCCGCACAATCTATTAAAATATTAGGCTACTTTTAAAGTTGTGTTGTCTTTCTTTGGTGAATTATTATAAGATATATAGGCCCACACCATTTTATACAAGCGTTATGGCACTCTAACCCATGGTAGGCTATATCAAGAATATTGACATGGCTAATGGGGTTTGCTAGCAAATCACTTCACATCCTGCCTAGTAACTACATCCCCTAGCCTTGCCAATATTCATGATACCACAGGTTATTTTGCAATATTGCTTTCATTGCTTTTCATAATTATCCTGTAAATAAACTACGTAAGGATTACAAAAAACCGAGAGTACGGATAGCAAAACTACCGAGAGTATGGATTTCCATGTTGATATCCTTTTTCCACCTAGGATGCCTTGAGGGGCTCTGTAAAAAGTAAAAAAAAGTAGTGGAACTGTTCAAAATTTGCCCAGGGTGAAAAAAACTCATATCAAATGCATTCAGGGAAAAGCAAGCCGATTTGCCCAGCACTGCTTATTTTCTTTTGACAATCTGTCACCCCTAAGTCTGCTGAATAGGGGGGAACACCAAGGCAAAATCTGAGATGAAAGGGTTAAAACAGTTTCACAGCTTAAAAGGTCACTTTGCTCTTACACAACTGTCTGGAATGTAATTGCTTTTCCTGTGTGTAAATGCATAGATTCTCTTGGGAGTAGCAAATATTGCCAGACATATGCTTTTGTGCAATTGCAGACTCCATGCCACCAAATATATTTTGGTGTAGACATATTAAATATTGTTCAATGACCAACTAGGAACATAATAATTGTATAATTCACTTGCAAAATACCTGAACAAAAACTGTCCTAAAACAGTGCTAACTTGTGAAAAATTGACAGCAAGTTCACACAGAGCCAGATTTTCCACATTTATACGTCGGTCATGTTCTTTGCGCTAGTTTAGTAGTAGTCAAGCCATCACAGGGCAGGCAAATGCTCTTGCTGCTGTTACTGGTAATAGGCTTCATAAACCTGCGAAACATACCTGCTATATCACAGTAAAACAAACAGATTAAGTTATGAATATGCTTTTGCCAAAGGCCTAGGTTCAACTGACATGATAAGATAAGCAACATTTCAAAAAATAAAATAAAGATTACAAAATCTTAACTGGGAGAATCAGGAGGCCCAAGTGAAACTCATTGGTAGCAGTCACCAAATCACAAAATTCCTCTTGAGATCCAAATTCACTCTCAATTCTGTTTGATTGGTAAAACTGCAGCTTTCAGGATCACATCAGTTTTAATAAGGTTTGGATAGTGTCTGTAACTGAGCTTAAATGCAAATCCATTTCACATTCATTTTTTCTCGCCCCCTACAACAAAACCCTTACATAATTTAAATGAAAATGAAAGCACATTTGAAATAGCAGTTTCTTATTGTAATTGCATGATACATGACAAAAAGGAAATAATGACATTTATTACTTCAAGCCCCTGCCTAGCTACAGTTTGCATTTTCACTTTTGAAGTTTTGGCAGAGTTTATCGTGACCATGCGGAAATTATAATGTAAACAGAAGCAGTGCCATTGGATTTGATTTATGTCACCCTCGTGCCACAAAAACATGAAAATGAAATGTTAAATGGTGAATTAAATTATTTTCTCTTTTTCTGGACCATGCCATTATAATAATAATCTTCTATTTCAAATGTTCTTTTTCATTTAAATTATGGCAGGGTTGGTCATTGAGGGCAAGAAAAATTTTACGTGAAATGTATTTGCATTTAAATTTTCAAATTGTCATATAAAGTCTGTACATTAACTTGTGAAAAGTGGCCTTTTGCATTTTCATCTGAATTATGTCATGGTTTTTGCGCACATCGAATTAAAACGAAATGCAATCATTTTCATTTTCTGCAATCAATTTGCATTTTCATTTGAATTTTGGTGCGGACATGCTTCCACACATCTCAAGACTCATTTGTGCAGTACAAAGTCTCTGTATAGTACACCACTATGTCCTGGATTCAATCAACTTTGACAAATAGGCCTAAATGCAAGTATTACCTTTTTTCTCTCGATTCAAACACTTTATCTCATTAATTCTGGTAAATACTGAATGTACCAAACTGTTTTGCTAAGAAATAACACTTTCATACAATTGTATGTCAAAGCTAAGGACAAATGTTAATTTGATCCAGGCCTATGTACATAGGAAGCTATCCATCTCATAGAAATCTGAAAAGCAGAACAATGAAGACTCCCTTGCTTGGCCTGCAGGTGTCAGAACACAACCGCTTTAGGGCTGTCTGACCCCCATTTAGATTCATGAGATGAGAAAGTCTGTGGCTTGTGGGAAATACAATACTACACACCATGCTCAAACTACCACAGCTGGTTCAGCCCTGGCTATTCAGCTCTGTGACATTGTCAGTAACCACTCAAGAGCTTGTCTGAAGCTGCCACAGTTACAGTGGAGATTAAGGAATTCTGTGTACATTATGAGAACACTTATGTGGCCCAGGCGTTTTGCAGACAAAATTCTTTTTTCCGCATGTGGCATTAAAACACTTTTTAAATGGTTAAAACAGGGCATTTTCTCTTTATTTTTATTAAAGCATGAAGTAGGCAGCTTGATACACTGCACAGATGTATCAAAGTGGTAAGGGATTTCACAGCAACTCTTTATTTATTTATTTATTTATTTAATTTTATTTAGGAATTATTCTAAATTTAATTTAGGGTTTGTATACACTGTCTAGCCAAAAGAAAAGTCGCCGTTGCACTCGTCATGCATAGTGCCCACTGTACAAGCCTCTGGAGGCAGTGTTACGATCTGGGGTTACATCAATTGGTCAGGTCTAGGCTCAGAGGAATATTCCAGGACGACAATGCCAAGATTCATCGGGCTCAAATTGTGAAAGAGTGGTTCAGGGAGCATGAGAAATTATTTTCACAGATTAATTAGCCACCAGAGTCCTGACCTTAACACCATTGAAAGTCTTTGGGATGTGTGGAGAAGACTTTACGGAGTGGTTTGACTCTCCCATCATCAATACAAGATCTCGGCCAAAAAGGTATGCAACTCTGAACGGAAATAAATGTTGTGACGTTGGATAAGGTCGTCGAAACAATGCCACAACGAATGCGCGCCGTAATCAAAGCTAAAGGCATTCCAACAAAATATTAGAGTGTGCAACTTTTTTTTTGGCCAGGCAGTGTATTATTTACCATATATAACTCAAACAATTGTATTTTGTTTTTACTGCCATGGGCCGAGGGTATTTTGAAAACACAGGAGCGACACAAGTTTTATGTGCCAATGTCTCTCCCACTGTGTGTGTAGCAAGTGAGAGTGTCAGCAAAACATCTTTACATAACTAGAAAGTATTTGACGCAGGCTTACAGATGGAGGGAAGAGGGTGCAGCTGAGTCAATCCCTCGCAATCTAACTCTGAAAATCTCTAAATTCTAAGCCCTGTTCCAAAAGTTGTTTAACATATTAGTGTTCCCCTTATATTCAGCAGCAGCGCATGGCTTCTTCAAGAACGTTAGCACTAAGATGACCGATATCCCGTAAAAGCCAACAGTCGCATCTTTCCATTGAATGATACATTTCTAGGAGATAAACAGAGCCAGTTAATACATTTATAGATAAAAAGTCACCAGGTCGATTGCAACTAGGAACAGATTCGTCATCCCTCCTTTCTCTCCCCATCTTTTGTATCACTCTTTACTATCACTATCCCAATAAAGCAGAAATATAAAGTTGCCTATAAGAACATAAGCTTACCAGTATAGTGTAGTTTTAATATTATATCATTTGACCATGAGAGGAATAGAGAAAAGTAGGCTACAAATTATTTTCATGCAGGACACTGAATTAGGCTCTTTGAGAGGTTTGAAGCAATCTGTGCCCAGTGATGAGTAGGCCTACGTGTTGTTTGGAATACAGTAGACCAACATAGCTACAGAACTGTATAGAAAAGAATAGAATAACTTAACCTAATTCCCGTTAGGGAACTTCAGTTGGAGTTACCAGCAGTAAAAAAGACAGAGACAGTGGGGCAGAACCACAAACACAAACAAACATGTTAAATAAAGACATTCAATTGAATCAGAAGTTTCACATTATAGTGAAGGTATGTGTGATTATGATTAAAAGTACTATTATTATTAGTATTATGATCAAAATTATATTATATTAAATTAATTCAATATTAATTATGATGAGAAATTGAGCATCAAAAGCAATAACAGTTCCTCATCTACTGTCTTGAGATGTCCAATGTCATTAAGCAGTCTAACAGCTGTAGGGACAAAGCCGTTTCGGGCTCTTTTTTTATCTAAGGGGCAAGGAAGACTAATTTATTGGTAAGCGAATAACTAACCTAAATTAGCTAAATTATCATTTTCAATCTTCGTCATGTCGACTTTTTTGGAGATCGCCTCCAAAAAATGGTCAGGTAATGTTAAAGATCTCATATTTATTCCACGTAGCTAAATGTATAAGCTAAGCCTAAATGAGATGGGGGAGAATGGTGACAGTGGAAGCTGTTCTGATAATACAGAAACCAACGCAAACATTACGGTGAAGTTTATGAAACACGCCTAGGAGTGTAACTAACTCATAAGTAAAGTTTGCGATCTTCGTTAGATGATGAAATGTCCCAATCACAGAGCAGCGGTTAAACAACAATATTTTTGCCTTTTTTTTTTACATAACGTTAAACTGATAATGTATCCTCTCCTTTTTCATTATTTATTTTCTGATGTCTGATATTTTTAGGTACTTGTATTGATGAAGCCAAATAACATTTGTAATGCCATTTCAATTTACAGAATTATACAATTCTGACTGTTGTATGGATGCTCTGACACTTGTGCAGGCAGTGGAGAGAGGCAGGGCAGAAAAGAGTTTTATTGAGGTGCCTAGTCTGTATACTGTAGTGGTTGTGTGTGTCAGTGCTGACTGCACAATATAGTAGCCTGAATCTATCATGGTATCCTCACAGTGGTGACCTGACAAATCTTTCACTTGCTCTTAAAATAGCTCTGTATTAGTGTTACAGTAGCCTAGAGTATCCATCCATTATGCTTATAAGTGGTGGTATTAAGGGCTGGTGTGTTTGTCGATGGGACGGGGGTGGTGGAGTATCTGCGGGCTGGTTGTGGTGGGCTGGTCTGGGTAAAAAAAGTCCAGGGCCATTTTTTAGTCCCAGTCTGTCCCTGTTAATATGTGTAATTTATGTTGTAGAACAAAGCGTGAAAACTCTCTTAGGCTCATATTAACCACAGACCTTATATTCGGCACAAATCCGAAAACCCCATGGTAAGACCCCATTGGAAATCTGGCAAGGGAACTCATGGCTCAAAACGGCTAACTCACGTCCGGGTTTTAGGACTACAAACTGTAGCACTCTATTGCGCATTTGTGAAAGCATGGAAGACTTTAAAGTTGGATTGGAAGCACAAAATACTACACAGGATGAAAATGACAGCTCAATGTAAAGCTGTAAAAAACAATACTCGAGTTACAAGGAGGTGTTCAAGGCTCAAGTAGTAAAAAAAAGTATTCCTAAGTTACCCATGACTGTAGGACATTTGACTCAGATGCCTTCACAGGATGCCTCCCAAGACAGGTCCTACATGGGCCTCTGCCTGCTGCCCCTAGAAAGCCATGTGGAGAAAAACCCTACTACAAAGGCTAACTCTCTGAGCGACGACAATCTGTGAAATTGGAAAATATTTATTCAGAATTTTTACCAATCACAACAGGTGTTCCACAGGGACCGGTTTTGAATCCAGCCCTGTTTACAATTTATATTCATGATATAATTTAATCTTTACCAAATTGTCATGCACATCTGTATCTGGATGACACAATTCTGCACTGTATCGCTGATTCTGTACATCTAGCTGTCGAAAACCTGCAGTGCTCCTTTAAAGAGATATTGCAGAGCCTTTTCTAAGGCCTTTTTTTCCGCTTCAATTTGAACTGGAACTCGTGAGTAGATGTGGTCATATGATGATGATGCCACGTAGTCATATTTTGAATATTCATACGGTCAAGGAGTGAAAGGGTGTGTCTTGGTGAACTGACTCAGCCCCCTTCCTGCTCTCTCCTCACTACTAAACAAACAACAAAATGGCGAGCGACTTTGTCCTTGTCTATATATTTTGTCTACTTTTGTCTCTCACCTTGTGCTGTAATCGTATCCTAGTTTCTACGTAATAGTGTCTCGGTTTTGCTAGGGCTATATCAAATATACTATTGCTCTCGTTTATTAGCTAACGTTACGTATTCATAAAAGATAGCTAAGATAGCTCACACAATAGGTTGCCTTCAACCCCACATTAGCTATTACCTATCAGTAATGTCAACCATTTGCAAAAGCATTTTTGTTGTAGCTTGTACAGATAACTTGCATGTAAACATAAAAAAACTAATATCCCAAAAGGTGTGCTCCAACCTGTCCCCTACAGAAAACTTGCCGTGAGGTTATCGAGGTAAAATTATGTCAGCGTAGTTATGAAGCTATTCTTGATTTGTCTAATACAGCTGTGCTGTAGTCGGGCATGCTTGGCCCAACTGTATAATAGTGGCCAATACATGTGCAATTACACAATAATATCACAAGTACAATGTAACTCATGTATAGATATTAGGGGTGGGACGATTCAATCCCATAACGATTCGATTCGGATACGATTCTTTAGGCAAAGGTTCGATGCATCATAACATCTTACATTTGACCACGATTCGATTCGATACAATTCGGTTCGATTAATTTCGATACTTTTAAAAAATGTAATAGGAATGCTAATGTAATTTGATACCGATACAGTCAGCAGTAATTAAATATTAAATTAGAACCTTACGCCAAGTTCACAGAATTATGTTTATTGTTAAGGCATGCCATACATTTTGCAACTGTCTGCAGCAAATAATGCAGCAATAAACATGACTAACAGTGTATTTTCTAAAGCTGCCCTATTGAGGTTGTTGTTTTTCAAACAGTGTCAGACATGGTACCCTAATACCTTTCCTTTATTCACTAAAATGTTTTCTGTATGGTGTATCTAGGTTCCACGACATTCATTAAGTGACTAAATTCCTCTTCTTCTACCGCACTGTATGATCGAAGGTCTTTGCACATGAACGTGGCTATAGCAGATGTCACCTCTTTTGCCTGTTTAGAACAGTTTTTTTGTATTTTATTTTAGTTTTTGTCTGTGTGATATGTAGGGGAGGGGGGAGGGGGAGGTTTAGAATCGGACAGTTAACGTAGTAATAATTAATTGAACGTAAGACATTGGAAATAGTCTTACTATTTTTGTTTTTTGTCTCTAACGTCTACTTGATTTTGAATAGAAAATGGTTTAAATTAAAATATCAGAAAGCACTTTACAATTAACTGTTTGGACACGCTATGTGTATAAAAACGAATAAAAACAAATAAAAGAACTCTTTGGCCATTTCTCCAGAAAAATCTTGACTCCCGAGTTTAGCTAGCTAACCCGCTTGCTGTCCTTCACGTCAATGGTGTGTCGTCGGCTCAAATGGTTTATCATGTTTGTGGTGTTGCCTGTGTATCTGATTTCAACTTTGCATATCTTGCATATTGCAGCGGTTTTGTCAAGTACACCCTCCTTCTTTCTAAACCCGAAATGCTTCCATACCACTGATTTTCTGTTCGGAACATCGCAAATTCTGTCAATTTCTGTCTTTTGTCGCACTCGATCTGTCCGTCTCATTGTCGCTTGATTCCCGCCTGTCGCAGCTTTCAACTCACGCTTACGTGAGGGTTGGAGCAGAAACATGGATTAAAGCTAGTCAAAACAGTTTTAAAAGTAGTCGTGTCTCAGAAATATATATTTTAAATAATGAAATTAATATATTTTTTAAATAAATAAATACATGTGCACATCAGTGGCGGCTGGTGATCTAAATATAGGTTGGGGCGCTAGCATTTCTAAAAAAAAACAAATACATCTGACTTTGACTTTAAACAGAAAAAACAAGCTACCGTGTGTCTCAGTTGCATAAGACAGTTTGATTGGCAACAGTGGAGGACAGTTTTTCAAGTAAGACATCACTGAACTAGAGTGCGGATCGGGCCGCATATTTCTGTCCGAACCCGACCGAGCCCGAGATAGTAGTAACCGAGCCCGACCCGAACCCGACAGGAATTCTGCTTTTTATGTCCGAACCCGACCCGAGCCCGACGCAGTTAAGGCACTGAAGCGCTGACATTGTGTTTCCCTGTCACGCAGTTGTTGTTACCATGGTTACAGCTTCTCTGTTTAGTGGTCACTGGGCACCTAAATGACCGTCAAAAGGCATTGTTTTATTGGTAGATAACAGACACACACAATATTCGGTATCATTTTTATTTATTTCACACTATATTTTCACCAAAAACAACTTGAAGCACCATGTGAAGTAAGCTAACCCATCCCAATTAGTACAGTAATACCTTGACATACAAGTTTAATTCGTTCCGTGACCGAGCTCGTTACTCGGTTTACTCGTATATCAAATCAATTTTCCCCATTGAAATTAATTTAAATACCATTAATCCGATCCAGCCCCCCAAAAAACACCCTAATTTCTTTGTTACGTTGTTATAAAAATGAGAAATGTATTTATAAATAATAAATAATTAATACAAAATATAATACAAAGATAATAAAATAGAATATAAAGAAATAAACTGGTTCTAAACTTAATTGCTACATTATTATTCTTCACTTACACTTAATCTTCATCAGTGACGTTTGCATCTTTTTCATAGATTTTTGGCTTTTTCGTCACGCTTTTCTGACTGATCTGCAGGGCGTTTCGATAAAAACCTATCCATGGTGGTTTGTTTCTTCCTTCCCTTCAGAATTTTTCGGAAATGCGAATGCAATTTCCGAAATTGCATTCGCATTCGCAATGCTCCGCTTGCTCGGCTCGTAACTCGGGTCTAGGCTCGTAAGGCGAAGCAAGAAATTGCTCGGAATACTCGTAAGTTAGTGCACTCGTATGTCAAGGTTTTACTGTAGTTCAAAAGTAAAATGTTCGCTAGTTGTTCGGCCGCCGTGACCGAGCCCGACCCGTTTCTCCCAATGAACGCCTTGAGAAAGGTTCTTTTTGCAAAGAAATAACCGAATTTTCTTTGCTTTCTGTTCCACTTGAAGAAGCCATTTCGAATTATCTCTCTCGCTTAGCTCTACTTGAATGAATGAGTAGCAGCCGACTGAACCTATCCGTAGTACTTGCGCACTCGCAGTGATATCCTGCTAGATGCCGGCTGGGCGTGATAAACATGCCTTAAATCCAATCCAATAATATCATAAACCATGAGGACTAATCAGAAAAGGGTAGGATAGTCCGGGGCGCACAGGCCTGCGCCCGGGGACCTCCTTTTTTGGCCGCGAATCAGGCAGCAGTATAAGGGGGCTCGCCTGAAAATGAATGAGTGCTCTGATTCACCATAACGTTACCGGCGCCCCGCAGTCCCCGGAACATGCATATGTAATGTATTAAACTTTAGACAACGCAAGGCCAACATATAACATGTTTAAGCTACTAAAAAATTAAATAATAATAAAAAATAATAATAAAAAATAATAATTTTAAGCTACTAAAAAAATTAAATAATAATAAAAAATAATAATTTTTTTAAAACTTTTTTTACAATTTGTATGTGGGGGAGGGGGGGGCGGCGCCCCAGCGCCCTCTATAGGCCGGCCGCCACTGGTGCACATTCATTTACAATGCGATATTAATCGATGCTTATCAATTCTAATCTTACAGATCGATGCAGTTGTATTTACACATTCAGATCGATGCATCGCGATGCATCGGTGCATTGTCCCACCCCAAATAGATATATTGTACTAAGCTGTTTTACTTAGCTGATGTAATGATTACAAAATGCACATGTAAATACAGTATACCACCCACAGATTACAATGTAGGAATTAGGTAAATACACAGGTATTTATGTATTTATTTATGTATTAAGTCCGCATGCTCTACACCGATAGCCTGAAGCCACTGGCTAAGTAGCGCTGGGTCTCTCGGCAGATTATGAAAGCTAACAGAGCCGGTGGCGTTGCACGAGGAACAATACATCTCTGACTCCTTGGCATAATGCAGGCAAGTTAGCTAAAAATACCAAATAGTAAGACGTTGTACAAGAATAACTCTATGTAGCTCAATATAAGTCGTAATATTAACGTTAGCAGTAATACAAAGCCATTCACATTTGAACTTGAACCAGCTAGTTAGCAGTGCAAGGGTCTCAGTCTCAAAGAGGAAAAAAAAAACGTTGGTCTCTGGTTTTATACCATGTGCCCAGCCGAGACCACGCCTAGGACCACCTGAACTCCACCCATTTTTATGTTAAAGATCTCGTGATGTCATGAATCCCCGGAAACCAGCGTATTGGGAAGCCTACACAAAAAAAGCCTACATTTTGACTAAACATGAGATTTTCGGACATAAACAGTTGTGTATGATCATAATCTAACCCAAAACATCCGTTTTCAACGGGAAAAGTCGGTTTTTGACTGCAGTATCACTTTAACACTCTGCAAAGTACATTTGTTAACCTCAAACTTGTATTGAATGCACATAAAACACAGTTGATGCTATTTTCTATAAAGAGAGTTATTTATTATAATAATCTACATTTCTCTACTGTGACTGGATTTAATATTGAGAGAGTCACAGAATATAAATATATCTTGGCATTTGGCTATATGAGAAATTCACATTCAAATACTAATTCAAATAATCTTGTTAACAAATTACGCCAAAATAATTGGCTTCTTGTACAGAAACAGCTTTCCTATATTTAGTAGGAGAAGGATTGTCAAAGCAGCTTTTCTGTCAGCTCTGGAGTATGGTGATGTGATTTATAGGCATGCATCTGCTTCCACCCTTAAGCCCTTGGATTCAATATATCATTCTGCCCTCAGATTTATTACTGGTGATGTCTATAGTAATCATCATTGTATCCTGTATGAAAAGGTTGGGTGGTCTTCCCTTTCTGAGAAATGTGATGGGCATTAATATTTATCTACAAAGCCCCCTTGAAAAATTACCACCTTATATAATTTAATTGTTAGGCTGGTCTGTTGGTCTACATCAAACCCACTTCAATGACTGGCTTGTGTAAGTACCTCGAGTCAGGACTGAACTTGGAAGAACAGCTTTTAGTTTTATTGCTCCAGATTCATAGAACGTCTCCTAAAAATCAATGATCTTTTTCCTTTTGTAAATTTTAGAAACATGGTACCTTTCATTTAAACCTTCCCATATCTGATTGCAACCCTTTTAACTGATTTCTGTTTTATTTTATACATTTTTGTATTTAATTGACCTATTTTTGTTTGTTTTATTCTGAGACCTTTGACCTAAATTTCCCATGAGTAGGTTTGGCCTAGAATCATCAAACTTGTTGGGATGGCTGAACTGTTAGATAATTTAATTTATGACGCAGATTGAACACCTGGTGGCACGTGACAAAATCTTTACATTGACACACCTGTCATATACGGTAGCAAAATGTGCCTGCGGCCCAGACCAGGCATTACGGTAAAAACAAGGCGCGAAGCAGGGGGGACTTCCTGTTGGGAACTTTTACATGTAGACAGAGACGTAACCAGCTAACTGTATCACCAACCTGTTTGTGAATAAACAACACGTTCGTATTGTTTAAAGAGGACTCCGTCCATCTTTTACATGGTGTCAGAAGTGATCCGGACAAGAGGACAAGCACAGAATGGCCAAGTTTAATCCTCCAGCGAACTTTGCTTTTGAAAAGCCAGCGGAATGGCCCGACTGGAAACAGCGGTTTGAAAGGTACAGAATCGCTACTAAACTGAACAAAGATGACGGACCTGTGCAAGTTAGCTGCTTAATATACGCCATGGGAAGCGAAGCAGAGAATGTATTCAGGTCGTTCGTCTTTGCTGCAGAGAAAGAGAAAGAGGATTATGGTATCGTGCTTAAGAAGTTTGACGAGTACTTCGTTCCGAGGAGGAATATCATTCACGAACGAGCGTGTTTTCATCAGCGTGTTCAGAAGCCGGGAGAGAAAGCAGAGAGCTTCATAAGGGCTTTATATGACATGTCGGAACACTGTGACTTCGGTGCAAGCCGGGAAGAGAATATCCGGGACCGGATTGTCGTTGGGATACTGGACAAAGAAGTCTCACGTAAGCTGCAATTGATGCAAGATTTGAAGTTAGCCCAGACGGTACAGACAGTCCGACAGGCTGAAGAAGTGGCTACGCACGTCAACATGCAGGGAGAAGCAGTGGGGGCAGTGCATGAAGTTACTCAGCAGAGCCACAGGTACCCAAAGTCTAAACCACAGAGTGGGCCAAAATTAAGAAAATGGGGAAATGAAAAGAAATGTTTTAAATGTGGCAAAATACAACATAGTAAAGATGAAAGCTGCCCTGCTAAAAAATCCACCTGTCATGTTTGTCACAAATCTGGACATTGGGCCAGAGTGTGCAGGAATAAGAAGTAAGTGAGTGAGGTTACTGAGCAAACAGAGCAGCCAGAGCAGTCAGCTTACTTTCTTGGTGCTGTGACAAACGTAGGCAAGGAAAGTGAACAGTGGTCAGTTGAGCTACTTTCGGACAAGAGGCCAATACTGTTCAAAATAGACACAGGGGCTGATGTGAATGTAGTCAGTGAGGAGACATACCACACATACACCCCAGAGAGTGTACTAGAGCAGGGGTTTTCAAAGTGGGGGCCGCGGCCCAACGGGGGGGCCAGGGGGGCCAATTGGAAGGGAGAGGAAAATGGAAAATGCAAAAAAATATATATATATATATATTTTTTTAAATTTATTTATTTAAAAAATGTATTTCAATTCAATTCATAAGATTACTGTGCCAGTTTAAAATAAGATATAAATTGTTATAAATCCTTTCATATCGAAATTAGGTCTTTGCCATGCCCTTCTTTCAATCGCAGCCAATAACTAACCGTCTGCCTGTCAGTCAAAGCGTTACGTTGAGCTGCTAACGGCCCGATTATGGAATCAAAATAGGGTCAAAAGTATTGTGTTGTGTATTAAGAAGCTGTATGTTAAATTTTTTGTATTTGCTAGTGTAATTTAAAAGTTTTTTTTTTTAAAAGCCATTTTTCGCAATAGGGGGGCCCCAGCCAGAGGCTACGACTATTTGGGGGTCCTTGGCATGGAAAAGTTTGGGAACCCCTGTACTAGAGCCACCAGACATTCCACTGGACAGCCCAGGTGGAGAGCTAAAATGTCTCGGGCGGTTTCAGACCACTGTAACCTACAAAGGAAAAGCATACCCACTCACAGCATATGTAGTAAGGGGCCACACTGTTAATAACCTACTCAGCCGCTCCATGTCAGTGACAATGAACCTAGTGAGGAGAGTAGATGAAATCAGTCTGAACAGTGAGCAGCAACCGGCCTATGGGACACTGAAAACTGAACCTGTGAAGATACAGCTAAAAGACAATGCCCAGCCGTATGCAGTATATACAGCACGCCGAGTACCCCTCCCAATGCTCCAGAAGGTGAAGGAAGAGCTACAGAGAATGGAGAGTAATGGCATCATTGAGCCTGTGACACAACCTACTGAGTGGTGTGCACCCATGGTGCCTGTCTTGAAGAAGAACACAGGCAAAGCCCGCATCTGTGTTGATCTGAAAAGACTTAATGAGTCAGTCAAAAGAGAGCAGTACATCCTGCCTACTGTAGATGAGATAACAGCCAAGCTAAGTGGTGCTACTGTCTTTTCCTCACTTGATGCTGCTAGTGGATTTTGGCAAATTCCACTGCACCCAGATAGCTGTAGGCTCACCACATTTATTACTCCATTTGGCAGATACAGTTTCAAACGTTTGCCATTTGGAATTACTAGTGCACCGGAGATATTCCAGAGGAAGATGATGGAGACTCTACAGGGGCTGGAAGGTGTCGAGGTCTTCATGGACGACATCTTGGTTTATGGGACCACTATGGAACAACATAACAGCCGCCTCAACAAAGTTATGCACCGCATACAGTCAGCTGGTC
Source organism: Ilyophis sp. 1 JC-2022 (assembly GCA_022702515.1). Classification (NCBI taxonomy): domain Eukaryota; kingdom Metazoa; phylum Chordata; class Actinopteri; order Anguilliformes; family Synaphobranchidae; genus Ilyophis; species Ilyophis sp. 1 JC-2022. Next base: position 60,555,952 of record CM040404.1, read on the forward strand.
TTAAGCTGAATGCGGAGAAGTGTTCTTTCCGGCAGAGTCAACTGCGGTTCCTGGGTCATCTCATCGACCAGTCAGGGGTCCGACCTGATCCAGAAAAGGTCGCAGCCATTCACCAGATGCCACCACCAGGAAATGTCACAGAGTTAAAAAGAATTCTGGGCATGGTGAATTTCCTAGGGAGATACATTCCCAACCTATCAACAGTGGGGCAGCCGCTCCATGAGTTGCTGAAGAGTAAGAATGACTGGACATGGTGTCATGCACAACAGACAGCCTTTGAAAACATAAAAGAGCTGCTGACAACTGCACCAGTTTTAGCCTATTATGATGTCACTAGACCCACTGCAGTGTCAGCTGATGCCAGCAGTTATGGACTGGGGGGTGTGTTACTACAACTCCACGGAGAGCAGTGGAAACCCGTGGCATATTGCTCCAGACGACTCTCAGATGCTGAAACACGCTATGCCCAGATAGAAAAGGAGTGTCTTGCCGGGGTGTGGGCATGCGAAAAGTTTGACAGGTACCTAAACGGCCTAGAACAGTTCAGGTTAGTGACAGACCACAAGCCACTAGTGCCTCTCATTAACAGTCAGAGCTTGGAGAAGGTCCCTATCAGATGTCAGCGTCTACTCATGAGGCTCATGAGATTCAGCCCAGTGGCGGAGTATGCACCAGGAAAGACTCTTGTTGTAGCAGATACACTGTCACGCAGCCCACTGACATGCAGTAAAGGTGGGATAGATTCACACAGTGATGTAGCCTGCTACGTAGCCACAGTAGTGGGAGGGATCCCAGCATCACCAAGTAAACTTGACAGCATCAGGAAGGTCACTGAAACTGACAAGGAGTTACAGTTAGTCAGTAAGCTCATCAGGTCAGGTTGGCCCGAACACACTAGTAGCATCCCTATGGATGCCAGGGAGTTCATTAAAGTGAGGTCGGAGCTCTCAGTAGAAAATGGCCTAGTCTTAAGAGGGTGCAGGATTGTAGTGCCAAGGTCAATGAGAGGCGAAATCCTAGAGAAACTACACCAGGGGCATCAAGGCCTGATTAAATGTAGAGAGAGAGCCAAATCATCAGTATGGTGGCCAGGGCTGTCTAAGGAGTTAAAGAACACAGTGATGTCATGCCAGGTGTGTCGTGAACTGAAGAGGACGCAACTAAAGGAACCTCTTATCTCCACACCACTGCCTGACCGCCCTTGGCAGAGAATCGCATTAGACCTGTGCGAACACAAACACCACAACTATCTGATAATATCTGACTACTATTCCAGATTCCTGGAAATACTGCACCTGTCCTCAACCACCAGTGCACACGTTATTCAGAAACTGAGAACCGTGTTTGCCAGATTCGGAATAGTGGAGGAGGCCGTAACTGATAACGGGCCTCAATTCTCAAGTGCAGAGTTCCAGAAACTAGCAAAGGAGCTAGATTTCAAACATATCACATCTAGCCCACATCATCCTCAGGGCAACGGACATGCGGAAAGAGCAGTACAGGCAGCTAAGAAAATCCTTAAGCAGGAAGATCCGCTGCTAGCCCTGATGGTCTACAGATCCACTCCTTGTTCCACCACAGGCTTCAGTCCAGCTGAGCTGTTAATGGGGAGAAAGATCAGGACAACGGTCCCGACCTTGGAGAAAAATCTCCTGCCTAAATGGCCCAGCAGGAAAGCAGTGAGAGAGAACGATGTGAGACAGAAAGCAGTGCAGGCTCACTATTTCAACCGCCGTCATGGAGCCAGATCCCTGCCTGCTCTACACCCAGGAGAAACAGTCTTCGCCAAACTAGATCATGAAAAGAAGTGGTCTACACCAGCGGTGGTCTCAGGAGAGGCTGCCACACAGAGATCCTACATCATCACCACCCAGGAAGGTGCAGTGCTGCGGCGGAACCGTCGTCACCTCCTGGCAACACCAGTTTCCCACCACACTCCACCAACTTCTACTGAGGGAGCGGAGATGGATGTACAGTCTGCAGTGACTGCCCCACCAGAGACTGTCGCTGCAAACTGTCGCTGACTGTGACCACAACCAGCACACGTCTGCCTAGCCAGACCGTGACCAGGTCTGGAAGGATGTGTAAACCAGTTGACAGGCTTGACCTGTGAATGAGTGAAACTCATTATGGCCTTTGGGGGGGAGGGTGAATGGAAAATTGACACACACAAGGGACTAATTGACACACACAAGGGACAAAATGTGTTGTGACCAAATGTTGAGTGCTTGAGATATGCACATTGTTTGCACTTTTGTGATTGCGCTTTTCTTGACAGCCAAGAGCAGTTTTGAATTGAATTGCGTGTTTTGAGTGATGTTTCTCTGAAATGTTGACAATAGACAGTGTTATTGGGTTTATTGTTATTGCAAATTTTCCTCTGCTAAGGTAATGTCTGATTTGTTTATTGGCTATATTCTAGTACAGCCTGTGTGAGATGCTGTTGTTTTTTGTTCCCTAAAAAAAAAAAAAAAGAAAAAGAAAAGGGGAAGATGTCATATACGGTAGCAAAATGTGGCTGCGGCCCAGACCAGGCATTACGGTAAAAACAAGGCGCGAAGCAGGGGGGACTTCCTGTTGGGAACTTTTACATGTAGACAGAGACGTAACCAGCTAACTGTATCACCAACCTGTTTGTGAATAAACAACACGTTCGTATTGTTTAAAGAGGACTCCGTCCATCTTTTACAACACCCACTGCTGACGCCCCGTTTGACCAAGGCTGTGTTCGGAATGGCTCACTCATTCACTCCCTCCCTATACACTACTTAGGGAAATCTACATAAAGCACTAGAGAAGGATTTGCTGGCGAAAGAAGGAGACGATTTCGGACACTACAGATTCTGAGAAGGTTACTTAGCGACGCGCAACAAGGGTTTTGTTAGCTTGTTGTAGGTAGATAGGTAAGTTAGGTAACTAGTTAGCTATCTAGCTAATTAAGTAGAATTTTTCATTAAACATAGCTTACAATAATTGTTAAATAAAAAATAAAACATTTTGTAATATATTTAATCTGCCGCGTTTATTTATATTTTGGTTATAAAGCCGACTAAACTGGGGTGGCTTTCCCAAAGCATGTCGTAGCGAAAAGTAAGTCGTAAAATGTGTCGTGAAGATATACTTGCCATTCACGACGCTTTCCCAAAAGTGCTTTTAACTCAAAGAGATCGTGAAATGTGTTGCGAGTTCAAGACAACATAGTCGTGACTATGACATGGACTTGTCATGGTTTCTCTGCCTGCTCTTTGTATATTGTCCACTTCCCTGGGGAGCGCTCATGTTGCGTTCCTTCTCTTTGTTTTCCTAGTCCGTTTCGTGTTTTGGTTTTCAGTTCAGTGTGTTCACCTGTTCAGGGTTTCCTGTCAGTATTTAAACCACACGTCAGCGTTATTTGACGCTTCCATATTGCCTATCGTTTTACGAAGAAAGCCGGTATCCTAGGACATCATCCTTTTCCAGTCCCGCTCTCTTCGTTGTTGGAAATCGTAAGCGTTATTTTGTTTTCATTTCTTTCACCATTTATCGGGCGTTATAGTCACGTTCCGAGGGTGCCTTTGTTTTTTCGTTGTTCTTCCTATAACCATTATTGCCACTGCCCGTGTATTCGTGGCTATCTCGTTTTGCAAGAGAGTTTTTGGTTTCGGCTCCCTCGTTGTGAGCTATAGGGTTTTTTCGTTGTTGTTGCATTGAATATATAGTTAAGAGTTTTTTCGCCCTATTAGGGTTGCTTTTAGTTGTAGCGGTATCTCTCCCGGTGTGGAGAATTATTATTTGTTTGTATATTGTTATTCCCTGTTTGCGGGGTTTCTCTCCCGCTTTGTGGTGTTCAGTGAGCATCCTCTGAACCCCTACTGTCGCGTCTGGTCCTTCGTTCCCACGCTACCCCTGACAGGACTAGTCGTGAGTGTGTCTTGAGATGTGGTATTACATGCAAGTCACACCTCTGCAGACAGAGACCGCTAATCTACATGATGGATACAACAACAACAACAACTTAGTCTAGAGCAGGTGTAATCAATTATCCCATCATAGGGTTTATAAGGACTTATTGTGACCTGCGCTGACATGTACATTCTACATTCACAATAGGCAAAATTACTTAAATAAATGTAGACAGCAATACATGGATCCTATCAGTTTGCCAAAAGCATCATATAGTTAAGATAATATCAGATAATTTTGTTTTTCTTTTGTTGTTTGTGTAACAAACGAGGTTCTGGCGGGGCTCGAACCACTGAATTTCAGGGGGAAGGGCCACGTCGCCAACCACTGCACTGCGCCAAAGATTAATTCACTTTTAGCTGAGGAGTTAGGCTGCCTGACGAGCCTATTATTTACTTATTATATTTATTTTTCTTTCTCGCTCTTCTCTTTGGGCCAGATTCAGAGTTGAGATAAGCACGCGCAAATGGGACTTACTCCCAAAATTCTGCATAGCTTAAGCTATTTGTGATTCAGACATTTAACTTATCCGATGTTTTAAGCGTCTCTCCAGTACATATGTGGCATTATGTGTGTGGGGTAGAGATTTGATGAAAAGGAGGCGCGTCTGCAAGATACGCGTATTCAGAGTTTAAACTTAATAATTTTTTTCTGCGCAACTTTGTTCGGAAAAAAGGGTACTTTATGTCTAGCACCGCCAATAGATGATGATGAAAAATACAGCATCTTTCGCAAAAATAAATATTAGAATGAGTGCATGTTCTTTGAAAAAAATATTGTTTTTATTGTAGTTGGAACTAGTACCATAGGCCTGCCTTCCTGTAAGTTGATAGTACACACGTACGCTAACAGGCAGATAGTGGCACTAATACACTACACATAAATGCAACACTAGGCTACTATCATATCATTATTTAGTAAATGCCACTACATACAGTAGGGCTGTCACCTTGACCAAAAATTGCAATTTGAATATTTAAATCTTAAATACATATTTATTAGAATATATTCAAGTTTGTATTCATATTTTTTCAAATAAAAATAACGTCACTTGTAAGAATATTCACTTGTACTCAAGTGAATATGTCACTCTGGTTTCGGAAGTAAATTCCCCATTAATTTAGAGCATAGACATTAACTAAAGCTTACTTTTAAAACATTTATACTGAATATGTCTTACCGTCAATATCCCGGATTGTTCAATATAACGCCCGTTCACAAACTATATTGTTTTTCTGGACCAGCTTCAAGTATATTTTACATTTTAGTATTTTTTTTGTGAACATACCAGCACTCGCACTGTTTAAAAACTCCACGTCCCATAATTCCCTCCAAACTAGCAGCCTTGTCACCAGGCGTTGTTATAATATTGTCTGGCCCGCTCCCAGTTCCTAGGAACTGTAGACTTACATCACTAAATCACTGGCTGTCTGAGTGGTGCTCAACTAGTGGCATAGGGTTCGTCAATAATTGGCCTGATTTCTGGAGAATGCCTGGCCTACTGAAGAGAGACGGACTCCACCCGAGCTGGAGAGGTGCTCTTTTTCTAGCAAAAAACTTAGATGCTAGTCTTAGTAAGGCCAGATCCTGACACCATATCAGGGCGCCGGCCAGGCAGCAGGCCTCTGATCCTACATCGGAGCCTGTGTGTTTCTCAACGTGTTTCCTAATGCCCGTGACTCAGACACATGGCCCAACACCGTTGTCTGCAAGGTGCGTTTCAGAGCTAGTAATTAGCAATAGTACTCATCCCAGCGCCCCATTATCTAACATATCTGAGCTAGAAACTAGTATTTATTATATTGAGACTGTGTCTGCCCCAAGCATCTACTGTATGCTAAACGTAAAGCAAACCGTGGTATTAACACGGATAATCTTGTTAATCTTGCAGCTGTTGTGAATCACTCCTAAAAATTGGACTACTGAATGTTAGATCTCTTGCTCCTAAAGCAATTATTGTAAACAAATTGATCACAAATCATAATCTCAAAGTACTGTGTCTGACTGAAACTTGGCTAAGACCTGGTGAATATGTCGCACTTAATGAAGCATCTCCTATAGGTTTTTTAAGTACTCAGGTATCGCGCCAGTGTGGAAGAGGGGGTGGTGTTGCAGCGATCTATCAGTCCACCTTAAGCTTAACTCCTAAGTGTGGAAATACGTTCTCATATTTTGAAGTTCTCTCTATGAATTGTGTACAGCATGACTTAGCTAAAATAAGGGGTAACATGCAGTCCTTTCTCCTAGTGTCTGTTTACAGACCACCTGGGCCCTATTCTGATTTTATAATAGAATTCGCTGAGTTTTTGTCCTGCCTTGCTATTTTGGCAGACAAGATTGTGATTGTTGGTGATTTTAACATACATGTGGATAAACAGGGTGATCCCCTAGGAACAGCCTTTGCCTCTATTATTTTAAACAAAATGTCTATGGGCCCACTCATTACTATAGCCATACCATAGACTTAGTGTTATCCTATGGTATCAATGTTATGAATCTTAGTATTGCACCCCATAACCCTGTATTATCTGATCATTTCCTTATTACTTTTGAAATCGAGGCAACCACCACTTTTCAGAGACAAGACATTATTACAGCCGGTTGTTAAACTCATTCCAAAGTTTACAAATATGCTTCCGGAAACATTCATTTCAAGCAAAGAAAATTCCACTGAATTATCGCTGGATGAATTGACTAACCAGTTAAGTTTAACTCTCAGAACCCTTGATGTGGTTGCCCCTCTAAAAAGAAAGTATTGTCAGAAAAACCATACTCCCTGGTACAATGACACTACCCGTGCCCTGAAACAGTCCACAAGAAAACTGGAGAGAAAATGGCGGTCAGCTAAACTAGAAGTATTTTGTCTTGCATGGAAAGATAGCCTCCTCCAGTACAAGCAAGCTCTTGCATCTGCTAGATCTGCCTTTTTCTCTAAATGAATTGAACAAAACAAATGCAACCCAAAATTTTTATTTAGCACTGTGGACAAATTGACTAAAAAAACCATCATCAGAATGTTCATCTTACCCCTGTGTTTACAGCAGTAATGATTTCATGATTTTTTTCAATCAGAAGATTGAAACTATTAGAGACCAGATTTCCAAATTGCCTACTCCTCTAGGCATCACTCCTCCCAAAATCAATGAACAGCCCAGATCTTGGTCAACACAGGAAGATGTATCAACAGTGGCACTGAACTGTTTTACGCCAATCGACATGGAGCTGTCTAAACTGGTTATGTCCTCACTACCTGTCTACTCGACCCAATCCCTACAAGATTGGCTAAAGAACTTTTCCCTGTACTAGGCCAGCATATGTTAAAAATTATTAACACATCCTTAGTAACATGATATGTACCAGAGTCATTAAAAATGGCGGTTATTAAGCCAATACTGAAAAAACCAAACCTCGAACCTGACAAACTGGAAAACTATAGACCCATTTCAAATCTTCCATTTCTAACACAAATATTAGAGAAAGCTGTTGCGAAGCCATTAACACCAGGATGCATGGCGAGCGCCATGTATCTGCTCCACCATTATAACATGAAAGTCAAGTTCCCAGATTCAAACTATGACTACGTCTCCAGACTCCTGTTGCTAAAAAGATGTAAAGCTGGCGTACGTAGATCTTTCAACCAAGGCAGAAACAGTTGCAGAAGCCCCTAGTTCATTGGAAGTGAAGAATAGTAAAGCAGGAGATTGTTTCTGCTCTAATAGTACGAGCAGCTATGTGTCCTTTCTCGGGATATCAGATTGTACGAACTACATGATGAGTTTTTGTCATGGTTTCTCAGCCTGTTGTTCTCTGTTTGACCATTTCCCTGGGGAGCGCTCGTGTTGCGTCTCTTCTCTTTGTTTCTTTGTCCGTTTCATGTTTTTGGGTTTGCTACTCAGTGTATTCACCTGTTCCGTAGTTCCCATTATTATTTAAACCTCGCGTCACCTGTGGTAGACGCTTCCATATTGCCTATCTTTTTACTAAGAAAGCCGGTATTCTAGGACATCACCTTTTCCTGTCCCGCTCTCTTTGTTGTTGGAAAGCGTAAGCGTTATTTTGTTTTCATTTGTTTCACCATTTATCGGGCGTTATAGTCACGTTCCGAGGGTGCCTTTGTTTTTTGCTGTTCTCCCTTAAACCATTATTGCTATTGCCCGTGTTGTCGTGGCTGCCTCGTTTTGCAAGAGTGTTTTTGGTTTCGGCTCCCTCGTTGTGAGCTATAGGGTTTTTTCGTTGTTGTTTGATTGAATATACAGTTAAGAGTTTTTTCGCCCTATTAGGGTCGCTTTGAGTTGTAGCGGTATCTCTCCTGGTGTGGAGAGTTATTATTTTGGTGTACTATATTTATTGCCTGTTTGCGGGGTTTCATCCCGCTTTGTGGTGTTCAGTCGAGCACTTTTTGAAACCACTGTCGCGTCTGGTCCTCGTTCCCACGCTACCCCTTACAGAATATGGAAGCCAGTATAGAGGTACCAGCGACAGTCGCTAATCTAGGGCAAATCCTCACAGCTCAGGAGGTGGTTATCTCCGGCCATGAGGAGGGCATTAGGGCTCTTCAAGCCTCCGTCCAAGCCCTACACACCCGGCAGACGCAGTTCGTCGGCCAGCTGCGTTATCAGGGAGACGGGCTGCGTGAATTGGCGGACAGCATTCGCACGTTGACACTGACTATTACGCCCCCCCCAGTTACTTTACCTTCAATCCCGGTAGCACAAGCACCAAGTTCGGCGGTATTTATTCCTCCTGATCCCGCAGTGATTCCCGTTCCACGTGAGCTCAGGGAGCCTAAATTACAGCTCCCGCTTCGCTATGGAGGAGCGACCGGTAAGTGTAGGGGTTTTTTGACGCAGTGTTTAATTTTTTTTAAATCACAACCCTCTCGGTTTTCGACCCAGGATTCCCGAGTGTCGTTTATTCTCTCCCTTCTAACAGACACGGCCCTCGCTTGGGCGGATCCCCTAATCAGAGCATCTTCTCCCGTGATGTCCACTATGGAGGGGTTAGTAGAGGAGATGGCGTCGGTGTTCGACCATGACGTTTCCGGTCAGGAGGCATCTATGCGACTGACCTATCTTCGTCAGGGTTCCGACACGGTGGCGTCATTTTCCATTGTTTTTCGAGCACTCGCAGGGGAGACTGGGTGGCCTGACGGACCGCTTAGCGCTCTTTTCCTTAAAGCACTTTCTGATCCCGTTCGAGATGCCCTGTCTTCGCTCGAACCACCCACTTCATTCGGTGCGTTAGTGTCTACGGCGATCAGGATTGATAATCGGATTAGAGAGAGAGAGAGAGAGTCGCTGGGTCACGCAGTGGTCGGTCCTCTATTTGTGTGCCCCGTTCGGTGGTTGTTCCGGTTTCCTCATTTTCGGAGGAGCCCATGCAGGTTGATGGGACGACAGTACGTGATTCCAGGTTCACCAAGTCGAGAGAGGCGTGGTGTCGTTATTGTAAACGTGCGGGGCATTACAGAGATAAATGTCCTAAGCTAGCGGGAAAAGAGGAGTCTCGCTAAGGGAATCGAGGGCCTTAGTGAGACGAAATCATAATTCTCCTCGAACTTTAGTATCTGTACAGCTGAGTTGGAATAAGCATTCCACCAGTTGTATCGCTTTTATTGATTCCGGATCCGTTGAGTCCCTTATGGACATTAAGTGGGCTAGGGAGCAGGGGATTCCCTCAGTTTCGCTTTCCGTTCCTCGGTTAGTAACTGCTCTTGACGGTCGTCCTTTGGGTACGGGTTCTATCCGGCGGGTTACCAGCTCCTTAACACTGTCTGTTTCGTTACAGGATCATACGGAGCAGATTAATTTTTTTTTGGTGGATTCTCCCACATATCCACTGGTGCTGGGACACGCATGGTTGGTTCAGCACAAGCCCCATATTAACTGGGGAAGGGTTCGGTGATTCTCCGCTGGGGGTTTCAGTGCAGACACCACTGTTCGAAAAATAAAGTACTTAGATCTGGCGGATTACTCTGGAGGAAAGTGTTCACCGTGGTGCTCACGAAGCAGTAGCGTCATCTTGCGATACTAAGGAGAGTCTTGCGTGGGACGCGCTCGCTGACGGTCTTAGTATGTGGGAGGAGGAGGGATCTCCTTCTGAGATCGATTGGGACAGTCCAGGCGATTCGGAGTCAGAGATGGAGAGTGTCCAGGTGGGCGGAGCTATTCAGTTTTCGTTGCCAGCTAATGTCCCCCAGCAGTACACAGAGCTGGCGGAGGTTTTTAGTAAGCAGCGAGCCACTTCTCTGCCTCCTCATAGGCCGTATGATTGCGCCATCGACCTATACCCTGGCTCGATTCCTCCCAGGGGAGCGCTGTATTCTTTATCGGCTCCTGAGAGTGCCGCTATGAGAACTTATATAGAGGAATCGCTAGCCAACGGATTCATCAGACCCTCCACATCGCCAGCGGGGTCCGGTTTTTTCTTTGTTAAGAAAAAAGACGGTAGTCTTAGGCCATGTATTGATTACAGGGGACTTAATGCGATAACTGTTAAGAATCGTTATCCTCTCCCTCTTATGAATTCGGCATTTGAACGCCTCCAGGGGGCGTCTATTTTCACAAAACTGGATTTACGCAGCGCTTACAACCTCGTTCGCATCCGGGAGGGAGACCAATGGAAAACTGCGTTTAACACCCATTCGGGACACTATGAGTACCAGGTGATGCCGTTCGGGCTCACTAGCGCCCCCTCAGTTTTTCAGGCGTTAGTGAACGATGTGTTAAGAGAGATGCTTGAGAAATCAGTTTTTGTGTATATTGATGACATTTTAATTTTTTCTCCCGATATTTCCAGTCACATTCGCCATGTCAGGCAGGTTCTTAATGCTCTGCTCAAGGCGCAGCTGTTTGTAAAGGCAGAGAAGTGTGTTTTTCACACGAAATCAGCGTCATTCCTGGGATTCATTGTGGCTGATGGCAAGGTTCAAATGGACCCCGAGAAAGTCTCGGCTGTGAAGAATTGGCCCACGCCATCCTCTCTCAAACAGGTTCAACGTTTTTTAGGCTTTGCTAATTTTTACCGAAGGTTTATTCGGAATTTCAGCGCGGTAGTTGCTCCTATTACAGCGCTCACAAAAAAAACCTCTTCTCGGTTTCTATGGAACTCGAGAGCCGAAGCGGCATTTTCTGACCTCAAAAAACGTTTCACGTCCGAACCCATTCTCGTAACGCCTAACCCTTCCCTTCCGTTTGTAGTAGAGGTAGACGCGTCTGAGTTAGGAGTAGGAGCCATTCTCTCCCAGCTATCCCCTATTGACCACAAGATGCACCCCTGTGCTTACTTTTCTCGCGCATTAACTCCTGCCGAGAGAAATTATGATGTGGGAGACCGGGAGCTTTTGGCGGCCAAAATGGCGCTTGAGGAGTGGCGTCACTGGCTTGAAGGGGCGGAGCATCCGTTCACGGTGTGGACGGATCATAAAAATTTGGAGTACGTGCAGCTAGCCAAGAGGCTTAATTCTCGTCAAGCCCGGTGGGCGTTATTCTTCTTGCGCTTCAACTTCCTGCTCACGTATCGCCCCGGCTCCAAGAACGTTAAGCCAGATGCCCTTTCTCATGTCTTTGATCAATCGGACAGGGCTGCTGTTCCTGAATTTATCATTCCCGCCGACCACATTGTTGCTCCTGTTATTTGGGCCGTTGAAGCTGCAGTGCAAAGGGCACTGCGCTCCGATCTTGGGCCTGGAGGGGGGCCACCTCACTGTTTGTTCGTTCCTCTGAAACTTAGGCCCTGTGTACTACGATGGGGTCACACTTCACAATTAGTTGCTCATCCGGGCGTTCACCGCACAAAGGAGTTTCTGGCTCGGCGGTTTTGGTGGCCTAGTCTGGAGAGGGATGTTCGTAGTTTTGTGGCAGCTTGTCCGGTGTGTGCCCGCAGTAAGGGTTCACATCTCCCACCCTCGGGGCTTTTGCGCCCTCTTCCCATTCCCAGCCGTCCTTGGAGTCACATCGCCCTCGACTTCGTCACCGGTTTGCCTATGTCACTGGGTAAGTCGGTGATCTTAGTCGTGGTGGATCGCTTCTCCAAGGCGGCTCATTTTATAGCTTTGGCTAAACTGCCTTCTGCGTCTGAAACTGCGCAACTAATGATAGATCACGTCTTCCGGCTACACGGGTTGCCGGTGGATGTGGTTTCGGATCGCGGTCCTCAGTTCGCGGCCAAGTTCTGGCGCACATTCTGTTCTCTGCTTGGTGCCTCGGTCAGTTTGTCATCTGGTTTTCATCCTGAGACTAATGGACAGACCGAGCGCACCAACCAGACGTTGGAGAACACTGCGTTGCCTAGCGGCCTCTAATCCTAATTCCTGGAGTGCACACCTGGCCTGGGCAGAGTATGCCCATAATACCTTGCGCAATGCATCCACGGGGCTCTCGCCGTTCGAGGCTCAACTGGGGTATCAGCCTCCACTATTTCCTGAGCTTGAGAGAAATGTTGAGGTCCCCTCCGTGGCATCTTTTATTCGGAGGTGTCGTTCTGTTTGGAGGCGGGTGCGTACTGCGCTTCAGCGTGCTGCAGCGAGACACAAGGGGGCAGGACGACGTCGTCTGTCAGCTGCCACCTTGTATTCAGGGTAGGGCAACGCGTGTGGCTCGCTACGCGGGATCTGCCGTTAAGGGTGGAGTCTCGCAAACTCGCGCCCCGGTTTATTGGGCCATTTAAAATTATTCGAGGTTGGGAGAGGTTTTAAATTTTTAGTAGATTGGGAGGGTTATGGCCCAGAGGAGCGTAGTTGGGTTCCCTCCAAAAACATCCTGGATCCTCAACTTATCAGGGATTTCCGGGGTCGCAGGCTTGAGGGATCGTCTGGGGTCGTCCCTTAGTGGGGGGGTCCTGTCATGGTTTCTCAGCCTGTTGTTCTCTGTTTGACCACTTCCCTGGGGAGCGCTCGTGTTGCGTCTCTTCTCTTTGTTTCTTTGTCCGTTTCATGTTTTTGGGTTTGCTACTCAGTGTATTCACCTGTTCCGTAGTTCCCATTATTATTTAAACCTCGCGTCACCTGTGGTAGACGCTTCCATATTGCCTATCTTTTTACTAAGAAAGCCGGTATTCTAGGACATCACCTTTTCCTGTCCCGCTCTCTTTGTTGTTGGAAAGCGTAAGCGTTATTTTGTTTTCATTTGTTTCACCATTTATCGGGCGTTATAGTCACGTTCCGAGGGTGCCTTTGTTTTTTGCTGTTCTCCCTTAAACCATTATTGCTATTGCCCGTGTTGTCGTGGCTGCCTCGTTTTGCAAGAGTGTTTTTGGTTTCGGCTCCCTCGTTGTGAGCTATAGGGTTTTTTCGTTGTTGTTTGATTGAATATATAGTTAAGAGTTTTTTCGCCCTATTAGGGTCGCTTTGAGTTGTAGCGGTATCTCTCCTGGTGTGGAGAGTTATTATTTTGGTGTACTATATTTATTGCCTGTTTGCGGGGTTTCATCCCGCTTTGTGGTGTTCAGTCGAGCACTTTTTGAAACCACTGTCGCGTCTGGTCCTCGTTCCCACGCTACCCCTTACAGTTTTGGAATAATAAGAAGAGGAAACAGGTATAAGTACTACCACCTAGCGTTAAGAACTGGGCAAGATGAGACCATTGAAGTGAGTGGAGTTCAAAACAGGACAACATACGCAAACATCACCTTAGGGACATTCAGAGACTACTGGTGGGTATGCGGGGATAGGGCTTACTCGTTTTTACCAATAGGATGGACAGGATGTTGTTACATGGACACTTTGAAACTCCCATATGAAGTAATGTCCATAAAACAGAAAAAATACAACCAGCAGCAGGAAAAGAAGAGAGCTGGCCGAGTTTCATGACTTAGAGTCATATCATTTCAGAGATTCATTAGGGGAAAAATGGGGACTTGGGTTATTTTCCTGGTACGGAGTGGTCTTCCTAGCAGATCATATAGACAACATAACATATACCTTGCAGGTTTTCACAAATGAAACCATTAGAGGGTTCAGCATGTTAAGGGACACCGTCAGAAGCCACAGAATGACCTTACTTAAACATGAAATGGCCCTTGATTACATATCAGCACAACAAGGAGGATTGTGTATAACGCTTAACCTGACAGGATATACCTTGCTATACCTTGGTCCCTGATATTACGGATAATCTGACTAGCGTAATACACGTCTAAGGGAACATTAAAGAGGCATTCTGACCATCGGCAAGTGCTGGATCCTCCGCAATGGGATGGCTGGGGAGCTACCTTGGTGGGCTGTGTTAGCACAGACTCTGATGCCTTTAGTCATAGTAGTTGGGATAGCCTTCTGTGGATGCATAGTAATCTTGCCATGAATTAAAGCTATGATGTCTAAGTGGCTGGGAGCAATGATGGGGGAAGCAGGAATGCTGATCCAGAAGGAAGAAGTTGTGGAAACACCGGTGAGGTATGAGGTGGTTGAACTCATAAACAATCCATCAGGTGATCCCATTGAAAGCAAAAAAGTATTGATGAAACTGGCTAGGGCAGTCCACCAAATGGTTATAGGAATACCTCGGAGACGCGCAATACGGGAACCATCCATTCACCAGGTATTCCAGATGGGAAACGAGTCTTACACGAACGAACGCGGGAAAAAATGCAACGAGAAAGGAGGGCCGTAGAACTGTCCATATGGAAATCCTTTATGTGAATGGGGAGTGAAGGCAGAAGCAGGATGGAAATGAATGAGAATAAAACTTGGAGACGAATGGTGTAATCGAATAGATTGGGAGAAGTATTTCATGCCAGGCGAGGAGTGAGAGGAGTATCTCCCAAACACACATATCACATATACTGACTACAGTACACAAAGAAAACCACAAAGGGGACATAATAAAGCCCCGACTGACTAAAAGCCCTTAGGATAGACACATAAATAGATTAAGAAAAAGGGCGAAGAAGGTAGGAGACGCCTGAGTGAAGTGCTAGTAACCTCTCCTCAGGTCATGGGCTCCTAAGAAGAGAAAGAAGACATTACAAGTATAATCCAATTCTTATATAATTTTTGTATAATTATAGCAAATCAAATCAGATAATCACTGAATACAGTAGCCTTTTGATTTTTGATATTTACTTTTTGATATATCCTCTGTTAATTAGAGGAAGTATTAACTAAAGTTAAATTACAAACTATGCATCAAACTAATCCACCACCAATGTTTATTTTTACATATATTATAAAATTGAAATATCATAACTCGACCGGGTGAAACAGCAACTAGGGAGTGTGAGACCAAATGGTCTCAAAGGGGGGAATATGTGGAAGTAAGCCGTTTTGTGAAGCTGTTCTGTAGACCTACAGATCCAAAATGCAGAAGCCTCTATATAAATAATAAAACACAGTCTAGGACTAGTGGAATGTCGGGCAAGAGGCCTCTATGCTTAGGCTTGGGATAATGGCATCTAGCATCCACCGTCAAAACATTCATTTGGTCGTCCTCAGACGAGCTTGACAGCGAAGTCTCCAGTCTTCTCGGTCGTCCATACATCCAGCCAGCTCCAGAATTATATCCTCCTGCATCCTAAGCCTAAGCACGTATGTCGTCGTGGGTGTGGGAACGTCCTCCGTGATCGTGTGTGTGTTGGTGTCCACACACCTGCTGGCTGGGGGCTCTCTGTGTCTGTGGTGGTGGTGGCCAAGCAAGTTGTCTCCCCTCTGGTCCCGCACTTTCACACACTCAGCCCCCCCCCCCCCCCATACAGATGCTTGTTGCTACTCTCTCTCTCTGTCTTCTGGTTTAGCACTACGCAGCATTCTTGGTGCAGCACCACCAGCCAGACTCTGCTTGGTGTGGCTTTAGGTCCAGCTTTTTCACCATATAGGAGGAGGACCGACTCCACAGTCATCTTGAAGAAGCTCAGCTTGATGTGTCGGGGGAGATTTTGACGTTACACGCTTCATTGCCATTCCAGGCCCTCCCAGCCCAGCGCTTTCCTCCTCTTCTTCCCTCCCTCCCGTTCAGGAACCCAGGTTCCCACCCGTCCCCAGTTTATGACCTGAGACTGAGCACTGCAGTCACTGACCTGTTGAGAGAGAGGGATGGGGGTTGTCTTGATTATCGTTAGATATCTTTCAGGAGCCTTCGCGGCGAGCCTGACCTCGACCACCTTCTCTCTCATCCCCTCTCCACTCTTCCCTCCCCTCTCAGCCACAGACAGAGATCAGGTCAGGCACAGGTAGGCCTGTCCCAGGTCTGTCAGGACTCACTCAGGGTTTGGGTGTGACTGTTTCCTGGGTGTTCTGGTAAAGCTGGCTGCTGGTAAAAGCCGTTGATGGCTTTTTCTAAGCTTTTCATCCAGAAGAAAGAAAGAGAAGGGGGCAAGAGAAAGCACCCCCCACAAGGGGGCAACATGGCAACCCACTCACCATGGGGTTGGCACCCCCTGCACCCCTTGGCTCTTGTGCCCTGGGTTGGCTCCCAGTGGCATGTTGGGGTACCTATATGGGACCTATGAGGGACCCGGAGCCTCTTCTATTTAGCTCTGTGTATTGGCCTTAATGCCTTCTATCAAAAATACAAAACAGGGAAAATCTTCTTCTATTTTATTCCTCTTCTTATCCTTATTCTCCTACCTTATACTTTTTCCCGCTCTTGGTCCATTGCTTACTTTTTCCATTCCCTGCCTCTCTCCATTTTTCCTGGCCTCCCGAAGTCGGTGGTTTGGGGTCCATTTTGTTGTATGATTGGCGTAGACAGTTACATTTGATGTACATCTGTTGATAATTGCATGGATTACTGTTTGGCGGGATGGGGTTTGATGATTGGGGATTGATGGACAGATGGACGGGGATGATGTTTTGATGGTTTCTGTCAGAGATCTAGATCGATGGCTGTCATTTTCATGATGTCAGAGGATGATCTGGGGGGATTGTCTCCGGATGCCAGCTTCAGAGTGCTTTCCTTGCCGCAGTCTTTGGATGCTGCAGCAGCTTCAGAGTTTCCTAGGGGGCTCTTGTCATCGTCAATAGGCTTTGGGGTTCAGCTCCTCGTCCTCTCCTTCTCTCTCCTGTCCTCCCTCCTTTGGGTGCCCCCCGAGTGAACCAGGACCCGGACCTCTCCTCTCCTCTGGCCTCTCCCTCCTCCTCCTCCCTCCTCTCTTAGTTGTCCCTCTCTCTTCCCTTCCTCCTTCTTCATGATCCTCCCTGACCACTTCCTCATGCACGCTGACTCCACTTGCTCCTCCTTCCTCATAGTTCCTCCCCTTTTCCTTCCCTCTTCTGTTCACCTTCTTTGTTTGTTTGGCCTCTCCCTGTTGTTGTTCCCCCTCACCCTCCTCTCCCCTCCTCCTCCCCTCCCCTCCCCCCTCCCCCCGCTCTCTCCTCCTGTGCCCCCCGCCTCGCATCTCCCTCGCCTGCCTCCCTGCCCCCCTAGGTTCCTCCCCCTCCTCCTCTCTGCCCCTCCCCCTAGGTCCTCTCTCCTCTCTCTGTTGGGTCTCCCTCATGTTGAGATGTAAGCAGCCTCTCATCTCTGAGGCTCTTCTCTGCTTATGTCAAGCGCCTCTCTCTCTGGCCCTCAGCTCTTGCAAAGGCTGCCAGTCGCTCCGGGCCCTGTAGATGCCTCTGGGCCCCTTGGACTCTCTTGGGCCTCAGATGGCCTCCACACGATGATACACGCTGCTAACAAGATGATCAGAGCTGGCCTCTGCATGAATGTCTCACTCCTGTTTACCATAGCTAAGCAAGAGTTGTACCATAACAATAGATAAGATAGATCATGCTGACCGAACAGGCGGGAGAATATTACATTACATTACATTATAGTCATTTAGCAGACGCTCTTATCCAGAGCGACGTACATAGTGCTAAGAAAAAATAAGAGAAATTAAGGGAAACTACATAGTCTGATATTTGGTACTTTATTTGGTAGATCAAGAGTGCCCCCAAGCGCATAGGGTAGGAACTATTTATATAACATGTTTATTTTCGCCTAATTTATTATTGGATAAAATAAAATATGACGAAAGGGTGTCACCGCACATTATTAGTGTATTAGCTAGGTAGAGGAGGAGTTATGATATTATATAAACTAATGTTTGTTTTTGTTCGGGGAACTCCTAATCCTCTGCATAGGGTAAAGGATTTCCCATTAGTCAACGATTAATAAAAAGATAAACTGAATAAGAAGACTGCTATTTCCTTCATCTTCATTTTGAGAATTATCCAGCTCAAAAACCCATCTCAAATTGAACCTAATGAGGAGAGAGTAAAGGACTTCCCTCCGCAGAACATTCATCTACACTAGAGAAAGGGGGGGATTAATAAATAAATACTGTGTGTATGTGCATGTGTAATTTACAATTGTGCAAAATTAAAAAAATAATAATATAATGCATTTTACTCCTGTGATGTGTAATGATGTGAAATTGTTATTTACACTATAATCACTGACATTTGACACTTTCACGTGACACATAACGTTTGAATGACCACATTCACTTCAGATGGTAAGATGAAGAAACACAGGGCTAAGTTTCATTAAATTATTTACGAAACATTGGGTAGCATTGCTTTGGAATAGAGCTTGTTAAATTTGTGTGAGCTAAGATAGCCATTATTGTTTGTTGTAACTTGGCCTCATTTTGATATCAATAGGCCTACTTTTATTGGCAGGCCTCAGTTCTGCTAGTTTTGTTATAGACAGTGCTTTGTATGCGTAACTTGGCAATTTTGTATGTTGATAACATTTTCTGTTGAGTATTATGTTATAGGCTACTTCCAGCCCCACACAACTATAAGCACTAATCAATCTTTAATCTCCCTGTCAACCGATGTAGCTATTATTATGAAGTTACATAAAAAATAAAATAAAATGTACCTATATAATTGAAATGCATGTGTCCAAGTGTTAGTTTTAGACTTGTACAGAAGTGTGTCAACTTTTTAAATCACATTCAGAACACGAGACAGTAACACAATATACAAAGTCAAATTATTTAAGCTTTCAAACAACCAATGCACAGTGGTTTTTCCATTAAAACTATGAAAGTGAATGCTTTCCCATTGATGGAATTGGCTGAAACAGCTAGAAATTGTATACCGGCATGCACTTTTATTAGAAATGACCTGTTTGATTTAGATACCTCTGTCTTTACGCTCAGATCATCAACATAACTTTTATAACTATTACAGCACTTGACAAAATTGACACGTTGTAGGTGCAGCTATTACGACGATAATCAGACCATAACTTTAAAGAAAGGGTATACAGCAGCCAATGTGTCTTTCCACGCAGTCATGGTGGCGCAGCAGTACTGTTAGTGTTAGTATAAAACTAATAGCCTATAGCCTATCAAAGTTCGAATCGTAGTAAGCTCTTCAATTGCAGTACCTGACTCCGTACCCTGGAGGGCACAAATTATTAGGCCCCCCGCCCGGATCCGGCTCCCGTCGCTGAGCCTCTAGCACAAGGGACTCAATGTCCCACGTAACTGGGGCCAGAATCTTTGCAGTAGGAATAATAGACTACGGAGGGCAGTCGTCCTCGGACTGGTCGAAAATCCACGAAAGCGCATCCGGTTTAACGTTTTTGGAGCCTGGCCGATAGGTTAGAATAAAATTGAACCTAGAAAAGAACAGCGACCAGCGAGCCTGCCGCGAATTGCGGCGTTTGGTGTCCTGAATATACTGTAGCGAGCGCGGAGAATGAGGGAGGGAGACAGCGGCTTGCAGTTCCGAATCGCTCCAGCTGAGCTTTGTTTTAATAGTGCTACCTTACCAGCTCTGAAAAGAGCTGTTTTAATTCCTGCACAGCAATCAGCTCGGAAACACTCTTTTTACTAACAAACAAATCGCTTCAGATACTTTATATAGGGACTAGTCGGCTGTGATTGGCGCACACTTACATATTCCTAGCCAATTAGAACACACAGCACGCTATTTACATCTATGTACACATCGACCGGGTAGCGGCTCACCACCCGGTCCCAGCTGGCCAGCTGGCAATCTCCAGGCCGCCACAATACTCTAGGTTCTTATGGTTAGTCCAAACCATGAAAGGATGCTCCGCCCCCTCGAGCCAATGTCGCCATTTGTTAAGCGCTAATTTCAATGCCAAGAGCTCCCGGTCCCCTACGTCGTAATTTATCTCGCCCGTCAGGCCACGAGAAAAATAGGCACTTCTTGCATCACTTAAATCAATCAGCACACACGCTCACAGATTGGGCAAATTCTCAATCGGGTGCAACCACACCCAGGATTATTACAAAATAACCAAAAGATGTAATATAAACGTGGCACCGAGTGCCCAACCACACTATACGCTATACGAAAACAATTAGCAAAGTTTAGCATTAGCAATAACAATGAAAAAAACGATACCAAGTATCTTAACAGCAATGCTACCAGCGGTGTACCGCATGCGAGTGCTATCACAACCTTTGGAAGACGGCAACCCGTAGCTCCGACCGTAGTCACATGGCACGGGGGATAGCACAATATAAACAAGTTTTATGTCTCCACTCTGCATCGGTGAGAAGAAGAGAACTTCTGCTCTGACAAAAGGTTGGTATAAGAGTCTCGATGCATCTGGAAACAAAAAGGTATATTCGTAAGTTGACAAACCTAATGGTCGGAGGAACGAAATAAAACTATTGTTACACATCCACTTGAACGTTGAATAAACATAACTGAAGATTACTGCCAATAAACACATCCACTATAAAATGTATATCGACACACCGCTAGAAAGTTCAATCAATGTGCCTTGAGAGCACCCTAATAGACCAGAATAAGACCAAATAACATTAAAATATCATAACATAGCCTATAGAATTGAATCGAATAACTTTTATTTTCCCGCAAGGGAACCTCATTTGTAGCCCCAGCAACAACAACAAAAGACAGAGGCAGACCCACAACACACAAACAAACATATCAAACAAAGACATCCAACAGAATCATTACATCAACTAAGTGAATTAATGTAATATATAACATAATCATAACATAACACATTTCATAACACACTGGAAATAAAACTGAATGAATCATGACAAACAACAACAGATATATTGTAGTTAAATTATTTTTTTAAATTGTGCATTTTTCTAATTAGATAACTAATCTGTCCAAAATTCTACTTTGCTTTAACCCTATTAACTTTGGCCTACTAAAGGCAATTTTCAAGTTTCTACTTGTCTAAGACAATTAAGTTAGGCTATTGATTTTTAGCTGATAAACCATGCTTCCGTTGTTAACGTTAGCCTTTTGCGATCACATAAGTTAACTGAGCTGACATTATGTTGGCTAAAAATATCACCATAAGTTATCTTAAAACTATTACACTTCAACTGTGTTGTGTCGGTAGGATTTAGTCTAATATTACATCTCTGCCAAAACTATATTCAGCAAAATATGTGACTATTGAAAAATGAAAACTCACGTAACATTGACATTCATGCTGCATTGTCCTGCATTGCTTGGCACTGTAGTGTTAATGTTAGCTATGGGTTCCATGTATGACAGGGGCTTGTAATGTTACTAGCAAGCTGATAGCTCACAGGGTGTAGCGCATGTAGCTTCATTACTGATAATATTGTGGACTTGTCTGAAAGGACTAACGTTAGCAGCTAACATAAGTTTATTTTTGTCTAGCTAGCGAAGTTAGATAGTAGCTGTATTCTTCTAAGCTTTGTCACTAACTAACGGTAGCTAAGTTCATGTTAGCAGGTGCCGTTCGGTCAGAGTTGTGTGGAACTGCTGTTCACTGACCTGGCAAAATATCTTTTAAGCAAAAAATCCCCCTTGCTCTCTCGATTTGATTTGCCCACACTTCTTGTAATTCAGAAAAATGTTAAACCATACCGTAAAATTCTAAATTCCCTTTGGACTTTTAGGTTAAAAATAGGTAACAGTTAGTAGCCTCCGGCTGGTTTCTGTGCTGTAGCACTGTGGCAGTTTAATGAAAGCGTCAGACACAGAGCGAGTAAAATTAGACTAGGGAGAAATCTCACATTGCAGAGACTGTTGTTCAATGGTAGTTTGAACTTTCAGTTAGCATGATGTGGCTACAAAATTTATGTCCCAATGTTAAAGTCAATGGACAATTAATTTCCAGTATCGTAGATTTATAAAGGTTTATTTCAAAACTGTACAAAGGACAGAAATGTGACCTCCCAAAAGCATTAGTCCTTGTCATGCCTGACCAAACTTGCAACCAAAACCAAACTTAGGGGAATGCGATTTAGCCATTTCAACTGGACAAGGGAGTCCTACCTCGCTAAATATCTAGTTTATAACTAGCTAACTCATACCTAATTATGGAGTTGGAGTGAGCCAGAAAAACAAAACTAATATTAACACATTTTCCTGGTGATTTTAGTAATTACTAATAGGCCTACATAGCATTACAGACCACTGTTAATTTTGACACCAAATTTTTATTTAGTTTTAGTCATAGTCTTTTGACTAAATTGCATTTTATTTTTTAGTCACATTTTCATCCTTTGCATGTTGTTAGTTTTTGTTTAGTTTTAGTCAACGAAAAGCAAATTGGTTTTAGCTGACGAAAACAAACGTCTTAGTCTAATTTGCACAACAGGCCTAAATTTCACTGACATGTTCTTATGAAATTATAGACTGATACACTGATTGTGCTAGATTCATTAGGTTATAGTTGCTTCCAAGAATCATCTAACCTTAGGTCTTGTCACAAAACACACACAGCACGTAAAGAGGCTGGAACACGAACATATTTACAGGCACATCCACATATATCTATAGAAATATGGAAAGATAATAATAATAATAATAAACTTTATTTATACAGCACCTTTCATACAATGTTTTTCAGCCCAAAGTGCATACAGAGAAAGACAACTCATAAAAAACAAGAGGTCATTTTGATAATAAAAACAATTATAAATGATAAAATAAGCAGGCAACAAATAGATTAAATACAACACCAGTTTAAAAAGATATTAAAACTTTAAATAAAAACAGCAACAGATAAAACAGAGGTGTAGGTAAAATTTTAATGAATAAATTAATCAAATAAGACATAAAAATACAAATAAATAAGTAAATAAATAAAAACAAAGAAATGTGTCTTTAGTTGCTTTTTAAAATCTTCAATAGATTGCGCCTCTCTGATCTGCTTGGGTAGGGAATTCCATAATGTAGGTGCATAGAAGCAAAAGGAAGGTTCCCCACTTCTTTTCTAACTGATTCTGATGACAGATTCTGGAAGTGTCTTCAGATAGCATTTATTAATAGAATATACACTACAGCATTTTCGGAGGGCGAAAAAGTTTCTAAACGGTTCATCCGATATGGATAAAAATACGGGTAGTAAAAAATAAGGAAGTGTTCCTGGTAGAACGTCAGCTTAAAGCTCCCACTTATGACAATATGCAAATTATCCTGCTGTGATATGAATTGCTACAGCAGAAATGGCACACAACATAGAACAACTTTTCCTATTCCAACTTTCCAACACTGCCCATCTCTCAGTCAGTTCTGTTCGCTCTGGACTCGCCCGGCCTGCATCACCTCTCGCATGCGGCACACACGCTGGGGAAAAAGCCCTCGCTCCACAAGGAAGCATCGGCCGGCCCCGACGCCAACCCACTCAGTGAGGCAGGCACATCTACCCTCGGCTATCAACAACGGAGGACTGGAGACGAGACGCCAGGAGGAAACGCAAATAGCAGTGGTCAAGGAAGAACCACTGCCACCCACCCACTGATCCAGCAGAGCAATTATTGTAAGTCCCGTGAGGCCTGCACAAGGATCAAGCTGCGTACTTTGGGAATGATGAGGTGACCGGCTTCCCTTATCAAATCCTACGAACTGCACCCTGGAAATTCGCAATCTGGCAGGGGTGGGGGGGGGTGGGGGTGGGGGTGGGGGGGGTAAGCAGCGATCGTTGACGGGGGTATCAAATGCTATGGTATCTATGGTATATTGGTAACTATAGTACCTTGTTCTGACCCACTCCCAAAATCCATTTAAGCAGGTGAGGATTTTCTCTATCCATGCTGACGAGTTCGAGTTAGTGAAGTAGTAACAACTAATAACAGGAAGCAACTATTACGTCTCGTAACATTCCAAGTTATTTGCATAAAATTAAATTAATAAAACTACAAATGCTGTTATGCTCGGCTGTAATTTATTGTTCAAATTATCCAATAAGACATTGCAAACACTGTTGCTAAGGTTGTCACCCATATTAGTTGAGTGATCTTGACGATATTCCTGAGAAAGGGGAACAAACAGCCCAAGGTGCTCATGAATATTTACCCATGTCTCTTTGGCCAAAATGATTCTCTAAGGAGAGCTGCACTCTTTACATTGAAATAAGAGTGTTTAGATGCATGTGATGCCATGGAAAATATAATGTATTTTGGATATAATGGATTTTAGCATGTTAACCTTACCTCTATGAAGATGAAGCATGGTATGATTGAGTAACTGCGATATGTGTTTTCAAAAGCCATTTTCTCTGCCATGGGTCTTAATGCCGTCCCAACCTGAAAAGCAAAGACACATACCCTCATTAGGTAATTTCTCAACCAATTCTTGTCATTGATATCATTGCCCTGTAAAAAGTAAAAAATCACATTTTAACATGACCTCCCAAATTTTTTTACAGTAATTTCCTGCTGAATAGCGATCAGTGTTTTGAACGGGATGTACAATGTAATCGGAAGTCTATGGGTTTAGCTAAGAAGACGAGCTATGGGAATTGTGGAGAAAGGAGTTTTGAATGCCTTTTATTGGCATGAAGGTCAACCAAGAGGAAGCCTTGGAAAATCAGTCTTAACAGATTGGGAGGCACCAGAAATGCTTTCAATATTCATTTGAATGTACCCATCCCAGTAAGTAAGTGGCTATGAAGCTTCCATGGAGGATAAACTTGGACAAATTAAAAAAGCTATTTTGTTTTCTCTTTGAAACACCTTTCTGAAAAAACACCTTTTCAGAATCTGGAGCAAGATGACACTCTCCAAAACTATGATACTGAATAAATTAGTGTTGCCCGGATGCTACTTGTTGGTCTCAGTATAGGCCTGACGTAATGCAGAGCAAAAACCTTTGCCAAAATATGGATTTCCTGATCAAAGGGAACTTTCTCTATGGAGAAAATTAATGGAGTTTCACATAATCGTCCCTGTCAGTCTGTGATTTAAGCTGCCATTTAAAACTTTGACGTTTTTATCCGCACACATTTCTCTCTTAAATGGCACTAGTGAATTCCGATGCCACTTTCTAACCAATATAATTATTTTGCTAGCAGCAAGCTCACACTGCTGCTCATGTTATCCTCACAGCTAGCAGTTCTGTGAGATTAGCTGGATTGTTAACTGACTATTAGCCTATAATCTAATATTAGCTAGTTTAGACAGACAAATTATCTTAATAGTAGACATTACAACTGCTAGCTAATTAAAAGAAAATGACACCACACCGGTAACCTTAAACCTGTTTACAGACTGATTTTTTATACATTGGCTAAGAACATTACTGCAATATGACTGATTGGGTGTGTGAGTTGTTCGGCTTACTGCGCAAATTGAATTTGTTTTAATCACTTTGCTCATTTAGGAGACAGTGGGCCTTACATAGGCTACTGTATGAATTTAATCCGTCGTTATCCAGTGCAGTACAAAAGTAGCAGTGACACATTTTTTGTTGTTTTGGCTCTGTACTCCAGCACATTGGTTTTGAAACCATAGACCATAGAGTCCTCAAGTGAGTACATAAATTATTAGTATTATTATTTGTGATATTTGTATTTGAATATAAATCTGTGTGGCCCTATAGAGCCTAGACATGCGATCAAATGCCTTCACCGTCTGTGTGACTTTTAAATAGCTTACGGACGATAATTCTCATTAGCCATCACTTCAAAAGCATTTCCACTTTTGGTATTTAGCTATAGGGTATATAACTAATTGCATTTGTTCTGCATAATCTTTTTGTGATAAACTCGGGAGATAGGTGGAATAATGAGGAAACCGTTTAGGAGGTTTTAAAGATGTTTATTCTCATGAGCCACACATGATGTTACATAGCCAGTGCATGCCTCGTTCACCCCCGTGCTCTATGCAAGAAAGGTAATTATATATGAGGGCCTAGCTTCCTCGTTTTTTAAAGACTTTTTTTGGCCAGGCAGTGTGTGATTAGCTAGGTGTTAGCTAGGTTGACAAACATTCTTGAAATGAGCAAAAAACAAGAGTTAATTTCAGAGACATTAGTCTCTGCTCTATGCACTCGCTAGCTGAATAGCATATGTAGTCGTAGCTCATTTTTCCTATTCCCTTCTTGCAGCAATAAAAAACAATTCCCACATTTGACTAATGTTAATTAATTATACACTTAAGTTTTTTAAGCAAGATTTTCAGGACTCACTATAAAGTTTTGCTGTCTGCTAGCTAGCTAGCTGCTGGCCAACTAACAGTTAGCTAGCGCAGTGATTTTCAACCACTGTGCCGCGGCACCTAGGATAGGTTAACGTGCTGGCGAAAGTGATTCGTAGATACCAAATGCCAATTCTGAGCAAAATATTTCAACAGTATTAGCATCATGGGTAAGCCTTAAGCTATTGCTAGTGTTTTGCCTGACTTTTACTGGGACGGGGATTGGGAAGGTGTGCTCTCCATCTCCAGGCAGAGTAGCAGGACAGCAGAGAAGCGACGCCCGAATCGCCTTTGAAACCGGAGGCTAGGGTATCGCAAGAGCCATACTCTGCCATACCCAAATGACGCCACTGCATTACTGGCTAACTTGCCAGTGAGTTACATTGCCTCTCTACTAGTCTCTAAGAAACACTGCAGACAGGCAGGCACTACACTAGCAATAAAATGCCCAGCCCCTTAGCCTCCGCTTCTGTAACGTCATTCAGTGGGCATGGCAACCTGTTGTCTGAACTGGGTAAGTACCTTAGCCGTTGTAGTTTATCGTAAACCATGTACCTGGTAGTAGTAGTAGTAGTTTGGGGCTATATCTCTGCTCATAGAGAGCTCATTTTAATCAAACTTTCTACAAAACAAACATCATTTTTGGGTGGAATTCCCCTTTAAAATGTCACTGAGCAATGTGTAGCCAATGTATGAAGAGAGAACATTCCACCAGTAGTGTCCTTCCATCAGCCCACTTCTAACTGTCACCATAGGCTACCATGGGGGGTGATGCCTTTATTAAATAAGAGTTTCCTAAACGTTATAATAACATGGTTGCGGCTATGTGAAAAATAACACCCTAATCACAATGTTACAAAGACAACGTCAACACATCGTTTCTTAACTGAGCTGTGTATTATGAAGGCAAAGTAATTTAATTGAGCACATTCCGTTTGCTTCTAGGTGCGTGAAATATTTCCCCCTTGTGTGCTGCATTCATTCTCTGAAAAAGTAGGCTATATGGTGTAAAAAACGTATTTTATAAGGTTATTGCTTAGACCAAAGATGCTAGATTTGGGCAAGCACATATTTACACGTATAGCCTAACGTTACTCTCTCTTCGATTGTATGATCATTTTCTTTAAAAATCCCATCCAAAATGTAGCCTATATATGTTTACGGTCTATGGGTATATTAGCTAGTTAAGTTATTGACAATTTGGAGTTACTGATATAATTCGAGATTAAATTATCGGTTTATTACACCAAATACAGTCTGGAACAGCCACTGACGATTTTGTTTTGTACAGAGTTGAGTGGTTGCTGGAGATAATGGCTTACACTGAAGAAGAGTTTGAGTCTGTACAAAGATCGATCATGTGGACAGCACCCGCTCTACCTCCTGAGCCACAGCCGCATTTATCTGTCCGTCTTACCTGCTCAGTCTCGAGCCTCACCATATTTTTTGGTTTGTTTTTCTTGGGCTCCGAGTTTTGTCCCTATTCTTTGGTTTTCCCTTCTCCTGTCATGGACACTTTTCCGCTTTATTGGTATTCCACTCCATGGTTTACTTTTCGATTCCTCTCTGTCGCATCTGGTCCTTCGAACCCGACTCCCCTTTATACAGTAACCTGATGAACCACTGTTATTAGTTGTAGTGATATTTCTGCATGGCAAATCATTTACTTGTAGATGTAGTAGTGTAATAGAAAAACAACAGACCCAACTGTCATGACATGCACGCTGCTTGTTCTGAGTAATTGACTCATTCATTGAAAGGGGCGTGTTCAAAATAATAGCAGTGTGGAGTTTAATTGGAGAATTAATTCATTCTGTGAAAAAACAGGTGCCATTAATTGTCCTTTATTAAGGAAGAAGGGAAGCAAATGTTTCACACATTGTAAATATATTCCACACATATGTGGAAATATATTTTCTTCTGAATTGCTAAGTAAAATGGGCCGTTCCAAACATTGTTCGGAGGAACAACGGAATTTGATTAAAAAGTTGATTGGAGAGGGGAAAACGTATAAAGAAGTGCAGCAAATTATAGGATGCTCAGCTAAAAAGTGTCATCTCAAATGCTTTAAAATGGCAACAAAAACCCGAAACACGTGGAAGAAAACTACTGTTAAAACGGATCGAAGAATTCAGTCAATGGCAAACATTCAGTCAATCATCACCTCCAGAAAGATCAAAGATGATCTAAAATTACCTGTAAGTGCTGTTACAGTCAGAAGATGTTTGATCGAAGTTAAGCTATCAGCAAGAAGCCCCCGGAAAGCACCATTGTTCAAAAAACAGCATGTGCAGAATCGGTTACAATTTGCTCAGGAACACATCGATTGGCCCAAAGAGAAATGGCGTAACATTCTGTGGACTAATGAGAGTAAAATTGTTCTTTTTGGGTCAAGTGGTCGTCGACAGTACGTCAGACGACCCCCAGGTACTGAATTCAAGCCACAGTACACTGTGAAGACAGTGAAGCAAAAATCATGTTATGGGGATGTTTTTCATACTATGGTGTTGGGCCTATTTATCGTATACCAGGGATCATGGATCAGTTTGAATACATCAAAATACTTGAAGAGACTATGTTGCCGTATGCCGAAGAGGAAATGCCCCTGGAATTGGTTTTTCAACAAGACAACGACCCCAAACACACGAGTAAGTGAGCAACATCTTGGTTCCAGACAAAAAAGATTGAGGTAATGGAATGGCCAGCTCAATCCCCCGACCTCAACCCCATTGAAAACTTGTGGGGTGACATTAAAAAATGCAGTTTCTGAAGCAAAACCCAAAAATTCACAGGAACTGTGGAATGTAGTTTGTTCATCCTTGGCTGAAATACCGGTTTCTAGGTGCCAGAAGTTGGTTGACTCGATGCAACGCAGATGCACAGCAGTTATCCAAAACAATGGTTATGCAACTAAATATTAGTTCAGTAATTTAAAGTGAAGTTAAATCTTGAAAACTTTCTTCAGTTTATACAGTAAGTGTTTGAAGAGAGAAATTTTGACACTGCTATTTTTTTTAACAGATTAATATTCCTTTTCTTTGCTTCCTGTGAAAGAATAACGCAGACTTGTTAAAATGTGTTAATGCTTTGATTTGGAATTGAATGTGTACTACATGTTTCCACTACATTTGAAATATGGAACTAAAAGTTATTTTGAAATATTTGCACTTTTCACTTTTTTTAACGCACTGCTATTTATTTGAACACAACAGTAGCTATCTAACAGTTACACCTTACGACCTTATAATTCGTCCCAATTCATTACCATGTCCGTCAAAAATGGTTAACTTTGTTTTTTTTTTCTCAAAGCATGTAAATTGACCACAATCAGTAGGCTAGTTAGCAATTTGTCTGGACCATGCAGGCTACATTGAGTTTGACAAGTCAATTTCGTTTCACATCAACAAGTAACTTAGCTGGTTAGTATGTAGACTACTGTAGGCTACGTAAAGTGCAACAATGAACAGGAAATTAAAAGCTTGTTTTTTATTGGAGGTTCATAACAGTGAACCAGATGATATGGGCTGCTGTGAAGCAGCAGTTCCCTACGAATGAGTTTCCGTTATATTACTCAAATTATTGAACTTACTTGTTAACAGGCTTTAATCTAATAGCCTATGTCTGCTAGAAAACCTAACCTTAGTTTGTTCGGCAATTTTGTGATATTTATTTTGCCAGTTAATGGACTAGCTTCTCGTTAGACTTGCTATACAAATAGCACTCTCTCAGACACCACTCGTGCATACGTCATGTGGTCCCAGTACGCTTTGCGCATAGGCTAACTGTAGCATTTAGCTTTCAGGCTTAATAGAAACAAGGATTTATTTTTAGAAACAAGGATTTAATTTCCAAATAAGGATTTTGTTTTAGAAACAAGGATTTAATTTACAAATAAGGATTTTGTTTTAGAAACGAGGATTTACATTTAGAAACAAGGATTTCTATTTAGAATTATGGATTTTATTTAAGAAACAAGGATTTATATTAAGAAACAAGGATTTATTTTTAGCAACAGGGATTTTGTTTTAGAAATGAGGATTTCTATTTAGAAACAAAGATTGCTTTTTCGAAATGTGGATTGCACCTCTGGGCCACCGTAACATAGCGATATGTTGGGCATGGCATGGACTAATGCTTTTGATGATTCATATTTCTGTTTATTTTACAATTTTTAAATAAATAGACCTTAATAATTCTATAATACTGGAAATGAATTGGCCATTGACTAACATGGGGACATAAACATGGGAGCCATAAAATGCTAATTGAACATTATAAACTATTGAAGAATCTTGTGCAAGGAGATTGTCCTCATTTTCCTATTGAACTCTGGGAAAAAATAAGTCAGAAGAAACAACTCTTCAAGTGATCCATCCAATATCTACTGCATATCTGGCAGCAGAATGATGGTTTGAGGCTTGTTTGATACCGCAGACCCTTGATGACTTACAGCCATTTAGCCAACCATGGGTTCCATACTATTCCCGTGTAATTTACAGCCTAATCTAGTCCCACCCCCCAATTCCCATAGAGATCCATTCAAATGCAGAGAGGTTATAGTATCGCTTGTAAGAGTACCTCAAAATAAGATATCAAGAGTGTTTCGATATCCTTTTATACCCAGTCATGATTTACCTGTTTACCTGTGGAATGTTTGGAACGTATTGCAAGCATCAAATTCTGAAGTAGCGTATATTTACAAAAATCTATAGTTGATAGGGTAAAACATTAAATATCTTTTCTTTGTATTCTTTTCAATTAAATATATGTAATAAAAAAATTACTAATCACTGCTTTCTGCTTTTATGTGCATTTTACATACTGTCCCAACTTTTTTTATATTCATTTGATTCAAAACATACCCGACTTCAACCACCTAGTTACCTCACATAGCTTGCTGCATAGCTAGAGGTAGGGTAGCCTACTGTTACGGCTCTCTTGCTCCGCTGGCCGCTGGTGGGTGGAGTTGGACTTTAATTATGAGACGCACCTGTCGAGTATTTTTTGCCCTATTTAACTCGATGTCTCCTATTCTTTATGTTGGTTCTCTCCACGGATGTGTTTATTTTTGGGTTTTTGCATCTTACAACACTCACTATGATACTTTTCACTCATTCAAGCGTATGCATACACAACTGATAACTTAGACTTCCACGCCTCATGTTTTACTTTATTTTGTATGTGTTTTGGGTTAAATTGAATAAATTTATATCTGCTCAGTAATTACGCCGTGTGGTCTCCCTGTTTTGTCATGGCTCTACGAGCCGGGTTGTGACAAAATGGGGTATTAGCGTCCGGGATTTGGTTTACCATAAAACTTCTTATAATAGCCCCGGCATTTATTTGTTTGAACAACGTAGCACACCTGGCCTTTAATAGAGACAGGCTATTATTAGAGACAGGCGTTTATATCATATAGGACATTGAGATTTACCATGATATAATAGAAAACTACCAAAACTGTATACTCAATTTCAGCAAATCATTGCAATAATCACACAAAACTATGGCATACTGTATCAAAAATAATTTGATACAGCACCATTTAATTGCGTATAGATCACACAAAACGTATGCCTACGCAAAATGAATGATTAACGCATGGATAGAGTCCAAGAGTCAAACAAATAGGCCTAGCCTACAGCATGTGAATAGCCCGTCAAAAACAAACAAAAAACTAGGCTAGCTTCTCGTCTCTAGCTGCTCCTTCTGTTTTTTCCACTCTCGTAGGCTACTCTCTTAGGATCAACCCCGAAGTGCCTGGCTGTTTCTTCGCCTGAATTCCGCATATTCTAATACTTTCCGTTTAAAACGAATTTCGAATTTCCTTTTTGGTGCCATGTTGGTTGTGCTAGCTGGATACGACAACTATAAATTTCTCCAGAAAGCCTTCACATTAAACTGCGTAGCGATGGCAACCAGATAAACAATCAGAGTTGCATTCAAATTGGCAACACACTGAACGTTCGCCAATGATTGCCAAAAAATAGAATAGAATAACTCGTTAATACGAGATAGTAAGTCAATTAATACGAGTTATTATCTCGTTAATTCGAGATAGAAGACGTTTATACGAGTTATTACGTCATTTTTTCGAGATATTATCGCGTTTATACGGCTCATTTATACGAGTTATTAACTTGTCTGTAAGGGACGTTTTTACGTGATATGAACTCTGATTTCAATGTGTATTTTGAGTGCAATTAAAGCTGTTTTTGAGTCCTTGAGTGCTTCATTTTAACATGGGGGGACGAGGGGCTGTATATTATTTTTATATTTGTAACACTTAAAATATAGGCTAATGTTACTGAAAACGCATTTGTTAACTCTAGCTACATTGTGTATTGAACAAATGATGCATCTATCACGTTTAGAGTTAATTAGCTGCCAACCGGTGGTGTTTATTAGAGATTAAATGCATAAACTGATATTTTACAGTGCAATTGTATCGATAATAGAAGAGATGTTCTCATTCTCGTCAGGAGAGGGCAGTATGGTCACGCGAATCATTGATTAGTTTCTTTCTGGGTGCGGGGATTTTGGAAGACCAAATGTGACACAATAAAATTAATAAATAAGAAATGAAACAAAAATACATATTTCCTAGCATACAGGAGTTGTCAACATGTAGTAATTGATTGTAGGCGTACAGTAGGCATGAATTAATTACAAATTTCAGAGAAATATGAATAGGCTACTATAATTGCGACGTCAACGAGTAGGGAGCCACCGTGGTATAGTAATTGACGGGGTAATAATGAACCCAAACCCATATTCCAGGACATCGCATTCTGCAGAAATAGCCCAGCTATAATTACAAAATGAGATGGAATTATTATAGCAAGTTGCAAGTATTCCACTTAGACACCTTCACACGTTTAGATACCTTCGCTTTTCTTAACAACTCGTAGCCTACATATGCAATTTTACGGGGGTTAGCCTAGCTACTTGTAGCAGGGGAAAAATAGCTTCCTCATTCAGGAGATCAGCTTCACCGAGAATTTAGTGTGATTCGCCGTATATAATTAGATGTGCGTATGATATACCCAAGTCATATACATGTAACTATGCACTACGACAGGCTGTAGCCTAGGCTATAGCTTAATGCAATACAAATTAACATTATTGTTAAAGTTTGGAGCCATAACTGCTCACAGTTATCTATCATTATTACCCCGCCAATTACTACATGTTGACAACTCCTGTAGGCTAGCCTAGTTAAAAGGGAATTTTACAAATAGGATAGCTGTTCTGGGGAATTTAGAAATAACGTAATCTGTGTTATACAGATATTTCTCACGTTTATAACAAGTTAGATTTTACAAAAATTAGTTGAGAGTTCCCCAAGCGAGTTAATTCTTATTGAATTACTAGTATCTATTTCAGTTTAACTAGTAACTATTAATTAGACACTAGTACTTATTCCTTAGTTACTAGTAACTATTCCAACATTTTTATTGTACTAGTAAGAATGTTAATTGAACTATCAAATAGTCATTTTGACTAGTCATTACCGATGACGAGTAAAACAAATAGTTACTAGTAAGAATAAAAATATTACTAGTAACAATTGGAATAGTTACTAGTCACTAAAGAATAAGTACTAGTATCTAATGAATAGTTACTAGTAAA
Source organism: Ilyophis sp. 1 JC-2022 (assembly GCA_022702515.1). Classification (NCBI taxonomy): domain Eukaryota; kingdom Metazoa; phylum Chordata; class Actinopteri; order Anguilliformes; family Synaphobranchidae; genus Ilyophis; species Ilyophis sp. 1 JC-2022. Next base: position 60,589,870 of record CM040404.1, read on the forward strand.
ACTGAAATAGATACTAGTCACTATTGGAATAGTTACTAGTCAAAAGCAAATAGTTGATATCTGAACCGCAGAGCCCCATAGAATTCAATTGCAAAAAATCTCAATTTCTTACTAGTAAAAATGGAATAGTTACTAGTAACTATGGAGGCCTGTCACATAGAACTAGAACTGTCGTTACCAATGGTTACAGGGACGCGCTGCCATGTTGGAGGTCCAACCCTAACAGAGACGCTTAACGTTACCACTGAACTCGTAGTGTTCGCTACTCCATGAAACGAGTTTCATGCTAACGCTACTATGATTGCTGTCCTACAATGACGAACTTCTGCACTGCGTACTGATGTGCGAATAAAACTGGGAAAAGGCGAAAATGTCCTTTTACATGATAATTTGAGGACTCACCATAGTAGCTAAACCACCAGGCAGGGTGAACGAACTCAATTTTACGACCGAAAGAAGAGACTGGTGGTTGAAAGCAGTGAGGAGTGAGCAGGGTTTAGACAGCATAGGCTCGGATCATTAATGGTAAATTACGCTTTATGAACAAATTATAAAGTTAGCCAGTTAATATATACATAACTAGCTGGCCTAATGTACATCTATGTGCATTATCTTAATGTTAGAAAGTTAAAAGTGAATTAATCGCTTGGTTTAGCTAACGTTAGTAGCTATATCATTTGTGTGAACGACTGCTACGCCTGCGAAACATTAATGTTAACCTAATGCGATACGTCAAGCATATTGTGAACATCAAAACAGTGTTCATTTGAACTATTATTACATTGCTAGGGGTGCTACGTTGTACGATGTCTCACAAATAGATTGGATAAACTGTAAACATTAGCTACTTGTGCTGGCCAGGCAGGGTTCGAGCAATATGAGAGAATCCAGAAGAGGGCGAAAATAAAATGTAACGTTACGATAGTAAGCACCAAATAACAATGTATTTGAAAGTAATAATTAAAGTAACGGTAAATGTACTTTATGTGTAGAACTGATTTGCCTTTTATGGTGTCTACAACTGAAGTTCCCTATCGGGAAAAAAAGTTATTATATTCTATCCATCGAGCTAAAATGTTGTATTGCTGAAGTAGGCTACTGTAGCCTACCTAACATGTAACGTATCGCTTTGCTCCCATATTAACTGCACAAGCACTTTACTTACCAAGGTGGTATACTACAAAGCAGGATTACTGAGTTAGTACTAGCTGGATAACTCAATAAAACACAGAACAGCTCTTTCTACTTCAGCCCATGCATGTTCCAGATTTGGGAGGGTTCCGGGGCTTACTCTGTAATTAATCTTACTTTGTACGTATACCCCCACGATACTCCTTATAATATTTGTTTATGTTGGTATTATTAGAATAGAATATAATAACTTTTATTTCCCGCCAGGGAACTTCAGTTGTAGCCCCAGCAACAACAAAAAAGACATAGACAGTGGGACCCACAACACACAAACAAACATATCAAACAAACATATCCAACAGAATCATTACATCAATCAAGTGAATGAAAGTGCAATACAGCCATGATTTAAAATGGCCCCCGCTGTCCCGAGATGTCGTGTCACCAAGCAGTCCAACGCACAAACTCCACATCCACGAATTTCCTCCATACATGCAGTGCCGCGGTCTCTGTACACCGCCAAACTGAGAAATTGTTTCGTTATGTTGTGCACTGTATATTTTGTATATTGCTGAGCTACCTGTAAGCATTGCGTAAAGCAAATTCCGATGATGGCAATAAAGGGAAATTAAGCAACCTCCCGATTAAATGTGATAGCCTATTAGTTTGGTTTGCATAACGTTATGGAACACTAGCATTTGGTCTTCCAGTAAGGCGGTTTGCGTAAAAAGTGGGCGTGTCTGGCCAAATTGTGACGTAGGTGACAGCCCTCCATTGGAATAGTTTCTAGCAACTAAAGAATAAGTACTAGTATCTAATGAATAGTTACTAGTAAGTCTCGAGGAATAAATGTTAAAACGGCTTGCCATAGAGGGACGCTATAGCATGCAACAACAGTAAACAACTTTCTTGTTCGATCTGTGCTTTCCTCTGGTTTGTCTTTCTCGATTGTCATGGCAAAAGAAAAGCTTTTTGTGTGGCTCCAAGCACCCACGTTCGCGTATTTGCGTAAGGTATGTTTCGGCCCCAAGTCTAATTTCAAACTACAAATAATTCTGAACAAATATGTCAGACTTATCTTTCAATGAGTTCAAATCAGCTCCCCTTTACCCCAAAGCAAATAAAAGTAAGCAAACAAAATTTCGAAGCGAGCAAATCAGTAAATGCAAATGAATGAATGTTGGGATAGACTGAAAACAGTAAATATTACAATTTATAGAACAGTGTTTTCCCTACCATACATTAGGCGGCCTTGCCCTGCTTACGGAGCTTGCTGCCCCGCCTAATAATATTAAATGGCAATACAATTTTTTGAAAACTATTTTACTATCATTTAAAAATCTATAGAAAATTTGTTCGCGTAAGTGCACCATTTTGTGACCGTTCTTCGGAAATGATAATAATAATAATAATAATTGATAGGTTTTATATAGCGCTTTTCTAAGTACCCAAAGACGCTTCACATTTTTGATGAGGGGGAAACTCGTCTCTACCACCACCAATGTGTAGCACCCACCTGGGTGATGCAGCGGCAGCCATTTTTGCGCCAGAATGCTCACCACACATCAATGACACATGATCAATGATTCAATACATTTGCAGAGCTTGTGGACTTAAAAAATTAAACATAGGGAAATGGGAGTAACATTACACAATGTTACTTTCATTTCCATTCGTCTGGAGGGGGGGGCGTCAAACCAAAAGAAGAACAGAAAATAATGAAAACGGACATAACCACTGGCAACGATCACACAAGTTAAACCTGGCCAAAGCTGAACTGAAAATGCAAAATGTCAAAGCTGCCCATCAAGGCGGGGCCTCGAAGAAAGGGGCATTACAGGGGACCATTCAAACCACTGAACTTATGGTTCCACTTCAATGGTTGTCCATGAATGATTTCGGTCATCAGGCAGTTACCACAACTTAGCCTACCAGGCTAGATAGCGACATTTCCTGTGTCTAGAAAAGAAACGAGGTAGCCTAGCCAGCCCATTGTTAACTAACTTAACCTTAACAGCAGGGAGGACTTGCCATAAGCGGCAATAGTTTCCGTTCACTGGTTTGCCTTAGACAGCGCTGTGTGATAAACCCACATTGGGCTATTGCTTAGCTATAATCCATGTCACTAAAATAAAATAAGCAGGCTATCAATAAGTAATAAGTCTCTAATTTTGTCTGAGTGGTAGACCTATTTAAATGAAAATTATTCTGTAGCTACAGTATGTTCTTAAAAGACTACGCATAATGTCACTGTGCCAATACTGCTTATTGAACTTTTTCACGATATTCTAATTTTTTGAGCTGCACCTGTATATATATTTATTTTTTTCCAGCTGTGTGGATAGGCTACTGTCAGAACTATGGACTATAGCTCCACGTTCGCGTATTTGCCTGAGGTAGGCTATGTTTCGGCCCTAACTTTGGCTAACAAGCTTAATTGGACAACGCATATTTCCCAGGAATCTTAGCCAGAAAGAAAACAATAGACTACTAAGAAATTGGCCTACCAGAGATTATTTTTCTTATTAATATTATAATTAAAAGTGTTTGCCGTAAACTACATTGTCTGCAGATTAGTGTAGACTAGAGGCATGTTCGGAGGCTATTGTAATTTTTTTATGTGACTAACCATGACACTGTTATGTTTGGGGAATTAAAGGTTTATAAACTCTTCAGCTGTAGCAGCTTCTAGTAGGCTATCATTAATTTTTAATGTATTATTGTAAATTCTTAATTGTCCTAGTAGTTAATTTTATGGTGACATTATGTTATGTGTGAAAAGGATAAACTGAACAGAGCTGACGAGAAGAAATTAATGAAGACATAATAAAGAAATGTTGGCCGGCGAGTGTTGAGTGTTCGGTTTCCACAGTGAGTCATGACCGCAAGAGCAAAGCAGACAATGTTTTTTGTCGGAATTTGTGTGAGATTAACACATGTAGCCAATGGCACAGTTATTTATAGAATTTTTTTTACATTAATGCAACAACACGATGTTAACCAGATGATATTCTGCGTTAAAACTTTTTTCTTTGCTTGACAAATGGCCATCGTAGCTCCATCGTAGCTCACCTGCATTCTGCCGTGATGTCCAGTGACTGAATTGTTTCACGTGATGTCAGTGTCTGTCTGACTTTCAGCATTTCGCTGTAGTACAAGTGAAACATTGAACAGTTAATATTAGAAACGTTGCCTTTGCAATAAACATACGTTTGTTAATGTGAAAATAATAACAGTGTAATAAATCAAAAGTATTTAACAGTTGCACATTGTTTTTGTCGAAAATAAACTTATGCCTGATCAGGTCGAACCCACTATCTGTATAGCGATTTTATTGGCGGTTGGCAAACCGGAGAGCATGCTGGATGTCTGCCTCATGTTTATGCATTCAGTCATTTGAATGAAGATATCTCCAAATAGATTTTTACTAGTTCTTATTCGAGTTGAGGATATCTCCAATTTAATAGATACTAGTTGTTATTCCGATCTAAGATATCAACTATTTGCTTCTGACTAGTAACTATTCCAATAGTGACTAGTATCTATTTCAGTTTTACTAGTAACTATTCATTAGATACTAGTACTTATTCTTTAGTTACTAGTAACTATTCCAATTGTTACTCGTAACATTTTTATTGCTACTAGTAAGAATGTTAATTGAACTATCAAATAGTAATTTTGACTAGTCATTACCGATGACGAGTAAAACAGAAATAGTTACTAGTAAGAATAAAAATATTACTAGTAACAATTGGAATAGTTACTAGTAACTAAAGAATAAGTACTAGTGTCTAATTAATAGTTACTAGTAAAACTGAAATAGATACTAGTAACTATTGGAATAGTTACTAGTCACTAAAGAATAAGTACTAGTATCTAATGAATAGTTACTAGTAAGTCTCGAGGAATAAATGTTAAAACGGCTTGCCATAGTTGCCTACTAGTGGTGCTCTTTTGAAAATGTAATTGGTCATTTGTTAGCGCTACTGGGAAATCTGTGTTTTGAAGGTACTTTTGTAGTTCCTGTTTGTTGCTTTGTTTAGTTTAGTCATACGCCGTCTTATCCGGCGTACTGAATTAACTTACTGAATTGTACAGGCATTTTTTGATTGGCTTGTATTTTCTGTTAGCATTTGTGTGAAGAGGGGAGCATTTCTTTTCTGGTTTTGGCCCAGGTTGGAGACTCTTTGTTCTGCTCTCTGTTGGGACATCAAATCGGGTGCGGTAGGTGTGGATAGACCGGTGTACAGCAGTGAGAGATATTGTTAAGGAAGTCGTCGGGCGAATCCTGGGTGGTTCCTCACGTTGTTATTTTTCCTTTTTTGTTTTTTGCCGGTGAATATGGAGGACTGAGTATTCTCATATAGCCCAAAAAGTCGTCGAAGACTAGGCTGAGTCAGGGACAGCGAGATCGGTTATAGGGTTCTGCGATTGGCTTTTTCAGCTTGTTAGATCGGATAAACTGATAGTTTCGGAGTATTGTGCTTTTTGATAGAAAATAATAATTGATCCGTGCTCGCGAAGTGTCTCACTCAGCTGTTGCCAATTGCAATCAGCTGTGTGCACTTCAAAAGACGAGTGTCTGAGCGCCAGTTTGTGTGTGTTCTATGTGTGTTCTCCCCATCCCCGTCTGCTCTCTTCCATTCAGAACCCGCTTCCAACAACGTGGCCCTTCACGGCGACGCAACCCTTCCAACCTCCGCTACCCCTCGCTGACTCCCTGCGATAACTTCACGTAGCAGGGGGGCTCTGGAACTGCCAGTCTGCCACACGGAAAGCAGACTTCATCTCCGGCTATGCCTCCTTCCTGTCCCTCCAGTTTCTCGCCCTCACTGAAACCTGGATCACGCCGGACAACACGGCAACTCCCGCTGCCATCTCCTCCTCCTTCTCCTTCTCTCACACCCCCCGGCCGTCTGGTCGTGGAGGTGGTACTGGTTTGCTACTCTCCCCCTCATGGTCATTCTCTGTTTTCCCCCTCTCTGATTTATCTATTACTAGCTTTGAATACCACTCTGTGTTTATCAACCACCCTATTAACCTGTACATTATAGTTGTTTATCGCCCTCCAGGTCCCCTGGGGTGCTTCCTCGATGAGCTTGACACCCTGCTCAGCTCCTTCCCAGAGGACGGCATCCCGCTGATCCTCCTGGGAGACTTCAACATCCATCTAGACGCCTCCCAGTCTGCAGCCTTCCTACCACTTCTCCGCTCCTTTGACCTCACCCTCCAACCCTCCCCCCCCCCACCCACAAGGCTGGCAACCTCCTAGACCTGGTCTTCCAGAGAACAGCCCCTGCTCTGATCTCACTGTTACCCCTCTGCATACCTCTGATCACCACTTCATTTCCTTCTCTCTTCCTCTTGTTCCACACCGTCCCTCCCCTCCCCACACCCCCACTGTCTCTGTCCGCCGTAACCTCTGCTCCCTCTCGCCCTCCTCTCTTGCTCCCTGTGTCACTGCTTCCCTCCCCCCTCTCAAACCCTTCTCTCAACTCCCCATCGACTCTGCATCTGACACCCTGCTCACAGCTCTCTCCACATCACTTGACTCTCTCTGCCCTCTTGTCTCTAGGCCCACACGCCCATCTCCTCCCTGCCCATGGATGTCCGATGCCCTGCGCACCTCAAGGGCCGGTCTCCGCGCAGCTGAGAGGATGTGGAGAAAATCCAGAGACGCATCAGACCTCTCTTCCTACCAGACTCTCCTAGCGGCGTTCTCTACGGCAGTCACCGCTGCTAAGGTAACCTACTATCACACAAAAATTTGCAAACACAGTTCTAACCCCCGTCAGTTGTTCTCTATCTTCTCCTCCCTCCTCAGCAAACCCCCTCCTGCTCCTCATTCCTCGTTCACTGCAGACGACTTTGCAGATTCCTTCGATGAGAAGATCGCAAACATCCGCAGCTCCTTCAGCCCCACTCCCCCTCCCCTCACAGACACTGTTTCCCACTCTCTTCCTCTCTCTACCCCTTCTGTGTCCCCCCCCTGTTTCTCCACCTTTTCTCCCCTTTCGCAGACTGATGTGTCCCATCTCCTACTCTCCCATCGCCCCACTACTTGTGCCCTCGACCCTATCCCTTCATCTCTCCTCCAGGCAATCACCCCAGATATCCTCCCATTCGTGACCTCCCTGGTGAACTCCTCCCTGACCTCTGGCTGTTTCCCCTCATCCTTCAAAAGAGCCCACATCACCCCGATCCTGAAAAAACCTACGCTGGACCCCTCCAACAGCCAAAACTCCAACAGCCAAAACTATCTTTTCTTTCCAAAACTATCGAACATGCTGTTTCTAACCAACTGTCGTCTTTCCTTACCCAGAACAACCTGCTAGACCCCCACCAGTCCGGCTTCAAACCTGGCCACTCAACGGAGACCGCACTCCTCTCCGTCAGCGAGATGCTTCATGCAGCTCGGGCAGCCTCCCTCTCCTCTGTGCTAATACTTCTAGACCTCTCTGCCGCCTTTGACACCGTAGATCACTCCATCCTCCTGTCGTCCCTGTCTACAGCGGGGATCGGCGGCTCGGCCCTGGCCTGGATTGAGTCCTATCTCTCGGAACGCTCCTCCCAGGTTGCCTGGGCTGGTAAAGTATCGGCACCCCGTCCCCTTACCACAGGAGTCCCCCAGGGCTCAGTCCTTGGTCCCCTCCTTTTCTCCACCTACACCAAATCCCTTGGCCCTGTTATCACTGCTCATGGTCTTTCTTACCACTGCTACGCTGACGATACTCAACTCTTTCTCTCCTTCTCACCCTCTGACACTCAGGTATCAGCCCGCGTCTCCGCTTGCCTGAGAGACATCCAGAGCTGGATGGACAACCGCCATCTCAAGCTCAATCCTGGCAAGACTGAGCTCATCTACATTCCTGCTCTAACCTCTCCTCCTCTCAATCTCTCTATTTCCCTAGGGGACATTCCACTGACCCCAACGCCCTGTGCCAGGAACCTCGGAGTCGTGATGGACAACAGGCTGTACCTCTCCGAGAACATCGCAGCAGTAACCCGGGCATGCAGGTTCTTCCTGTACAACATCAGGAGAATCCGCCCCTTCCTCACCACCCACTCAACCCAGCTCCTGGTCCAAGCGATGGTGCTGTCCCGCCTGGACTATTGCAACTCTCTCCTGGCTGGCTTGCCAGCATCGGCCATTAGACCCCTTCAGCTTATCCAGAACGCAGCAGCGCGCCTGGTCTTCAACCTCCCCCGACACTCCCATGTCACCCCCCTGCTCATTGACCTCCACTGGCTACCGGTGATGGCTCGCATCAAATTCAAAACATTGGTGCTCGCCTTCCAGGCAGTCCGAGGATCTGCCCCTCCATACCTCCAAAAACGAATCAGACCCTACACACCTGCCAGATCCCTGCGTTCCGCCTCCTCAGGACGACTGGTACCTCCCCCTCCCCCTGTGACTATTGTTATTAATGTTGTGTAATTACCCCCCCAAAAAAAAAAAAAAAAAAAAAAAAAAACCCCAATCATACTGACTGCGCCTAGTACTTAGATTCGTATTTGCCTTTTTAGGGTTGTTTTTAAACGTTCTTGTTCCTAGTTTGAAAATGCACTATGTACGTCGCTCTGGATAAGAGCGTCTGCTAAATGTCTATAATGTAATGTAATGTAATGGATAGGTAGTTTTCTGTTTCTCCTGTTGTTCATCATGTGGTCGGCGCTTGTTGTTTAGCTACTCGCTTTCGTTGGCTCAATAGGGAGTAGAGTAGTCCTTTTTGTGTATTTAAATCGGTTGGCTGTAAGTAGCCTAACATTTTATGATGGCTACCACTGTGAGTAATTTTGTAAAGGCCCTGTCTGAAGAAATTCTTGATTTGTGCATTAAAGACCAGTTAAAAGACCTTGATACATTTTTTTTGTTTTTTGAGCGTCTGGCAGACTCCCGAAATTGGCCTGATGCTGATCGGACGTTGTTCCTACAATGTGTTTTAACTGGCAAAGTTCAGGAGGCATATTCTGCTTTAAGTTCAGTTGACAGTAAAAAGTATATTTTGGTTAAGCCTGCTGTGTTAAAAGCTTATGAACTAGTTCCGGAAGCATATCGACAACAATTTAGAATGTTCAAAAAGGGAGATAAGCAGACTCATGCTGAATATGCGAGAGAGCTATTTGTGCATTTTAGTCGTTGGTGTACTGCGTCTGTGTGGTAGGGGGGCGTGGTTTTAGGCGCAGCTAGCAAGAGAGAGAGTGAACGCGGGTGGTTTAGGGAGCCGGCACAGCTGTCGGCAATCGGGCAATTGGTGACGATTGATTATAGGATTGTTGTTATCAATTAATCAATTGCCTTGATTGTTCAACAGTGAGCCTGAGATCCTCAAAAGGAGCTGGAACAGAAGAGAAAGGCAGTTGAGTTGACCTGTACGACTGTGTGGGTTTTTGGTGAAATAAACGCACTGTTAAAGGAAATCTCTTGACTCTGGGTGCTGATTCCACGAGCGGTATAGCTCACTTCGCCACAGTCTGATGTCAATATTCTAGTTGATTTATGTAATTTGGTTGGGCTCGAACAATTAAAAAGTTCTGTCACGGATCGTATAGCTACGTATGTTAATGAGCATAAAGTATTTACTGCTTCCGAGGCTGCTATTCTAGCAGACGAATATGTTTTGACTCATAAAAGTAGTTTTTCAGGTCTGGGGTTTATCCCAACTTCTAAGTTTGATTGTGGCTTTCCAAATTATTTGCATAATGTTTGTAATTACTGTTGTAAGAAGGGACATTGGAACAGTGACTGCCCTGTTCTTAAAGCTAAAAGCCAGCCCCCTAAAGGTCAGTCCTCGGGTAGTGGGGCCTGTGTGAGGTCTGCCGTGTTAGCAGCGCCTGTCCGTACCCAGTTCAATCTCAGTGAATCGTCTAAAGTCAAATTACATCTAAGCTCATGTTCACATGAAAATGAGTCAGATTACTTGCCATTTGTTACAGAGGGTTATGTATCGCTTGATGGCAATAACAAGGTGCCAGTGAAAGTTCTGCGCGATACAGGTGCATCAGAGTCATTTGTTTTGGAGTCGGTGTTGCCTTTTTCTTCGGAACCGGATACTGGAAGCAGTGTTCTGATCCGTGGAATAGGGTTAAACACTTTGTCTGTCCCGTTACACAGGATTGTACTTCAGTCAGATCTGGTACAAGGTGAGGTGGTGATTGGGGTGCGGCCTTCGCTGCCCATTGCTGGTGTTTCTGTGATTCTGGGGAATAACCTTGCCGGTAGATGTGTTTGGCGTGATGTGTCTCCGCCTTTGATAGTTACCCCAACGCCGTCTTTTTCGGGGTAACCTGATGAAGTGTTTACCGCTTGTGCTGTGATGCATGCCCAGAGCCATGCTACATGTGAAACTGCCTGGTGCTGAACCTGAATTCTGTGAGGTTATAGGAAGTGTTATAGAACAGGCTTCCCCACTCTCTTCTTTCTGGCCTGAAATTCCTGTCGGTTTCGCAGACTGACGTGAAGGAACAACAGGCAGATTCTACTCTAAAAAAGTTGTTCAATTGAGTCCTTCCTGTTTATGTGGTAAACAGTACTGCTCGTGGTTACTTCCATCAGGATGGGTTGTTGGTGAGGAAATGGGTGCCTCACGGCGACTGCTTTGTGGGTAATTTAATCCTTCAGATTGTGGTCTCTTTTAAATTTCGTGAGTTGGAGTGTTTCCATCAAATGTTAAAATCCTTGTTACGGGCGTATTGTACTGAAATGGACCGAGATTGGGAAGAAGGCTTGCCTTGGCTAATGTTGGCAGCTAAAGAGGTGTCGCAGGAGAGTATTGGGTTTAGCCCTAATGATCTTGTGTTTGGACACACTGTGCGTGATCTTTTGGCAGTTGCAAGATGGTTGGAAGATGGTAGAACCTCCTAAAAATGTGTTACATTACGTGAATGACTACCGACATCGGCTTTATGCCGCTTGTGAGATGGCGAAGACGAGACTTTCATCCGCCCAGGATAGAATGAAATGACTGTTTGATCGCCGGACTGAGCATCGTCACTTCAGCACAGCTGATGAAGTCTTGGCGCTCTTACCCATAACTGGATCACCTTTTCAAGCTAAATCTACTGGTCCTTTTACGGTAGAATGTCAGGTTTCTGAACAAAACTACCTGATTGCCACTCCTAATCGGAGGAAGCCTACTCAGCTTTGTCATATTAATTTATTAAAGCCATATTATGCTCGTTCGTCTGATTCTGCTCCAGTTATTTTGTATCCACATGCTTCTACAGACACTAAGCCGGTACTTTTGGCAGCTGCTGACGGCCCAGCAGTTTCCCCTACTCTTTTCACAGTGGCAGCGTGTAGCGAAGAAGATATTGTTGTATCTGATGATTGTGTTTTGCAAGGCCGGTTGAAACATTCTGAATCTTTGTGTAATTTGGATGTGGTATTGGAACATTTGTCTGCATTTCGGCGTGTTAATTTGATTAGTTGAATTAATCAACATTACAGTCATTTAGCAGACGCTTTTATCCAAAGCGACAGGATGGGCTCCGATGAGTATCGTTATTTGTTTGCCGATATCTCTTCTCGCACTAGTATAGTCGAACACGATATAGACGTTGGGAATGCGGAGCCCATCGGTCAGCGTTTCTATCGCGTTTCCGTTGACGCAAATAGTTGGATTCTGAGATAAAGTATATGCTTGATAATAATATTGCCAAACCTTTGTTTTCCAGTTAGGCTTCTCCATGTATTTTGGCGAACAAGCCAGACGGCACATTTAGGTTCTGTACTGACTACAGGAAGGTAAATGCGGTCACCAAACCTGATTCCTACCCGCTACCGCGTATGGATGATTGTGTTGATCAGGTCGGTTCTGCAAAGTTCGTTAGCAAATTTGATTTGTTGAAGGGTTACTGGCAAGTTCCTTTATCGTCGAGAGCTCGTGAGATTTCCGCCTTTATTGCTCCTTCCGGGCTATATTCTTATACTGTGATGAGTTTTGGTTTACGTAATGCACCGGCAACTTTTCAGCGCCTCATGAATCGTGTGGTTTCTGGGTTAGAAGGTTGTGCTGTATATTTGGATGATGATGTCGTTTTTAGTGACACTTGGGACCAACATCGATGGATGCCCCCATTCACATCGATGGAGCTGAAGTGGAGAGAGTCTCCTGCTTCATGTTCCTCGGTGTGTTCATCAGTGATGACCTCTCCTGGTCCAGGCAATAGCGGCAGTAAAAACTGCCCAAAAGCGCCTATACAACCTGAGGAGACTCAAGAAGTTTGGCATGTCTTCCAAAACTCTCACTAACTTCTACAGGTGCACCATTGAGAGCATTCTCACTGGCTGCATTACTACCTGGTACGGCAGCTGCTCCGCTGCTGATCGCAAGGCCCTTCATCATTGGCTGCCACCTCCCCTCTGTGCAAGGCATCTACCACACACGATGCCTGAAGAAAGCACGGAAAATCATAAAAGACTACAGCCACCCAGGCTATGGACTGTTCTCGCTGCTGCCGTCTGGTAGACGTTACCGGAGCATACGGGCACGGACTACCAGACTCACAAACTGTTTTTTCCCCCAGGCTATCAGGCTTCTCAACCAGCGACATTAATCTCATTAATTTCACCTCATTGTATGCTCTAGGCACTTCCTATGTACATTCAATGTACATCACCATAATTTAATTGAATTTATTGTACATATCTATCGGCACCTCCACACTTTATATTTAATACTCTTACTCCTACTGTCAATATCTGGAACTGCTGCTAGTGTTTTACTGCTATGTATATTTATGTTATTCTTGCCCTTATTTGACTCTTTTTAACAATTTAATATATATTTTTATTTTTTTATTTTATGCCTACTACATAGTTGTTGCTTGCCATGTCCTAAGAATTTCATTGTTCAGAATGACCTTGTGTTATACTGTGCACTTGATAAATAAAAACACTTTGAACTTTGTTTGCGCCAAATTTCTAGCTAACTAGTAATACATTTGGGGCACTTACGGCAATGTGCGAGAACTCGTGTTGGTGAATGTATTCAGCCAACACAGAAGAAGCATGTTGCATACATGGAAAGCCCAGCTGATTCAGCAGGCATTCAAAAAGGACCTTACATGGAAATTTCACAATGAATGGAAGGAGTGGCTGCTTAGGAGATTCAGTTCAACATCAAGGAGACTGCAGCTCTATTGAATCAAGGTAAACTGACGTTAAGCTGCCCGTGATGCTGTTATCTGCACGTGTAATGTTATTTCTGTTGAAAAGCTGGACGACTTACCTATTATTAATTAGCTGGATTGGTAGAAAATAATCAGGGTCCCGTATAACCTATGACACCATTCTATTTGTATCTAGCATAGCTAGCTGGCTATATTGTAAAGATGTGTCCGCTCTGTGTTAGTTGTTGTGGTGTAGTAGCACACTCGTGGCACAGTGACGTTAGCAGTCTTAGGTGATTTATCAATGTGCTGTGTAGGCTATGGCATGGCGCTTTGAGAAGCAGTCCTTGGTTGTTGTTGTTTTATATACAGGTGCAGCTAAAAAAATTAGAATATCGTGAAAAAGTTCAATATTTTTTGTCACTCATGTCAGAAAGTGAAACTCATATATTATATAGATTCATTACACATAGTGAAATATTTCAAGCCTTTATTTCTTGTAATTTTGATGATTATGGCTTACAGCTAATGAAAACCCAAATTCAGTGTCTCAGAAAATTTGAATATTACATAAGATCAATAAAAAAGGATATTTTAAACAGAAATGTCAGCCTTCTGAAAAGTATGTTCATTTCTATGCACTCAATACTTGGTTGGGGCTCCTTTTGCATGAATTACTGCATCAATGCAGCGTGGCATTGAGGCGATCAGCCTGTGGCACTGCTGAGGTGTAATGGAAGCCCAGGTTGCTTTGATAGCGGCCTTCAGGTCGCCTGCATTGTTGGGTCTGGTGTCTCATCTTCCTCTTGACAATACCCCATAGATTCTCTATGGGGTTCAGGTCAGGCGAGTTTGCTGGCCAATCAAGCACAGTAATACCATGGTCATTTAACCAGCTTTTGGTACTTTTGGCAGTGTGGGCAGGCGCCAAGTCCTGCTGGAAAATGAAATCAGCATCTCCATAAAGCTTGTCAGCAGAAGGAAGCATGAAGTGCTCTAAAAATTTCCTGGTAGATGGCTGCGTTGACTGTGGACTTCAGAAAACACAGTGGAAAAACACCAGCAGATGACATGGCACCCCAAATCATCACTGACTGTGGAAACTTCACACTGGACTTCAAGCAACGTGGATTCTGTGCCTCTCCACTCTTCCTCCAGACTCTGGGACCTTTATTTCCAAATGAAATGCAAAATTTACTTTCATCTGAAAAGAGGACTTTGGACCACTGAGCAACAGTCCAGTTATTTTTCTCCTTAGCCCAGGTAAGACGCTTCTGACGTTGTCTCTGGTTCAGGAGTGGCTTGACACGAGGAATGCGACATTTGTAGCCCATGTCCTGGATTTGTCTGTGCGTGGTGGCTCTTGATGCACTGACTCCAGCCTCAGTCCACTCCTTGTGAAGCTCCCCCAAATTCTTGAATGGATTTTGCTTGAGAATCCTCTCAAGGCTGCGGTTATCCCTGTTGCTTGTGCACCTTTTCCTACCACACTTTTTCCTTCCACTCAACTTTCTATGAATATGCTTGGATACAGCACTCTGTGAACAACCAGCTTCTTTAGCAATGACCTTTTGTGGCTTACCCTCCTTGTGGAGGGTGTCAATGACTGTCTTCTGGACATCTGTCAAGTCAGCAGTCTTCCCCATGATTGTGTAGCCTACTGAACCAGACTGAGAGACCATTTAAAGGCTCAGGAAACAGGTGTTTGCAGGTGTTTTGAGTTAATTAGCTGAGTAGAGTGTGACACCATGAGTTTCCAATATTGAACGTTTTCACAATATTCTAATTTTCTGAGACACTGAATTTGGGTTTTCATTAGTTGTAAGCCATAATCATCAAAATTACAAGAAATAAAGGCTTGAAATATTTCACTCTATGTGTAATGAATCTACATAATATATGAGTTTCACTTTCTGAAATGAGTGACAATAAATATAGAACTTTTTCACGATATTCTAATTTTTTGAGCTGCACCTGTATATCACACGCTTTTTGTACCCCCCCCCCCCCCCCCCATGGATTCCAATTGCACCCCTCTGTATGTTGATGATTTAAAGATAATCTTTTAAATTTTACTAATTTTGTTTATGAATGTGGTTTAAATTCCGCTGTATTTCGGTTTTAGTAGTCCTTCTTTTTAACCAAAATGCACGATTGTGAGCACCATGTTTGCAAGTTAGTTAGTTCGGTATTGAAACAATATCAAATATGTTGATAGCACGAGCCTTAAACAAATTTTACAGTTTTCAAGTGATCATCCAAAAGTGACAGGATAGAACGAATGGCAATTTAAATTCCACATGTGATAACAAATAATTTAATTATTTGTCATTATTATGCATTGTAGGATGAATAAATATTTTAATTAACAGGCCAATCCTTAAGGCACTTATTAACATTTACAAATTGTGGGCCATTATGTGCACTAGTCCCTCCACATGCTTTGAAACCTGCTTCCAAAAAAGAGAGAAGTTGTCCCATAATCATTCACACAGTGCACTGAGCAAAGATCCTTTGAGTGTTCATTACTCTGGGGAGAAAGTTACTTATACAATCTGTCGTGTATATAATTTATAGATTACGGCCTTTGTTGGAGAAAGTATAATTTGATATGGCAAACTTGCTCATAGTCCATTCAATAGTACTTAGTTATCAAGAGGCCTGCTTTACTTGTCCTGACCGAGGATCTGCCTTTCTCCTTACACCCTCCACTCCACAGGCACAAAAGAGGCAATTAAGTCATTCTGAGGCCCTGGCTTATCTATGGTTATAAATCTTAAAGTGGCCATGGTGTCTTGTCTCCTGTTGAGGAGAAACACCAGAACACAAAGATATTCATGGAATCAGGGTCTTGCGTGGCCAGAGAATACCACACGGCCACCTGGATTCCTTTTCCATTTTAAGTTTGAATGCCAATCTGTTGCATTCAACTGAAATCATCAGTTGAAAGTCTTAATGTCAATGTAGGTAATAATTGTTAGACATTCCATTTTTAAAGCCAGTTTCAAGCGGAGATTACGGTATTGCTACTAATCTAGTTACATGGATGTGATATTTGGCCTGAAATGTAATATTTTGCCCACTGTACTCATTTTGGGTCTTGTTAAGAAGAGGCTAAAACCCTGAATTTTTTGATAACTACATCATGGGGCTTAGTCCTGCTCCCTACAATATTAGATCAGTTGAATGAGTAAATTTGTCAGCTATTAGATAAGCCCGTCCCTGTCGTACAGGAGTCTGAACCCCCACCCCCCTCCTTCCAAACCTTGGCATCACCCAATCAGGGCACAGATCCTCAATTATTGGGGAGAAAGGTATTAATGGGTGGCTGAAGGTGAAGTTTTGGCTAAGTTGGAGCTGTGGAGCTGGGAAGTTCTGTCAGTGGAGTTGGCGCTGTAGCAGTTCCTGGAGAGAATAAGTTTTTTTTCCTTGGTTTTGTAAACTCACAAAATCAGAGTTTTTATAACTGGCTTTTCTTTTGTTCCTGCCGTTAAAATTGGAATATTCTGGCAAATTCTGGCTTATCTCTATCTCTTTCAATTTAACATCTGGTTTAATGTCTTCTTTTTGTAAATTATAAGCAGGAGCCTATTTTCATGAATGAATGTATGATTCCAATTATTCTAAATGATGTTTCTTCCAGTAGTAAAATTATTTAATCTTAAAACCTGATTTATACTTTGTTTTGACTTGTTGCTTGATCCACTAGGTTACTGTTCGACTGACCTATCAACGAATTTGCCAATTTAATTGATGATTGTCATTTAAAAATAATAATTTTTAAATTAAATACACTAAACATATTTTAATGTAGTTACGGTGAGGGGTTTTAGCACGCAATGAGTGCTGGGCTTTTTAACAAAAGCATTGAGTGTTAGAACTGCTGGATTCTGAAAATAAACAAATTTTTCCTTAAATCTCACTTCCCCGACAAATCCTTGATGCACCACTGCTTAATCAGATCATCTGAAGACTTATGTACTTTCATACAGACTGTACAAAAGTTCAGGATAAAAGCTAAAGTGACTGGTGGGTTAAAAAAAGAAATGTAATAATAATTAAAAAACGAACCACTACAATGTGATTGACCTACCTTTTAAGCATGACGTTTGTACTTAATTTGAAGCATCAGTGGCACATGTAACATATCACCTCTATGCCCAAGTAAAATTAACGTATCAGTATCGGCCTGATTATTATATAATCAGGCTGATACTGATACCTTACTTTTAAGATGTCATCAGCCAATACCAATATGATCCCAATATTAGCGTACATCCCTAATTTATACAGACTGATATTTACTGAGACAAGCTGAAGTACCTACATTTTTATAATGTTATGAGAGTCCTAGTCAAGACTTGAATATGCAGCATAAAGATTAGAGTTTCAGTTTCCAGGCCACACTGCTTGCTGAGAAAACAGAATGTATTCTAGATAGTACTAAGTAATTATACAATAACAAAAATCAATTTTGAAACATGCCAAATACCCTCAACTCAAATGTAAAACAGAGACTTTCAAATTGCCACCTGAGGGAGAAATTTTTCCTGCCTCCTTATAATTGGCCACTTTATGAGCCAACTAAGATGTGCTCATACTTATAATTACTATATTAATCAATGCAAAAAAAACATCAGCAACGAAGCTTAAGACAGCAAATGTTCCACTGCATTTAATAGAAAGGTTTGTAAATATTTCAGATTCTGTGTCACTACACTGCAAAAAATGTCTGTCTTAACAAGGGTTTTAGTCTTGTAATGAGACTTAAAATATATATTTTTTTACATAAAGTGACGTGGATATTCACTGCAGGTGCTAAGATTGTACATTTCATATCATAAACTCACTACAATTTGCTTGAATGAAGAACATTTGAATGATTTTATAACCAGAATATATGGGGCTGTTTGGTTACTATGAGAAGCTAGATACTATAATCAGTCTTATCTTTTAAAACTCAATCAACCCAAACAGTCTTTGAAGTACAGAGAGATGCTTGTGGCAGTGTCACTGGTAGTGGTACAGTATTCTGAAAGCATGCATATCTTGATGGGATATATTTTTATATGCACCCCTTTCCACATAGCCAGAATGTACTTGACAAATACATTGTCAAGTGGCTATCTGGCCACTGGCCAGCACCTTCTTACCTATTGTTCAAGTGGTAATGTAATTTTTTTCCAATGTCATAAATGGTAACAAAAAGTGTTATCTGAATGCTGTTTTAATATTGTTGCTGAATAATCGATTCAGTTTCATATGCATTGTTAGCTACAGTATGAACAAGGAAATTACACTAACAAGACTGCACAAGAAGCACTGTTTGGCTTCAGTTTAACAACTAGTATTGTATGGTGTTAAAAATGCTTTATATATTAGTCTTTTAAAAATATTTTGGCATTTGGACCACAGGTATCAGAATATGAAAGTAATCTCATGCATCCTCAGCCATGTTACACTGGCTGCACTACCACTTGTATCTCTAACATTATGAGGCAAAAACATGGGGGTGGGTTTCCCAAAAGGTGTCGTAGCGCAAAAAATATCATAAAGCATTGGATGCTGCTGTCTTATTATGAGCTGATGGGTAGACTCAAGGCTGCTTGAGATGTTAGAATATCACTTTCCTTATCTTATTCAGTTGTTGGAGACACAACCTGGATTCATTCCGTTTCTATGACAACATTTTCTAGCCATTAATATTTTATGACATTTTCGTTTCAAAATGATTTGCTAAAATAAACCACATAAATGGCGGCAATATTGTTCGGTGAACTGTGTGTAACATTTTTAGTTTAGACACTCTTTGATTCTTGGAACTCCATATATAAGAGAACTAAATATAGATTTTTATAGCCTGGGTGTATGCATTGAGTAGATGTTCTGGTTATTTTGTGAGAAATATGACACTGCAAATCAATATAATGGCAATCAATACAATCAGTACAGCTTTGACAGCTTGATTAGTCCATAGTAGCCTAGTTATTTTGGTTACTCTGGGGGAAGGCGGAGTTTCCTAAGTGTAGCTTCAAGTAAGTTGTGAGGTCGATGTCTTCAAGACATGCATTCGGAAATCTTTGCCAAATTTTCTCGAGATATCTTTTAAAAGTACTTGAAGTATCTGGTGAAATCCCAAGATGTTTCGTTATCGGGAAACTCAGCCCTGAACAGTGGAAATTAGGGAAATTATTACCTGTGCTCCAGCATAAAAACTTGGAATATTTCCTTCCCCTTTGTCTTTCTTTATTACCCTTTGGTAATGTAAAATTTAAGCTGCTTTTACTGCAAGTCTATTTTCCCCTGAAAATGATTGGAACTGTGAAGCAGAACACAAATTGAAACACATCAAATAAATCCTACCATGCCTGATCATCAAATGACAATATAGTTCACAACACTCCCAATTAAGAACAGGATCCTTCAGGCCATATTGAGTCTCGCTGAGATGCAAGATGAGAACTGCTGACTAAAACCAATCCATTCGTAGATTCCTGGTTTATGCGACTGGGTCAACCTGGTTATTGCATAACTGAGAGCTATAATCAACACAGTAAGTGCTGCAAACAGTTCTCCAACAGATAAAAAAGGCAAAACATTTCTGAAAGTAAAACCATGAAATGGTAACAAGAGCCTAATGTAGAATAAACTGCAATACACTTTACAATAGGTTAGAGTTGAATAATATAAATTGTGTGTGTTAGATTCATAGGCATTACGCAGAAAATTCTGCAAGTCTTTAATGTGTGTAAAATTAAATGCTGGGAGATTAGATCATGGGCCAGGTCTCTGTCTTATTATAAATTATAAATGAATATGTTTTGTGTAACATGCACATTTTGGGGGGCTGAATGTGAAAGAAAGCTGGTCCACAGCTTACTCAATTCAGAAAGACACTCTTAAAATAATCTCATAAACTTTGTTTTGTCTTTATCCCATCAGAAAGAACAAATATGTGGGAGTCTTTGTAAAATACATAACAATTAGGCAAGTCGGTCCTAAGGTGAAAACTGAAATACACTTCAGGCATACTATATGTCTTCCTGACATCACCAAAATCCACATTATGTGCTCTTCTGTTCCTTCAGGGATATTCAGAGTAACATAACATCTACAGCATGTAAAACAATTATTTTACTTCCTATCTGCTATAATGCATATTACAATAAAAGCCCTTTATTACATTGTATATGATCAAGGGCATAAATAAATACATAAATAGTGAATGATTGTTTGAATGTCAATCAAACTGCACAAATAAGGCCATTTTATTATAATAGGCTTATTTTGTAGATGTGACGTGTGGATTGCTTTCAGTCAAATGATTATGTGCGGTGGAAAAGGACACTGAATGTATGTCAGGCGATCAAAGTGAATGTTGCTGTTATTAACAAAAAACACCAATACTGTTATCTGTTATTCTTGGATACAAAAAAAAATCTGCTATAATGTAAATTGCTATTATAATAGCCTGTCAGCTCAATTATGTTACATGCACAATTCATATTTAGGTTATCGAAGCATGTATTTGTATATTTCATAAAATATATTAGGCCTATGTCTATTCACTATATCACGATATTATGAAATGGCGATTACCAAAATAAAGTCAATTAAAAAATGTTTTTAAAGAATGTGGCACACATCGGTAGAAACCTAGACTACTCAAATTGTCATTCGATGTAAGAGGTATGCATGTCATTTGGGGTGTGATGGAATCCCAAAAACGACAACCAGACTTCGTGAAAAAGCAATCTGGCTAGCACCTGAAAACCTAGATTCAGGATTCCCTTTAATTTATGAAGTGTAATTATATTCTGTTTCTGATTTGCTATGCGAATCCATTAGAACGACATCCAGCCGGTGAAGAAATGCATGTCCTAAACGACGTAGGCACACGTAAAACTACTGATTACCATCACGTACCATTAGCATTCATGTGTGCTTTAGTATTTGTAAGTGATCTTGCTGGAAGTCATCGCGATGCTAAAATGATTCTTGCATTTCCGTTTTTGCAGTAAATATGGTGCAACCAAAGATTATTTTGACATAATTTCAGCGGAAAATGTGCACGCAACGCAAAAACCCAAAACAGAAATATCGTGCATATTTCTTACAAAAAATATTATGTAATATTTGCATCTATCACCCGTACTCCTCTCGAAACTTACCTTACGATTAAGATTTCCTTTTGTGAGGATGGTAATGCATCAAAGGAAACGTGGGAAATCCCAGAAATGACAGGTGTTAGTCCATGGTCTTTTCCACTATTTCAGTATCACAGCACTCGACTGGGTTGTGATTACAGGATGTCGTGTTTGTTGAAGAGGTTGAATACAAGCAGTGAGTAGGGGGTGGAGCGTCAGCGCGTAAAGCACATATCAGTCGGAGTGAAGGGAAGGAGATAGCCACTCTTCGCTACGGTGGGGTACACCAAGCGACCATCGAAAAACGACAACAACAAAACAATAATAGAGGTTGACAGTGTGATGCTACCATGCTGAAATCGTCATCTCTATAGCAAAAATGGTAATATCGTGTGTTGGGATGAGCAATGAGTAGTGGTTTCTCCTCCTCCTAATTCTGTCCCGTTTCCTCCCATTATATGATGATAAAAATTGTGTGTATATATACAGTGAGCACCATAATTAATTGGACAGTGATACATTTTTTGTTATTTTGGTTCTGCACTCTAGTACTTTGCGTTTGAAAGGATACAATGACAATGAGGTTCAAGTGCAGATTGTCAGCTTTAATTTGAGGGTATTTTCATCCATATCGGATGAACCGTTTAGATATTATAGAACCTTTTGTTCATAGTCCCTCCCATTTTCAGGCATCAAAAAATATTGGACAGTTTAACATAATGTTGAATAAAGTCATCATTTTAAATATTTGGTCGCATATCCTTTGCATGCCATGACTTCCTGATGTCTGTGATCCAACAATATCAAAAGACTCTTAATAACTTATTTTCTGGTACTCCTACAACCGATATTACACTGCCTGGCCAAAAGAAAAAGTTGCCGTTGTACCCATCATGCATAGTGCCCACTGTAGAAGCCTCTGGAGGCAATGTTATGACCTGGGGATGCTTCAATTGGTCAGGTCTAGGCTACGAAATGCAGCAACGAAATGCAGCAATAAAATTAAGTCAGCTGAGTACCTGAATGTACTGAATGACCAAGTTATCCCATCAATGGGCATATTCCAGGAAGACAATCCCAAGATTCATCGGGCTCAAATTGTGAAAGAGTTGTTCAGGGAGCAAGAGGAATCATTTTCACACATTAATTGGCCACCAGAGTCCTGACCTTAACCCCATTGAAAGTCTTTGGGATGTGCTGGAGAAGACTTTAGAGTGGTTCGACTATCCCGTCGTCAATACAAGATCTCGGCGAAAAATGAATGCAACTCTGGACGGAAAAAAATGTTGTGACGTTGCATAAGGTTGTCGAAACAATGCCACGATGAATGCGCGCCGTAATCAAAGCTAAAGGCGGTCCAACAAAATATTATAGAGTGCAAGTTTTTTTTGGCCAGGCAGTGTATAACCTCTCTGCATTTGAATGGATCTCTATGGGAGTTGGGGGGTTGGACTAGATTTAGCTGTAAATTATGCTGGAACAGTATGGAATACATGGTTAGTGAAATGGCTGTATGGCAAGGGTCTGAGGTATCAAACGAGCCTCAAACCATCACTCTGCTGCCAGATATGCAGTAGATATGGATGGATAACTTTAAGGGTTGTTTCTCCTGACAAATTTCCCTATTGAACTCTATGGAAAAATAAGTCAGGAGAAGAAACCCTTCAAGTTATCCATCCATATCTACTGCATATCTGGCAGCAGATTGATGGTTTAAGGCTTGTTTGATATGTCAGACCCTTGATGACTGATAGTCATTTAGCCAACCATGTGTTCAATACTGTTCGTGTAATTTACAGCTAAATCTAGTCCCACCCCCCAATTCCCATAGAGATCCATTCAAATGCAGAGAGGTTATAGTATCGCTTGTAAGAGTACCAGAACACAAGATATCAAGAGTATTTTGATGTTGTTGGATCAGACATCTGGAAGCATGGCATGCAAGGGATATGCAACCAAATATAAAACATTATTACTTTATTCTACATTATGTTGAACTGTCCAATATTTTTTGATGCCTGGAAATGGGGGGGGGGGCTATGTACTATAATTTCTAAACGATTCATCCGATATGGATGAAAATGCCCTCAAATTAAAGCTGACAGTCTGCACTTCAACCTCATTGTCATTGTATCATTTTAAACGCAAAGTGCTAGAGTACAGAACAAAAATAAGAAAAAATGTGTCATTGTCCAATTAATTATGTTCTCACTGCATATATACACACAGGATATTCAGTTTATTGTTTATCAAATGTCTTCCATGCTCAGAAAATTTTTTAAATTATATAGTTTAATTGTGATGCCATTGATCAGAGGAAAAACAAATCGCTAATGCAAAATAATGTTTATTTTGAAAAAGATGTTACAATTGTTGGTATCCCCGTATTTAGTACTTTGTCTTCTCCTGTAATGTTTGATGAGGTTGAAGAACACATCCAGGGATTGTAGACCATTCCTCCATACAGAATCTCTCCAGATCATCAGTCCTTGGTCCTTGCTTGTGGACTCTCCTCTTCAGCTCACCCTACATGTTTTAAATGGTGTTCAGGTCAGGGGACAAGGATGGTCATTGCACTACCTTGATTCTGTGGTCAGTGAGCCATTTTTGTGTACATTTTGAGGTATGCTTTGGATCATTGTCCTGCTGGAAGATCCAACAAAAATCCACTTTTAGCCTTCTGGTTGAGGCAGCCAGATTTTGGTCAGAAATCTCCTAGTATTAGATTTGGAATAAAACCAGCCCCACAACAAGAAACAAATCACAAATAAGGCTCTTTTCCAATCTAAATACTGGTAACATTTTAAAAACTCCAGTTTGTGTTGTTATGACAGCAGAGGCTTTCTTCCAGTAAGCTTTCTTATTAGCTTGTTGACAGTGAGGTGACATCTAATTGTACTTTTGGAGACTTGGTGACCCCAGGACGCAACTTCTGCAAACCTCAAACTGTGATCCTTGGGGAAATGTATGCCTCTTGAACTGTGCATGGGTGGAAATAGGGTGTCACAAACTTGCAAAAGTGAAAAAAGGGTATTTACACTTTATATGTTACTCATTACATTCAGGAAAATGTCTGAAAATAAACTTTTTCAGATATATTCTGCTACTCTTTTCAAACAAATTACAAAGTCACACTGATTAATTTGTAATGTGCCACCATGCAAATGTCGTTGTCATTTTTATGGTTATTGTACAAGTCTGGTATTTGTATGTGTGGGACCAGAATCAGTTTAGGCACTACGCTCATTTTTAGCTGTTAGAACAGTATGTCAGGGAGAAAAGTGCAAATATGCCTTACCATTCTGTTGTACATAAATGTGGATCACTCATTTGTATGAACCGGTAATTCAAGCTAAGTTGCCTATGAATCAAACACAGGACACCAGGCACTAGTTCTTCTTTTGGCCTCCGAGACATTGATTTGTACACACACAGCTTATTATTAATATTATTGTGTAATATAAGCACTGTTCAGTCTCAGCTTGCATTTAACTCTGCTAATATTGATCCTGGCATCTTGTTTCCTTCCCTCTGAGTTCCTGGCCCCTTCTTTGTCGTCATTGTGAGACGGTGAGGAAGAGCAGAAGTACACAGTCACAGTCTTTGGTGGAAGACATGGTTCAGAAACAAGGCTAGAGAAAATGTCTTGCTGCTATGATCATAAGGAAGAACACATGACAGGAAAACTTTTTCCATTGCCAATGAATGTAATAAAACTATTTAAAATAAAAGATGCATTTGAATAATATTTTTATCTATATTGTTCATCATTTTTTCTCCCAGGCCGATAGATGAGTGAATTAATTAAACTTTATTGCCCCAAAGGGAATTTGTCTTGCACACAAGAGCATTACTTAAAAACAATAAAAAATCTGCATTATAAATGAATAAATAGTTTTTGTGTCCAACTGGCCAAAGCGATCAACACAAGGTATACTAGCAGCACAGTTACAGGGTACATGATAAGCACAACAGAGACATATAATGACGTATAATATCCTGTCACAAATAAAGGCTGTGACATACCATATTGCAAACCAAATCACATTGTTCCAGTCACTGGAGTCAATAATGAATTCATTTGTTTTTCAAAAATGTAACCAGAACAAAAGTGGGCTCTCATTTTATCACAAGGATCAGTTTGATTTATTCCCTCAAAAAAGTAAAAAAAAGCCAGTTTTTTATCTTGACACATGCTGATATCCATGGAGTATGTGTAAACAATACTTCCAAACTACAATACAATACTTTGTAGGATGTTTTCTGTTTCATTTCCGCCCCTACAGATGTCCAGTGAACACACATGCCGGAGCGGAATACTACGCAGTGCTATAAATAAACCAGGCTGAAGAGGTAGCCATGGTAACGACAAGGCCTCAAAAACCGATGCATTTGAGAACAGAAAAGGCTATCCAAAAGCACAATGAGAGGAGAATGGTATGTGGCTGTAGACACTACAGCATATCACCTAATGGATCCTCATCAGAATGCTACTTAAATATTTCCTTTTATAGCTGCTTCAGAATCACCCATGTGCAATCATCATGTCTGAATTAATCGGCGGATGCCCTGTCAGGGGATGCCCAACCACTTTCTTCTGTACAGCTGGAAATATATTTAATACTGAAGTAACTGTGTTCAGAGCAACACAGATAGGTTTAATTTGCTGTGCTTAATATACCATAAAACTTCTAAAATTAAAAAAGGCAGAGTCTCTAATAATAGCCTGTCTCCAATAAACGCCGGGAAGCGTGACATAATCAAATGAATAAACGCCGGGTCAAAATTGTTTATCTAGTTGCCATAACAATCAAAATCGTGCAACTTTTAAAAATATGAGCTGCGTTTTATTTAGCTAACATGCGAACATGTTCACTGTGAGTTGTTCTATACCCGAAGCACACAGCTCGACTGAACACACATTGTTTGCAGCCAAATGCATCTGACGCAATTCATGTTCACTGCACCCTGTCTTCTCACAGGAAAATAAGTTATTCTATTCTATTCTATTTTTTGGCAATCGCTGGCGAACGTTCAGTGTGTTGCCAATTAGAATGCAACTCTGATTGTTTATCTGGTTGCCATCGCTACGCAGTTTAATGTGAAGGCTTTCTGGAGAAATTTATAGTTGTCGTATCCAGCTAGCAAAACCAAGATGGCACCAAAAAGGAAATTCGAAATGCGTTTTAAACGGAAAGTATTAGAATATGCGGAATTTAGGCGAAGAAACAGCCAGGCACTTCGGGGTCGATCCTAAGAGAGTAGCCAAGAGTGGAAAAAAACAGTAGGAGCAGCTAGAGACTAGAAGATAGCCTAGTTTTTTGTTTGTTTTTGACGGGCTATTCACATGCTGTAGGCTAGGCCAATTTATTTGACTCTTGGACTCTATCCATGCGTCAATCATTCATTTTGCGTAGGCATACGTTTTGTATGATCTATATGAAATTAAATGCTGCCGCTAATACATTAAATTATTTTTGATACAATATGCCATAGTTTTGTGTGATTATTGCAATGATTTGCGGTAGTTTTCTATTATATCATGGTAAATCTCAATGCCCTATATGATATAAACGCCTGTCTCTAATAATGGCCTGTCTCTATTAAAAGCCGGGTGCTCTACGTTAAAGACACCTGAAACAAGTCCCGTGTTATTTCAAACAAGTTGAGGTAAAGCGGTCGATTCAAACTGTCAGTCCTATAGAGTAAATTGCCGGCTTTCCTTGTCAAGCAATAGACAATATGGAAGCGCAGAAGAATAAAAAAAGACGCAAGGTTTAAATAAGGAAGTGGAAACTGCGGTACAGGTGAAAACACTGAGTAGCAGCACACGCAAAAACAGGGGACGGATAACAAAAAACAGAAAACAGAGGATGTTACACAAGCGCTGAGCGGAGAAGTGGCCGCTTAACACAGAACAGGCTGAGAACCATGACAGGAACCCCCTCTAAGGGACAGCCGCAGATGATCCCCTAAGCCTGTCCCCTCAGAAATCTTGAATAAGTTGAGGGTCCAGGATGTTTCTGGAGGGAACCCAGCGACGCTCCTCCGGGCCATATCCCTCCCAATCAACCAGGAATTGGAACCCTCTTCCTACCCGTCTCTCGGCTAGAATACACCGGACGGTATAAACTGGACCTCCCTCCAT
Source organism: Ilyophis sp. 1 JC-2022 (assembly GCA_022702515.1). Taxonomy (NCBI): domain Eukaryota; kingdom Metazoa; phylum Chordata; class Actinopteri; order Anguilliformes; family Synaphobranchidae; genus Ilyophis; species Ilyophis sp. 1 JC-2022. The sequence goes on from CM040404.1 coordinate 60,617,410, forward strand.
GAGCCGGGGGGGCAGCAGTGGTTGGTCTGCCGGAACCATAGGACTAATAAGTACCGATTTAAGCCGAGAAACGTGAAAGGTGGGGTGGGTGCGCATAGAGCGTGGGAGCTGTAGTCTCACGGTAACCGGATTTGCCGTATGATCTTATATGGCCAGACGAAGCGGGGAGCGAGTTTACGAGACTGTACCCTTAGAGGGAGATTCCGCGTCGAGAGCCACACGTGTTGGCCAAACCTAAATGACGGAGCAGGGCAACAGCGCCTATCCACCACCCTCTTCTGTATAGAGGAAACGCGCTGGAGAGCTGCGCGCACCTGCCTCCAAACGAACCGACACCTCCCAACGACCACTAAGATCACCGATTTACCCAGAGACGCAGGCAAACCCGTGATGAAGGCGATGTGACTCAGAAGGCGATGTGACTCCAAGGGCGACTGGGAATGGGAAGAGGGTGTAAAAAACCAGAGGGTGGGAGACGTGAGCCTTTACTCCGAGCACAAATCGGACAAGCAGCAACAAAACTCCGCACGTCCCTCTCGAGACTGGGCCACCAAAAATGCCGGGACAAAAAATCCTTCGTGCTGTGCACTCCTGGGTTTGCGATCAGCTGAGAGTTATGTCCCCATTGCAATACTCGGGGCCTAAGCCTCGGCGGGACGAACAAGCAGTGGGGTGGGCCCCCTGGGCCTGGGTCTGAGTGCAGCGCCTTCTGCTCTGCTGCCTCAACGGCCCATATAACTGGAGTCACTATGTGGTCGGCGGGGATAATAGGTTCAGGAACAGGGTCCCTGTCTGAATGGTCGAAGACGTGTGACAGGGCGTCTGGCTTCATGTTCTTGGAGCCGGGCCGATACGCGAGCAAGAAGTTGAAGCGCAAGAAGAATAACGCTCAACGGGCTTGGCAAGAATTACGCCTCTTGGCTAGCTGCACGTACTGTAAGTTCTTATGATCCATTCACACTGTGAATGGATGCTCCGCCCCCTCAAGCCAGTGATACCACTCCTCAAGAGCCATTTTAACTGCCAAGAGCTCCCGGTCCCCCACGTCATAATTTCTCTCGGCAGGTGTTAGTGCACAAGAAAAATAAGCGCAGGGATGCATCTTGTGGTCTAGCGGAGATAGCTGGGAGAGAATGGCTCCCACCCCCAACTCAGAAGCGTCCACCTCTACCACAAAGGGGAGGGAAAGGTTGGGCGTGATAAGAATGGGCTCGGAAGTGAAATGTTCACTAGCGCTTGGAAAACTGAGGGGGCGTTAGTGAGCCGGAATGGCATCACCTGGTATTCGTAGTGTCCAGAGTGGGTGTTAAACGCCGTTTTCCATTGGTCCCCCTCGCGAATGCAAATGAGGTTGTAAGCGCTGCGCAGATCGAGTTTAGAAAAAATAGACGGCCCCTGGAGGCGTTCAAATGCCGAATTCATCAGGGGGAGGGGATAACGATTCTTGATTGTGATGTCATTGAGTCCCCTGTAGTCAATGCATGGCCTGAGACTACCGTCTTTCTTCTTTACAAAGAAGAACCCTGTCGGCGATGTGGAGGGTCTGATGAAGCCATTGGCTAGGATTTTAGTTTTGACCCTGGGAACAGTGAGTAAACCCAGGGAAATGTATTTTGGCCCTAGATCATTTATTGATAAGTAGTAGTATTTTAAAATCAATCCTTTGACACACAGTAAGCCAGTGCAATGATTTGAGGACTGGAGTAATGTACTCCACTCTCTTAGTGTTAGTGAGGACTCTGGCAGCTGCGCTATGAATGAGCTGCAGCCAACTTGATTGATTTTTTACACAGACCTGTAAAAACACCATTACAATAGTCAAGCCTACTAAAAATAAAAGTTTTTCTGCCTCGTGCTTAGACAGGAATCCTTTCATTCTTGCTATATTTTTAAGGTGATACTAGGCTGATTTTGTAATTGTCTTAATGTGGCTATTAAAATTTAGTTCTGAGTCCATAACTATACCAAGGTTTCTGGCTTGGTTTGTAGACTGTAGTGATAATAGTGATGGGCGGGATTGAATGAACGAATCTTTTTTAACAAATCTTTTTAGTGTCCGGTAGGTCCGGGACACTGAACGAGATTGAATGGTCCGTAGCTACTTGAGAACGTATCACTCAAAAAGAATGACAAACCACGCAGCCCAGTCACATTTCTGTATCGTAGTATAAAGCAAGGCTCCCCACGTTGATCTTGTGTATTGGAATGAGTGCTCAGTGTTTGCCAAATAGTTCACAAGGCTGACTTAGATTAGATTGGAGAAATAAATAAAAAAAAATTAAAAAACATTTGATAACAATTTTATTCCTCCAAACAGCCAATGAGATCGCTCATTTATAGATAGCTTCTTTCTTCTAAAGTAAACAAACTGCTAAATTGGCACCATTCCGTAGCGTCTTTGGGTGCCAAAACAATAAGAGGAAGGAGGGAAACCTTAGATTTTTAGAACCTTAGAACCTTTAGCATCTCCGGATTCAAGCAATTCACCGGGCAGATTCATATTGATAATACCCGGGTGTGCACACTTCATATCAGGCAAAATACATAAATTGCTACATTATTGTGGATACTGTTGCTGGATCATAGCTAAAGTTAGACCATGTGCATTGTGTGTTTTAGTTTTTAAAATTTCATTAATTTCCATTCCCCATTGTTTACATGGAGGTTATCTCCGGTGGTGATATGATATGTTGTATAATTTATAGGCGTTGGGTGTAACAGTAGCCTAACATTAGCCATTACACTCCGTTGACGGAAATTTTAATTGCAATAGTGCAAACATTACGTGACGATGTAATGGCGACATGTAGTCCAGCAGTCTCTCATGTTCGTGTTTGTTAATTTGAATGTGTTTTGTTGCGTCTGGCTTTTGTCTTAGTTTTTTTCTTGCGCTGTGTGTTTGTAGTGGGACAGGGAAGCGGGCTGGAGATTTTTCAGGGCACTGAGGAGTGCATTAGAGCACTCAAAGCCCAACAGCAGCTACTTACGGGTCAAGTAGGGCAGCTGACGACCCAGTTACAGGTTCAAGAGGGCTGGTTCCGTGAGTTGACGGAGAGCATGCGCCTCTTAACTGTTGCACACCAAGCACCCGCACCTGCCGTCCAGGCTATCTCTCGTCCGGTTCCTGTTGCACACATTGGAAAGGAGCCTAAACTACAACTCCCTCTCCGTTACGACGGTCGGGCCGACAAGTCCTGAGGGTTTCTTGCCCAGTGTTTTATATATTTTAAAACCCAGTCATCGCGGTTCGCTACTCAAGAATCCCAGGTGGCATTTATGCTCTCATTGCTCACTGGATTCGCGCTTGACTGGGCTACTCCATTAATCTGGAGTAGTTCCCCTATCAGGCCAGGCTCCAGTTGTCTGAGTCAGGGTGGGCCGAGTGGCATTTTGGGTGGGCAAAATACCATTAAGAAATACTATCAACCAACGTCGTCTGGCTCATGCAGGAGATGGAAGGGGGTAGGCTGGCTCATGCAGGAGATGGAAGGCGTGGAGATGAAAATGCATATACAAAAGTAAATAAATGAATGTTTCATAAAGGTGATCATGTTATACAGAAGAGATGGACACTTGATCCATAATTCAGTATATTTTCTACTTTCTTACTAGCTTATAATAACCTGCAACTTGTGATGAAAAGTTTCAATACCTGGACTGGAGAGACAGACGGCCCATGCAGGAGATGGAAGGGGGTAGGCTGGTTCATGCAGGAGATGGAAGGGGGTAGGCTGGTTCATGCAGGAGATGGAAGGGGGTAGGCTGGTTCATGCAGGAGATGGAAGGGGGTAGGCTGGCCCATTCAGGAGATGGATGAGGCC